>OY735240.1:14593235-14610735 GCA_963457665.1 Thysanoteuthis rhombus | reverse complement strand
TAGAGACATTCGCTTCAGACCCAGAGGCTGGCATTTTATCCCTGCCCTACACAGAACTGGACAGTCAGTAGGAACAAATTTAAGTGTTATATTTACTTATGCACAATTCCCTATCCACCTGAGTGCTCCATTCCAAAGCCAGAAGAGCATTACTTTATAGCTTATAAATATATATATATATATATATATATATAATGAAATTATGCCATGTTGTGGGTAATCATGAGAAAAGGGGTGATCAATGAATTTACATCTCTCACTTTTTGTTAGGCTGTAATCATTGAAAAAAATCTGAATTTTTAAAAAAAACAAGCATGAACATTACCATATACAAACTAAGGGATTGATTTAGCATGAACCTACATTGCAAATTGAACCCACACTAAAGACCCAGCTAGGTTGAGAATTTTTTTTTAAAAATGTCTTTTCGAGACATAATAAGGGATAGACGCTTAAATTTTCCATCCTCTAGTTCCATTAGTACGGATTATACATGTGATACATAGCCAGATTAACTTAAAAACTGAAGAAACCTATGTTGACAGTTTTAGTTGATGGTTTCTGATTCTTTTTCTGGGTTTGTTAATCAGCAAAATTGTTACATTTGAGTGGAAGAATCCATTGTTATCGACAATAGAACATGATGGTTTCTGATTTTTTTTTTCTGGGTTTGTTAATCAGCCAAATTGTTACATTTGAGTGGAAGAATCCATTGTTATCAACAGTGGAACATGACGGTTTCTGATTTTTTATTCTGGGTTTGATAATCAGCAAAATTGTTACATTTGAGTGGAAGAATCCACTGTGGAACATAAATAATCATACTGTTGGTTATATAAGTAGATCATTGCTTCTGTCATTACTTCTTGGAATGGAAGCTGTTGTATTAGAGATTGCCTCCAGGAAGTTATGTGTCAAGTTGCAAAAGCTCTGTGTTAAAATCTGAATCTATGCCAATGTAAAGACTATGTAGAGTAACTCCTTGGTTAGAGCTCTGGATACATTCCTAAAAAATGCAGAGCTAAATGCTACAAAACTGTACAGTGTCATTATGACATAGCATAGATAGAGATTGTGCCAGCTATCATTGAATCACAGTAGCCATCAAAGTTGGCAAGGGGTGCTATCCATTTTATATGTGCATGTGGTTGTATGTTTTGAGTGTTGCTGCTCTCCTGGCCATAGCAGTTTGTCTTTAGACTTGAAAATTGGCAACAGAACACCATTTGATCCCTCCTAAATTTTTTTTTTTTTTTTTTTTTTTTTTTTGGTGGAGGAAGCTTTTGTGACATTTTTGGGGGGGCCTTATTTTGACAGGTTAAATAATTACATTTAGATTCCCCAGAATCTTCCCACTTTTTGATAAAGTATTCTTGACATCCTGGTTTTGATGTTTGTTAGTACAAAATGTTATCATTCAAATTTTGCCGAGAGTGATTCAGCTAATAGGAATGTGAAAATATCAATTCGGTCAGTTGTTAATACCTTAGACACATTGATAAAAAAAAAAAAAAAAATATATATGTGGATATATGTGAACAAAATGACATTTCTATGAAATAATGTTTGATTAGAGACATGAAAGAAAACAAGGAAATCCTCCTAAATCAGTATCCTGGATTATGCATATAATCGAGTGTTATTTACACTCAATGTTGTACAACTGCGCTTGTTAAGAATCTGGTTTTATGTTATCACAATACTCTTCAAGATAAAGGTGTCACTTTAGTATTGCTCTCATCTGACACTGGATTGTCAACTCTGAATAGAAGTCATACCTAAACTCTTGAAGTGAAAAATTTTGGACAAAATATGTGACTTATGTAGGAGTGAATTTGGTAAGTCATGATTTCTGCTTTTACATATTTCTGGACTTGATTTCTTATTCTATATCAAAACTTCAGATCTGACAAGAATTCATATTTGATCTCTATTTGCTTGGAAAAAAACAACGGGGTTTAACACCCAGTAGAGACTGTCATATAACCTATGTCATCTTTTGTCTGGTATTTTCACTATTTTTGTTGCAGTTTGAAGTAAGAAGGTTTGATATAGAGTTTTACCCTATCAGCTGCTTTAGTTTTCTTCTTCAGGATCATTATAGGACCCAGAGGCAATAGCGTTAGAGATCTCCTTCAGAAAATTAGATTTTGATGCAGGGTAATCAAATGATAATCACTTTCAATGCCAATATGTAGAAATTAGCATAAGAATATAAGACACGTTGACCAAGAGTTTGAATCTTGTGTATTCCCTAAAGACTGAAGGCAACAAAATATATATATATATATATATATATATATATATATATATATATATAAAATTTTATCTGTTTGATCATCATCATCATCATCAGTCTTTTAACATCCATTGTTGGACATAGACCTTCCCCAGGATTCGCCACGATTCTCTATCATGGGTGTCGCAGAGCCAGTATTTCCTGAATCTTTCTAGTTCATCTCTCCATCTTGTGTTCTGTCAGCCTCGGTTTCTTATGTGATCTCCAGGGATCCATGTTGAGAGACGTGATGTCCATCGGCTGTCTTTCATTCTCGCAACATGGCCTGCCCATTGCCATTTGAGTTTTTGAATAGTTTCTATGATGTCATGGACCCCCATTTTCTTCCTTATATACTGTGCTGCCTTGTGGTCTCTTCATGTAAGGTTGAGCATGATTCTCTCATATGCACGCTGCATTCTTCTCAGTTTGTAGGTCTGTCTCTTGGTTAGATTCCATGTTTCAGCTCCATAAGTGACTATTGGGAGGATGCATTGGTTGCATACTCTCCTTTTTAGGATTATTGGGATTATCTGGTTTTTGAAAGTTGAGCTTGCTCTGCCGAAGGCTTGCCATCCCAAAGTGATTCTTCACTTGATTTCTTCCTCTTTCGAGGGTCTCATGGAAATTTTTTGTCCTAGATAGATGTAGTGGTCAACTTTGCTGAGTTTTCGGACCATCCTCATCTTGGTTGTTTTTCATACAACGGTTCAGCCGTTGTACTCTACGGCCTTCATCAGGTATCCACATGGACACATAGCGTAGTGGTTACAGAATCAGACAAAATTACTGCAAATAATCTGATGGTTCTAGGTTCAATCCCAGTGTGAGACAATAATAATACTACTAATGCTAAGAGGGGAGTGCGGTCAATATACCCCCGTCGGTTAAATAAAGGTTCATTACTTCCCCATACCTACCAGATGATACCTGATGAAGGCCGTAGAGTACAATGGCTGAAACATTGTATGAAAAACAACCAAGATGAGGATAGTCCGAATAATAATAGAAATAATAATAATACCTCATCTCAAAAATTCAGAGATATACTAGTTATGTTCTTATTCTCAACATGATTATTGCACATGATTTTCGTTTTACTGAAGTTCATGTGTAGGCCGACTTTCTTTCTATTATTCACTGCTACCTACAACAGACCAGTTTAATCAGTTACTGGGTTTAGGTTATTCATATGTCCAGACATTTATATTCATCTATATCATTGAAAAATGGATATATAATCTGACAGAATATTCATGAATGCATTATACTATTTGAAATACTATTCGAAATGACCTCTTGTTATCACACGAAGAATGAGTCACAGACGGACAGAAGGGTGAAGACTCGAATAAACACTTTATCCCCATTATTTGGACCTTCTGCCTTTCTGTCGGGCTGTTTGGCTCTATGAGAAGACTGGCACTACATTGTAGCGGCTACCTTATCGGTCACAGGTTCAAATCCTGCAGCAGTCCTATTTCTCTCTAATTGTCTATTCTATTTACGCTGTTTATGCCAATTGACACATTTCCTGTGTGATAACAGGAGGTTATTTTGGATAGAATTTCAAATAATATAATGCATTCATAAATTATCTATCTATGTGTGTAACTATTTGGACTTGGCCCTGCCTTTGCCATACATACTAGAAACTCAAAATTATGCACACACTCTCTTCTCAATGGGTAAGGAAAATGATTTGCTTGGGGGTGGGGGATTTCCCATTAAAGTAGCTTTATAGTGAGGGGGTTTAACATGCAATGTAATTTGGTCACTAAATACTGAAATTTTCAAGCCTTTTCTCAGAGACCACAGCTCACAAAAAAGTCAAGTGAAGTAACTACTTCATTGCTCAACCCTTTTTCCAACATTTTAATTGATCACCCCCAACTCAGCATACATGGTGGTGGTGATTCCTAATTTCCCTTGGAATGTTTTCTTTCACTAGTAAAATCCCCATTGTTTTGCCTGCAATATGATATCTTAGGATTGAAATCGTAAGCACTGTAGTTTCTGAAAAAAAAACTCATTGGGGTGTACAGAACAACAAACCCATATCTAAATGAAATGAAACTGTCTTCATTAGACACTGTCAACCAAAACTGTCAGCATAGGTTTCTTCAGTTTTTATGCTGGTCTGACTGGATATGTATGTATCACAGTGTGTGTACAGGCTACACCAAAGGAGCTGGGGGCTGACATTTTCGACGTTCACTCTTTATTATGCCAAGGAAAAACATAATTGTTTTGAGGTTTGTTCATTTTTTAAACCCCCCTCCCCCAGATTTTTAGTGGGGGATTCAATTTACTATGTAGGTTTATACTATATTGATCCCTTAGTTTATGTCCACCTGTTTTTCGAGAATTCAGACTTTTTCAGTGATCATTACCCAACAAAAGGCAACAGAGGTAACTTATTCATTGATCACCCTTTTTCCAATCCTTTAATTGATCACCTCCATAATGAAAGACATTGGTCCCGTGACAGTCTGTCCAGTTTTTAAAAAAATGTTTGTTGTTTTGGTCTAAGTCTCTCTCTCTCTCTCTCTCTCTCTGTTGTCTGTGTTTTTCCCTTTCTCTCTCTCTGTTGTCTGTGTTTTTCCCTTTCTCTCTCTCTGTTGTCTGTGTTTTTCCCTTTCTCTCTCTCTGTTGTCTGTGTTTTTCCCTTTCTCTCTCTCTGTTGTCTGTGTTTTTCCCTTTCTCTCTCTCTGTTGTCTGTGTTTTTCCCTTTCTCTCTCTCTGTTGTCTGTGTTTTTCCCTTTCTCTCTCTCTGTTGTCTGTGATTTTCCCTTTCTCTCTCTCTGTTGTCTGTATCTATCTCTCTTTTTCTCTGTAATCTGTGTTTCTCTCTCTCTCTCTCTCTCTCTCTCTCTCTCTCTCTCTATATATATATATATATATATATATATATATATATATATATATATATATATATATATATATTTTTTTTTTACAATTCATGATGCAAGGGTGCTAAGCAAATAAAAACCTCATGGAGTAAAGTTTGTTTGTTTGGTTGGCAGTATGGATACATCTGTATACCTACAACTACCGAAATGAATTGATCCGGTTGGTAAATTACTGACCTCAAATTTTTCTCAAAGTATACGATTGACGAGTGCTGAAAAGTGAATCTCACAAAGCATACTAAGATGGGGAAAAAGAGATTTGACTATCTGAACAAAGGTTGTATTGTCTGGGGAGTAGGTGCAAATTCTGTATGTGTGAATTTTGCGCCCTTCCCAGAGAGGTTTTAAACTTCCATGCACAGTCGACTAAAAACTTCAAATCATTTGTTCAGTTTAAAATCCTCTACCATCAAACTGTAAAAAAAACCATAGATTTTGAAAATCAATCATTTTTCAGATAACCTCTCTTCTGTGTACTGATTAGTCAAGGTCTAGCAAACTGTTCTTGAGTTATCGTAGGCATACATTCTCTCCCCCAGATTATAATCTTTTATCTCTGTCCTATCATAGGATGTGCTGATAAGGAAAACAAATGAAAAAACCTCCACAAAGATAAGGATATCACTTCTACTGAATTAACCTATTGTATTTATCATGGAAATAAATGCCTTGCCTGGTACTTAATATATTAGAAACCGTCAACCAAAACTGTCAACTTCGGTTAGTTAAGTTTCTAAGCTTGTCTGACTAGCTGGCTGTTTATGTGTGTTTCATACATACAGGCTGTACCAATAATGATAGAGGGCTGAAATTTGCCTTGAAAATAAACTTTCTAGTCTAGAAAAAAAAAATTTTGTAGTTGGGGAGAGGGTCAATTTGCAATGAAGGTTTATGCTAAATTGGTCGCTCAGTTATGCCTAGCTGTGTTCACGATTACTTTTTTTTTTTAATGCAGACTTTTTTAGTGATCACGGCCAAACAAAAGGTGAGAGAAGTAACATTCATTCTTTTTGCAATTTTTTAATTGATCACATCCAAAACAGCACGCTGCCAAAAACGTTAGTGGTGTTATGCTTTATATTCAGTGACTATTTTTACTTTCTATTTTTCTAATGATTTATTAGTCTCTTCAAGGTGAATTCTGATATTTTCGATACTTACCGTTGATTTTATACCCTTACAATTGTGACATAATGGCGGTGGGTAGGACATTTTGACCATGTTTCATTATGCGTTTCATTGAATATATGTGTTCCACAGCTGCAGTAAGAGAAGGAACAGAAGATGCATATGTTAGGATTCAAAATCGAACCTTCATTTTTTTTTATTTCGGCTGACCAAAAATACATTGATAGTCTTCGCTTGGAGACTTATCAAAATCCCCACTCACATAGAGGGTAAGAGAGAGAGAGAAGGGTTAGTCAGTCCTTCTACTGCCAGCAGCCACTACCCTTCTACTCTCCCTTCTCCTGTTCTCCTTCAGGTGACCAACTTTCAGGTCCTTTTTCTATCACCATCTCTTTTACTAAATCAACTTATACCCTCCTCTTTTATCCGATACTGGAACGAAACGATCATCTACCCTTTTCTCTTCTATTTTCCTCCTGCTTTCTTTCATTTCTCACAACTCTAAACTTACTGTCTATCTTTCTTATGTCCACGTTAGAATCCTTATGCATAGTCCCTTTTTTACCAACCTCTTTTCACTCTCTTTCCCAATGTCAGTGGCTGTGATTGGCTATCTGCCTGACCGGGGGAGGGGGGATCCAAGCACCAAGCTTCATCTTGTCATAATAAATCTACTTAAGCCGGGTCTAACATCGTTTTGGTAGCTGGAGAGGGTTAGCCTGTTTCATACGCATACATACTTAGAAGTAAACAATGTATCTCTAAAGATCAAGTACGTAAGTATAGTTCACATATACCCACGTAAAAAGTATCTTTAACAAAAGTGTTGTTTAAGAGAAAAATATTCAAGAATGAAAATGCAATATTCAATTAAAGAGTCCTCATCAGCCCTCATATTGGAAGAAGCTATGGTTTCAGCCTTCCCTACTTGGGGTCTTCATTTCATATCACTTCCTACTTGACATTAGTTTGCAATATGTGGAAGAGATTTAGACACGACAAGAACCTGAAGTGACATCACTTTCATCACTCGGTGCTATTTAATCCATAGCTAGGAGGGGAGATGTATTCATGCCTTTGATGAAACACAAACTATCTCATTCAGCATTTTGACACAACTTGTCAAGTTTATCCTCTATACAGTTACTTGCTCAGCCTCCACTTTCAAACCATCAACCAAAACTGCTACCTGTAACCAACGTTCTTGGCAGCATGTGTTGTAGAGGTGATCAATTAAAAAAATGTGATCAAGGAATAAGTTACTTCTCTTGCCTTTTGTTTTGGCGGTAATCACTGAAAAGAGACTGAATTTTTTTTTTTTAAAACAAACATGAACACTGCAGGGCAGAAACTGGGAATCAATTTAGCATGAATTTGCATTGCAAATTGACTCATCTCACTTTACTCTGCATCATTTAATCCGTAGCTGAGTGGAGAGATATATTCATGCCTTTGAATGAACGCAAACTCTCTCAGTCAGTGTTCGGACATAACTCGCTAAGTTTGTTCTCGATTAAGTTACCTGCTTGGCCACCCTACATCTCCGTTTCAAAACTATCAACCAAAATTGTCAAAATAGGTTTCTTAAGTTTTTAAGTCAGTCTGGCAGGATATGTAAGTATATGTTTATGTATCTATCACACGTACAGGCCATACCAATGGAGCTAAAGGGCTGAAGATTTCAACATATACTCCTTATTACGTCTACAAAAAAATTTTTTAGTTTGCTTTTGTTTTGTTTTGTTTTTGTTTTTGTTTGGGAGGGGCAATTTACAATGTAAGTTCATGCTAAATTGGTCACTAGTTTCCTTCACTTTTTGGAAAATTCAAATATTTTAGTGATCTAACGAAAAGCAAGAGAAGTAACTCTTTCATTGATCACTCCTCGTTCCAGTTTTTTGATTGATCACCTCCAACACACAGCAAGCTGCCGAAGATTTTGTTCATGTGACAGTTTCCATTGTTGGACTAACCAGACCTGTTTTGATAGCATTCAAAATTTTTATACAAAGTAGACAACAAATTTTCTTTATTACTAGTTTTAAAAATATGATTCTTTTATACTCAAAGCAAAATATAAACAGAATAATCAGAAGGTTTTACTTCCTCCGCTCCAAATCTCCATGATTCGAGACGATTAAAAAAAAAAAAAAACACCGCAAATATTAGGATATTAGCCTCAATGAAAAAAAATCAACATCATAACTTCACTTCAGGATACAGACCTTTCCCAGCTTTTATGTCATACACACACACACGCACACATATACATATATATATATATGTATGTGTGTATGTATGTATATAATGTGTATGTGTGTGTTATAGAGAAATGGGTATTCAGTCCAACAGAATAATTATCAGGACGTTATTTTTGCTTGCAACTCTTTTAGAACAAACACCTATATTTTTACATGATATGCCAATCATCCTAAGCAGCATAAATAGATAAATGATAAAGAAATGGGCTGCTGCAGGGATCAAACCGGCATCCAACCATGGACCCTAACTCTGCTTACCTCTGTCATGTCTTACCAGATAACCTTTCTATCTCCTTTCTCCATTTTATGTCTGGTCTTCTCTTACTATATCTGCCAATCATTGGGCACCAATCAAGTAACCTTTTACACCATCTTTATCTCTTTTTTGCTATGTGTCCAGCCAATCTCCATTTTTAGTACCTTTATGATATCTTTTACTTTGTAGAGTCATTCTTAGCATTGTTCTTTTCATTGCTCTCTATGTGATTCAGAGAGTTATCGAGTGATCTTGTTAGTTTCCTTGTTTCACATCAATACATTGTAGCTGCTATAATATATTCATTGTACATGAAAGACCATGAAAGTGAAGAAAGCAATGTTTAACAATTGGTTGGAGAGCGTTTAGTAAACATCAAAACATTGATGATGACCTTGCCAATATGCTTGAACGAATGTTGTGTTTATTTATCAACAGCATTGTATGACTAGCCTTAAGGTAAAGATTTGCAAGCTAGTCTTGTACAGGGCTTGTCAAAATGGTTTGAAAGCTAGTCTTGTACAGGGCTTGTCAAAATGGTTTGAAAGCTAGTCTTGTACAGGGCTTGTCAAAATGGTTTGAAAGCTAGTCTAGTACAGGGCTTGTCAAAATGGTTTGAAAGCTAGTCTTGTACAGGGCTTGTCAAAATGGTTTGAAAGCTAGTCTAGTACAGGGCTTGTCAAAATGGTTTGCAAGCTAGTCTTGTACAGGGCTTGTCAAAATGGTTTGCAAGCTAGTCTTGTACAGGGCTTGTCAAAATGGTTTGCAAGCTAGTCTTGTACAGGGCTTGTCAAAATGGTTTGAAAGCTAGTCTTGTACAGGGTTTATCAAAATGGTTTGAAAGTTAGTCTTGTACAGGGCTTGTCAAAATGGTTTGAAAGCTAGTCTTGTACAGGGTTTATCAAAATGGTTTGAAAGCTAGTCTTGTACAGGGCTTGTCAAAATGGTTTGAAAGCTAGTCTTGTACAGGGCTTGTCAAAATGGTTTGAAAGCTAGTCTTGTACAGGGCTTGTCAAAATGGTTTGAAAGCTAGTCTTGTACAGGGCTTGTCAAAATGGTTTGAAAGCTAGTCTTGTACAGGGCTTGTCAAAATGGTTTGAAAGCTAGTCTAGTACAGGGCTTGTCAAAATGGTTTGCAAGCTAGTCTTGTACAGGGCTTGTCAAAATGGTTTGCAAGCTAGTCTTGTACAGGGCTTGTCAAAATGGTTTGCAAGCTAGTCTTGTACAGGGTGTTTCAAAATGGTTTGCAAGTTAGTCTTTATACAGGGTTTCACAAAATGGTTTGTAAGCTAGTTTTTTACAAGGCTTTCCAAAATGGTTTGCAAGCTAATTTAAAACATGGGATTATAGAAAGAGTATCTGGATTTACAGTAATATTTCCAAAACATTTTTTCAAAGAAAAATTGCCTTTTTTTTATAGCTATACAAAAAGATACTACTTATAATTAATGATCTTTATGTTAGGCTCAACCAAAACTGCTGCTGATAATCAAATACCTGCTCCATCCTGGTGGGCTTTTTGTTTTGTGATAAAATCAATAAAAGATTTTTTTTTTACAATATTCTGAATAACTTGAAATTTTTGATTAATTAAAGTAACAGAATTTGGAAAGGAAATGGTTCATAATAGTTGTCTTTATAAGAAATCATCTTTAATCTTGGTATTTATGAAACCTGTTCATAATTATTTTGCATTTATAATAGAATATATGCAAATGAGCTATTCTGGACAAGATCTCGTTCACATGTATATAGCTATACTATGCCAATAAGTGTTCAAACACTCAGATTGCAGTACATGTATCAAAATTGGCACGATGCACAATTAATTCGATATCCTTTATTACGAATGATCTTTAGGTAATGTGTAACTAAAACAGCTGCTGACCTTGTATTGTGTGGTAAAATCAATGATAATTTCTTTGGGGACAATCTTTCTATTAATTCTCTCGAATATTAGATTTTAGATAAAAAAGATACTTCCTAATAGCCAAGTTGAATACGAGTTGTGGGCACTAGAACAATACAATTACAGCATATATACCAAAATTTGAATGATACTCAGGAACTATATTCTATATTATTAATAATAATCCTTATGTAAGGATACGTAACCAAAACTAAGGGGATTGACTCAATTCATGGACAAGGAAACAAACAGAAAAAAAAGACTTCCTTTATCATATAGACTTACTGAATCATACATCTATATGGCGAGTGTCTGTCTTATTAATTAAAAATAACCTATTATGTGTCTTAGCTGTATATTTTACCTGAGAACAACCACAACTCAGGCCACTGACTTTTCCATTGTTTTTAAAGGGACCCTGGAGCATACTTTTTGTTTATTAGTTTTTGAAATTTAAAAAGATTATGTTTTGTCTGCATTTTGATGATAATGACTGGATTTCTTTCTATTTGTCCGTCTGAATAATAGTAAGACTCATTCCATTTATGTATAAATGTCCTCTGGATAGCCAGAATTGGGCATTGAAGCCAGCTTTGCAGAATCAAGGTAAACAGTTACAATCTCTCATTTTGACCACAGGCCCTATTTAGGCTCTCCCAACCATAGGGAGGGTTTTCAGCTAATATTGTAAGATGTCTCGAGGCTGTTCACTAATTTCTTGAATAAATAGGTTTTTGCAATTTATTTTTCTTGAAAGTTTATCATTTTTCTTAAACTCTTTAAAACTTCTAATTGATCATAAATGGGTTGCAATTTTTGACCAATTATGTCATTACATCGCCGCAGTCATTACTTATTATTGGCAAGTGTCATAAACATTAAGCCACAATTTGACATATTGCATCAAAATTAAAAAAAAGTTATTGATCCTACAAAAGGTAACATGTTCTTTTTAGATACACTGATATCTATAGCAGTAATTGCAGACTGATTATCTGACCGACTAATCGACACAGCAAATGCCTCACACCATCTCCTCAAAAGCAGTCCCTCCTACTCCTTCCTGAATCTGATGCCGCTTGAGTGACATTTTTTTTATTACATCATCAGAACATAGAATTCTATTTTACTACATCAGAAGACAAACACTTATGAATAACATGGATGGACTTCTATTTTACTACATCAGAAGACCAACACTTGTGAATAACATGGATGGACTTCTACTCTACTACATCAGAAGACCAACACTTGTGAATTGCATGTATGGAATTCTATTTTACAACCATAATAGTGTTAAATGAAGTTTCTTTCTGAGGAAAGGGCTTTTTAAAGGTAGGAGATTTGAAAGGAAGAGACTTTTGAAGGTACTAAAGATCAAACTAGCACATCTATGGCCTGACTTTCAGGCTTGTTTTATTTAGTTTTCAGTGAAATACTTTGAGGGTTCTTTATTTCTTTCTATATCTTTCCAACATTTGATTGCAGCAAAAACTTACTAAATTTAGTCTTAGTACCTGATGGCAAGCCTTTGGCAGAGCAAGCTCTGCCTTCAGAAATAAGAAGATCCCATTAATCCTAAAAAAAAGTATGTATAACAAATGCGTCCTCCCAATAGTCACTTATGGAGCTGAAACATGGAACCTAACCAAGAGACAGATCCGCAAATTGAGAACTATGCGACATGCACATGAAAGAATTATGCTGGGCCTCACTTGGAGGGACTACAAGACAGCACAGTACATCCGGGAAAAGACAAGAGTCAGGGACATCATAGAATCTTTTTAAAATCTCAAATGGCGGTGGGCTGGCTATGTTGCAAGAATGGCAGACAACCGATGGACATCGTGACTCATGACATGGATCCCCAGAGATCACATGCGCAACCGAGGCCGGCAGAATATCCGATGGAGAGACGAGCTAGACAAATTCAGAAAGTACTGGCTCTGTGATGACCATGGTAGAGAAGTGTGGCGAATCCTGGGGAATGTCTATGTCCAACGACAGATGTTGAAAGACTGATGATGATGATGATTTGTTACAAAAGAGTGTCACAAGTGAGTTGTCTTGCTGGCCATTGCTACTGTAGTGAGTTCAATCCTCTCTAGGAGTCCTACTTTCATGGCCTCGTGCCAGACTAAGCTAAGCTTTAGTTATTTACTATTTACTTCATTATCATATGCTGGTTGTGTGCTGTAGCATGGTGGTTTTGGCAACCTTATCTCACATAGGAATTTCATTGTGGAGTGTACCCCACTGCTGTGACCTTGTGTCAGACTTAGCTAAGCTTAGTATATATCAAGGGGATCTAGATGTGGAACAATGGTTAGTTACCATTACTTTCTTGTTGTCATCTTTTCTTTTTCATTTATTTATTTTTCCACTAACAACAATTTGTCTGTCTGTTTGTAATATGATATTCCCAAAAGTTCAGAATGAATATCAATATAATTCAAAGGAAGTGTTGGCTATGTGCTACAGAAGAATTAATCAAATTTTGGCATGTATCCAGGTATTCGTTTTCGATTGAGAGATATTTTCATTTTCCTGCAGTTGGAGAGTTTAAAAAATGAAGAGTCGGGAAATAGTCCAGATTTCAAGGAAAGTAACCCAATATTTGTACACTTAAAGTTCTCTCCCTTGTTTTTGGGTTTTTTGTTTTTGTTTTTTTTTTCAAATATTTCATTTCATTCTGTTTTTTTAGTGATTGTACAACATTGGTAGAGATTAGCACACTTCAGAGTCCTTTCCATTTTATCTATCTATTTTTTCCCTCTTTATTTACTAATCACTCAAGATTAAATTTATAACTTGACCTTGTTTGGGGTCAGGTATGGGTTACAAACAAGCTTTTCCTTCTGTCTTTTCTGAAGCAAAAGAGCATTTTTTTCTAATAAGAGAACAAGCCTTATCTTACAAGATAAAACTCTTAGCAGAGATTATGGCTTATTCGTCTGTCCCATATTTTTTGTAGGTAAGACATTTTTCTTTTCTTCTGTTTTTTTCAAACCCACTGCTGTGTTGCTGGTGATCAATTGAAAATGTGGAAAAAAGGGATGATCAATGAAATATTTACTTCTCTTGTCTTTTGTTGGGCAGTGATCTCAAAAAATATCTGAGTATGTGTGTATGTAGTGTGCGGGTGGACGCGAATGTGTGGTGTGCGTGTGGACGCGAGTGTATTGTGTGCGTGCGGACACAAGTATGTGGTATGCGTGTGGACACAAGTATGTGGTGTGCGTATGGGTGCTAGTGGATGCAAGTGTGTGGGTGTGCAAATGTGGACGTGAGTGTGTGGCGTGAGTGTGGACGTGATTGTGTGGTGTGCGGTGTGCGAGTGGACGCGAGTATGTGACATGCGTCAGGACGCGAGTTTGTCGTGTGCATGTGGACATGAGTGTGTGGTGTGCGAGTGGACGTGAGTACATTGTGTGCGTGTGTGTGTTTTGCAATCCAATGAAACACTCAATAAAACATAGTGGTATCAAATATACACCTATCTACTAAGTTTCATCTAGTTTAGTACAAGGAAGGAAGATTGTTATGTTCCCTGAGTCTCCCTTGAAAATCAGCATTTTAAATTTTGACGATTTCCTGGTCTTGATCTCAGATTTTCAGCACCGACAGGAAAAACGCAAGTATTTCAACCGTGAGGCAAGCCCAATATGCAAATGTATACATAAAAGTGATTTTTACATAGTTATTCATAATATCTATATATGCTCATTTACATGCACGCGGATACATATAAGTACAAATATACATTTGCATATATATATATATATATATATATATATATATATATATATATATATATAAACTTATTTAAAATGATATTATATTATATAGCAACTTAATTAAGATGATCTCCCCTCATTACACAGTTAATGTATCACTCACCATAGGCAATGTGAGTAGAATAAACTCTAAAAGAAAATGGGGCTACTGCAGGGATCGAACCTGCAACTGACAGAGTAGCTACTTCAACGTAGAGACTCTTACAATTGAGCTAAACAACTGCTGGTAATGCGAAGGCCAAAATAGCTATTTTCACACCAAATTCTCATCTCGTTTATTCCCGGTCTATTTGTCTCTTTCAACATGACAGTTATGTATTAAGAAATGGACATCTATGGTCCGACAGAATGATTATAAAATGCATTCTTTCAAATAGAAACTTATTTGAGATGTTCTCCTGTCATTACATCACTGGCCCTAGACAACATAAAGCAGCCATGTTTTCTTTGATTGTTTATTCTATTTACCTTGTCTTGAGCAAGTGATACTTCGAGCAAGTAATGACGGGAGATCATCTCAAATAAGTTTCTGTTTAATATGAATCAATTTATAATCATTCTATCGGATCACTTATGTCCATCTCTTGCCTTATATTTTGTCGGAACGTATTTGAACAATGATCTCCCATCATTTCACGGATAATACATTACTCGATGAAGACAACATAAAAGAATAAATATTTGAAGAAAGAGTCGAACCTGCAACTGATTGGAGGCTCTTAGCATTGAGCTAAACATTTGCCTGTAATGCAACAAAGATAAATATCTATCTATATATACATATCTTTACATAAATGGATTTATATATATATATATATATATATATATATATATATATATATATACATATCTATCTATTTATACACACTTATCTATTTATATACTCATACCTATCTATCTGTATACACACACACACATATATATATATATATATATATATATATATATATATAAAATCTCTCTCTTCTCTTTCTCTCTCTCTATATATATGTATTAAATATAGACACATATCTATGTATATATGTATTAAATATAATGTATCAAAAATATATGCATATCTCTATATACATGTATTAAATATATATATATATATATGTATATATATATATATATATATATATATCCATATATATATGTGTGTGTGCATTGAATATATATACATCCATATATATATATGTATTGAATATATGTTCATTTATATATATATATATATTCAATGCATATATATAAATATATATACATCTATATATATATATATATATATATATATATATATCTTTATATGTATTGAGCATATATACATGTATATATTTATGTATTAAATATATATACATATCTCTATATATATGTATTAAATATATATACATGTCTATATATCTCTATTAAATATATATACGTCCACATATGTATATATGTATATATATATATGTGTATGTGTGTGTGTGTGCATTGAATATATATACATCCATATATATATATATATATATATATATATATATATGTATTGAATATAAATACATTTATATATATATATTCAATGCATATATATAAATATATATATATATATATATATATATATATATATATATATATATATATATATATATATATATATATATGTGCATTACATATGTATACATATCTATACATATATGTATTAAATATATATACATATCTATACATATATGTATTAAATATATATACATATCTATCTATATATCTCTCTATATATATGTATTAGATATGTATACATATCTATCTATATATATCTATATATATATGTATCAAATATATATACATATCTTTATATATATATATATGTATTAAATATATATACATATGTATTATGTATACACATCTATCTATATATATGTATATGTATTAAATATACATATGTATGAATATATATGTATATGTATTAAATATACATATGTATGAATATGTATATGTATTAAATATACATATGTATGAATATATATATGTATTATGTATACATATCTATCTATATATATGTATATGTATTAAATACATATCTATAAATATATATCTATATTATATATATATATACATATCTATATATATATGTGTGTGTGTGTGTGTATTAAATATATATATATGTGTGTATTGAATATATATACATATCTATAAATATATATCTATAAATATATATATGTATTAAATATACATACATATCTATATCTATATAGTAGATCTTGGAGAGGACATAGGGTGTCAGGGTAGAAGGGAAGTGGTTTAGTTTTAGATTGTGTGATTATGTTAGGGATGGTATAGATGGAGGGTTGACGAGGTCAAGGAACTTTATATGTATTAACCTTACAGGTCATGGAAAGTATGTTGACTCTGATTTGTACAAGTGGTATGCCCAACAAAAATTTTAGTTGTTATGGGTCTGAGTGACCGTGAAGTTCCCAACATCAAATGTACCTAAGGTAGATTGTGGATGTGAGGTTATTATTAGTGGAAGGATTATGATTCAGAGACCTGTGTGATTAGGGCTGTTAAGTTTGGTGTTAAGCCCATTAGGGGAGAGAGTTTTGAGTTTATTGATCCACATATCTCCATGTCTTTCGAGAATTTTAGTCATGTCACTGGGAGTATTTTCTTCTATTTTTTCAATGATGATGGAGCTAGTATATGTGGCAAAATTGTGACCGGTTGTGCAAAAATGTAGTTCTACAGGAAGTGAACTGGGATGGTTTTGTGATATAATTCTGTGTCTGTAGTCGTTAAGTCTGATGTTAAATTGCCATTCAGACTTGCCTATGTATTGTAAATTGCACCTATTATATTCTAGGAGGTATATAATGTTTTTGCTACGACAGTTAATGCTTTGGTATATGTAGAAACTATCTTTGGTGGTAGAGCTAGTGAAGGTGCTGGTGTACTCAAGGTGGTTGCAACATAGACTATTTCTTTTGTCGCATGGTTTACAGAATTT
>OY735240.1:14223235-14588235 GCA_963457665.1 Thysanoteuthis rhombus | reverse complement strand
AACTCAAGACAAGGGCAGAGAACTCTGTTGAGAAAAGAGAAAATCCAAGCCAAGTCAAAATAAAATACAATAGAATTCTTTTTTCTCTTGTTATTTAGCTTTCATGTGATAATGCCTCTATCGCTTTATCGTTCTCCCTTCATTCTTAAAATCAATAAAGTATTTTAAAGTAAATTTTCATTTCTTTATTCCATTCAATATCTTTTTAAACTTATTTTTCAATCAATTTTTCAAGATATACCTCTGCCAACAATGTCAGGACACTGATCACTATGGCCTAGTGGTAAAGTGTTCGCCTCCGAGTTCAGTAGGCCATGGTTCAATTCGCTGCAAATCTTACCATTTCTTTTTTTTTTCCCTCTTATGAATAATCATGAATAATTGAAATAAATGCTACTCGGTCGTCAACTCCATATAGTTAAAAAAATATGCCAACTTTATTTCAGACAATTTCAACTCTTTTCATCTATCATTTGGTTGAAACGTTTTAGCAGATCATTCCCAAGGGCCCTCTTCTGATGTAAATTGTGATATCTGTAAGGAAAGAGGGTCTCCACCATTGGGCTTTTCCAGTAGTTCAAAGAAAAGAAAAAAATACACAATACAATTGACCCCTAAAGAGGACCGTTGGAATGAATCGGCTGAAATGTTGTGACTATATTCTTGATGAAAAGAAAAAAGTGTTTGAATCTTATTAAACAAATTGGGATGTTAATGATTCTTTTTAAAATTATAGTTAGTGCAAAAATGTTCAGTAAAAAATCATGTGAATATGATAGTATAATTTTTTTCTGATTGGACACACCAATCATCAAGGCTCAGTGCTCATCTCTAGTTCAGTAGGCCATAGTTCAATCCAGTCAAGGACTTTGAAAAATGGTACTCAATGTTTCACCACTAAGCACTCATTATAAGGACTAAGATTGAGGAACCTCTCCTAGTTCTTGTAAAATAGCTGCAGTTAAGCAACTTACATGGGTGACCATCAAGGTATAGCAGATGTTGTAAGGAGAATAAAGCTTCAACAGGCCTGGTAAGCTGGAAGTGGATCTTTCTAACAATCGCCCATGTGTATCTAAACACATTAGAAACCATTATGTGATCAACATATTTTGACAGCAAATAATTAAAAAATTAGAAAAAAGGTGATCAATAAATGAGTTACTTCTCTCACTTTTTGTTGGACAGTGATCTCTAAAAGCAAGTGTGAACACTGCTGGACACAAACTAAAGACCAATTTAGCATAAACTTAAGTTGCAAATTGACGCACTAAAAACTTATTGAGGAGGATTTATACAAATCTTTTTTCTCTAAATGTAATAAGGGGTATATGTTTAAATTTCCAGCCCTCTAACTCCATTGGTGCAGTCTGTATGCAATACATAGATATCAATAACCTGCCAGCCAGACCAACTCAAAAACTGAGGAAACCTATGTTGACAGTTTTGGTTTATGATTTCCAACATAATATCATTACCAAAAGATTGGCCCTCAAACTGAGAACCATACAATGTGTACAGGTGAGGATCATTCTTAACATCATGTAGAGAGATCACAAGACAGCACACTATAAAAATACAGGGATCAGAGATTTCATAGAAACCATTAGAAAACTCAAATGGTAATGCTGACAGACAACCGCAGGACATTTTGACTCACTATGTAGATCTCCAGAGATCACCTGCAAAATTGTGGCCGGCAAAAAAATAAGATGGCAGGATGAATCAGACAAGTTCAAAGAGTACTCTCTTTGACACCCAATGATCAAGCAGTCTAGTGAATCTTGGGGAAGCTGTATGTCCAACAACAGTTGTTAAAAGACTGCAGAATTATAAAGATATCTGTCAATTATAAATTAATTCGTGGATCCACCCTCAAATTTATTCACTTCTTTCTCAGCCCATTGACCACCTATCTACAAAATGTAATTGGAATTTATTCCAAACTTAGTGATATCTCTATGGAGCAGATGAACGTACAGGAACAAGTGATTATATAATTTGACCTTGAAACAGTCAGTTTTGTAATTCTTCTTCATTTTCAACAAATATTCGTTGACAGGAAAAAACTTTTTTCAAATTTTCAAATTATCAGACTCTCTAGGAGGTAGAACCACAAACTCTCTGATCTGCATTCCTTTGCTCTGACCAGAAACAGACTAAATTATCATATTCACTTGATTTTGTACTGAACTTCCCCAAATATTTGGACGTGATGACCGACCAACATTTGCTTTAGTTATTCACAATTATTCTTAAAAATAAAATAAAATAAAATAAAATAACGGAGCGAGAAATAGTTTCTGAATAATCGATAGAATACAAAGGATTGTGGGAGGAGGGAAAAAACGTTTTATGCAGAAACAGTAAAACATCTGCTTTTTTTGTTAGCATTTCAGACAGAATTGTATAATCATTTGAACGAGACAAAGCTGAATGTAACATTATTTAATTTGTGGCATTCATGCGTCTCAACAGAAAGTGCTGCACCCTTTTGAAAGGGTTCCGGTTTAGGTTTTTTTAGAATTTTCTTTTTAAAAGCAAAACGATTTTTTAACGCACGTCAAGGTGAAGGTCACCACCTGAGGCATGACCAATCCATTTTTTTTTACCTCTACCAACAAAGAGGTATATATAATCACTTATATCTGTCTGTCTGTCTGTCTATCTATTAATTCACAGGATATCTTTGAGAGTTCCTGATGAATATCCATTAAATTTTGTGGAAGGGTTGGCCATAGTGCACGGAAGAAATGATTACATTTTTGGATGGATCCAGGAATGAGTTTTCAATCTAGAAGTATTTCTATTCTTGAGGAAAAGAGGTTAAAAATGAACATTTAATAAAAAGTGTAGATTTAAATTTCAAGAGGAATAACTCAGTTTCGTCCATTCAAAGTTCTTTCACTTGTTTTTTAATGCATTCAAGCATCTGTATAACTCTCTTTATTGGTCTCCATCTAATGCAATATGATATAGGTATGATGTAATGAAAGAACACTGAAGAATTGGATTCAAAAATTACATCACTCACAAGAATGGGATTATAGATTAAAATAGTTTCTCTAGATTTTTCCAGGTGATGTTGAGCTTGATTCTCTCCTGTGCACATTGCAATAGTTCTGAGTTTGAGGGTCAATCTTTTGGTTACGTTCTATGTCTCATCTCTATAGGTGACTATCAAGAGGATGCTTTGGTTGTAGACCCTTTTTTATAGGACTATTGGGATATTTTTTCTTTGAACTCTCTACCAAGAAGCTTGCCGACTTGATGTAATTCTTCATTTGATTTCTTTTTTTGAGGATTTTGTAGAGATTTGTTGCCTGAGATAGGTGTAGTGGTCTACTTTCTCCAGCTCTGTGTTTTCGATTTTAACCGTTGTTTGTTAGTTTTCATTATGTTTGTTGTGTATGTGACCTTTGTTTTGCTGAACTTCATGTGAAGGCCAACTTTCTTGCTTTCTTCATTCAGTCCGTCTAGCATTAGAGATACCTCTTATCCATGGTTTCCCTTTCAGTGCCCCCCCCACTTCCGATTTGTGGTTTCCCTTCCAATAGTATATGGACACATCATTAGAATTCTGTTCTTATTTTATTTTTATTAGTTTTTAGATATTGTACAGCATTGGCCAAGGTATGCACTCTCTGAGTGCTTTCTAGTTTGCACATTAACACACCTGCATTCACATTAACACTGGTGGGTTGGGTGGAACAGAATTACTAATGACCAAATTAAACCGAGCCTCTAACGATTCCTCGTGACTATTTTTGAAGTTTTCAGATGAATTGTTCTCAATTATTCAACAAGAGAGTTATTAAGTATGTGTGAGTGTCATTGCATGAACTGGTCTATACTTTGATTTCAGTCAAGCCGGGGGGCAGGTAGGGTGACTGCTCTCCCAAGTTCAGGCAAAACAGTGGGGAATATTCCAGTAATTCATAATTCATATTTTTGCTGCGAAGAAAGACTGAAGAGTTGCATGTTGTGTGATTTGCACCATTTCCTCGACTGGTAAAAATACTGTTTAATAAAAATTAGTACTAGTGTTTTTAACTCTCAAATTCATACAATGAAAATAGAATGTCAGTTTCAAGGGAAATAATTTCTGACTTGGATCATCTACCTTTGACCATTTGGTGAATTTTTTTGTATCATTCAATTCATAGAAGAGGTCTTCTATTTTGTATGCTATTCATTGAGGAGCTCCATTGTTGGTTTCTAGGAGTTAATGAATATAAGAGTTAATCTGTAAAATTTCAGCAAATCCACCCCTTTGCCTCCTTAATCAAATAGTTCCTATATGCCCATGCATACAATTATCCTTATTTCTGTAAATTCTATCACAAAATTTCTGCTGATATATTCTCCAGCCTTCCTCATGAGTATGTTGCATCTGGTACCGGACTTGCAAGTAAAAAATTGAGTCCCTCTAAAGCAGGTGAAAATTCATATAAGATTTTAGGACTATAAGTTGCAGCTACCAGCCAAAGAATTCCGGGGAAAATATTGGTGGAAACATTTAGATGTAGACAAAAAAAATTAAGTCTCTCCAATTTTGCGGACTTGATTATACATGGTTTCAATAATGATAACAACAAAGGGAAGCTAGTGTCCCAGACTTTCGAGAAAAAAATCGAAACAATTTTTCTTCAAGTTTTTTTCTTTCTTTTGCTAGAAAGAAAAATTCCAAATATTTGTTTCGAAAAAAAAAATTTCCATTACTAATATAAAATCAGCCTGTTTTAATTCAGTGTTTCTGTTTTTTTAGTTTTACCTTCAAAATATCAATAATGAATTTTGACAGCATATTGACTATAGGGAGATTGACAAGCTTTGAAGAATGGCATTCAGAAACATGATTAAATGTTAACTTAAAATAAAATTTGAACTTCAATTGAAGAAAGCATAACTGTAAAAAAAACGCCTAATAAGGGGTGTATCCAAATACTTACACATGTCAGAACATTTATGCTATCAATCTTCAAAAATATCTCTATAAGGGGTCTATAGATAATGTTTATCTAATATTTTTTATCAATCTTTCTTCTTACTGATGCCACAAAGATTCCGGAGATAAAATTTACAGAAAGTTATTTATGATTTTGACTTTCATTTTTTAAAGTCTCAATTTTCTGGTAAGTGTTCCAGTGAAGTCTGCATTAGATATCCAACTCATCTTAATTTCTTGTCTGCTTAATTCTTCCTTCTATTGTCCCAATCCACTAAATAAATAATTAAATAATCATCATTCAATACAGTTTTACTAGTCAGTTGTTAGTATCTGATTGTATGCAAATTTTGTAACTGTACAACAAAGTGTGTAGATTGAGATCAACAATAATGAGTTTTACAAGGGGTCTGAACCTTGACCCTCCGCAAAGTTCTGGGGATTACTCTATTAGGTTAGCAGTGGTATATTCCTATTTTGTCTAATGTTCTTATTAGATGAAGTATTGTAAATCATTATCATTGATCTTTTGACTATTAAACAAAAATATTCCGATGACGGTAAATAGTCAAAAAATCACTGATAATAATTTCAGAGAGATTTTGAGACCGTATGGGTTGCGAATTGGTCCATGTACTGTTACATTTTTTCGTTGGTGGATTCTACAAGTTGCGAATTTTAGTAGTATATAGATACTATCTATATACTATTGAAAAATTCTAATTCTATCTCTTAGATTGTGAGGGAATACCATTCTCCTTTCCCCAAAATCTAACACCATTCTAACAGCACTCTGCCACTGATAGTAAGTAGTGTGACAGGAGAAGGCTGATGCCATTCACTTGACAAAGGTTCCAAGGATTTGACTGGATAAACTTTGAATCCTTAGAATTTTAGGGTATACAAATACTATTTAGGATATTAAAGGAGGGTTCAATGTTCTATTGTTATCAAGTAATAAACTGATCCCCTGCTATTGCATTTTATGTTAAGCATTAAGCTAGAGGGTCATTTTTGTCCCGTCATCAAGTTATATATAAAAAGCTAAATCTTGTTCAGACAATTAAATCTCTTTTTCACATCCCTAATGATGTCAACACATTTCAGCCAATCCTTTCTTCAGTTCCCGTCAGATGTATAATCTGAGAAAAGAGCGAACCTTGTTTTCTCTTAAAAAACAGAAAACAAAGAATCTACCTCTGGATCAATCAATTTCAGCGGGGTGAGGCACACTGACGTAACTATACGAAGAATGCAATGAAAAGATTGTTTAGTCTTCATCGGATTTGTAATATTGATGACTTTTCTCAAAATCATAGATGATGCTTTGTTTTGGGGTTTTTTTTTCCAGCAAGTCAGTTCAACCTTTAGCACTCTGCGTTCTTCTTTAAGGGTGCCAAGACATTGTGCACTTAGTAATTTTGAAAATCTTTGACTTTTGCTTCTGTTCAGGCTCAACAAGACATCTCAAGCTCATTCCAAATTCATCATCATTTGACAATCGGAGTCGCCTGCAGTGGCAGAACAAACTTTTTGCTCAGTGAACTGAGTTGCCGACAAAGTGCTAAAGGTTAAAGGCAGCTTAAAGTTCAGCAATTTTTACATTTTTTTTCATTCCCAGCATCCTCGTCTGCCAATCAGGCAAATTACAAATAGAGCAAAAATCTCTGTCTTCCTCCTTTCAATCTGTGAATTTTCTGAGTAGGAGACGCAAAAAATTGTGAAACTAAAACCAAAAAGGATTTTCTTCAAAGTTCGAAGATCCCCCGGTGTAACATAGATACAAACGACAGAGAAGAGGATACTATTACTAACCCTTGGAATGCCAAATGACAAAAATCAAAATATAAACTTTTATTCAGACAATCGAGTCTCTTCTTCTCATCTTTGATATTGTTCAAATAGAAATGTGACCGACCCATCAATCAACCTGCAAAAATTTTCCAGGGTTGCCGGATGTGAATCACTTGAAGTAGCAAGCTGTATGACTTTAAAGTATTGAATTTATCATGAACGTTGCTCAACATTAATCCGATTGATATGCTTTTCAGAATAACATACTTTGATACATTATACACAATACATGATTTCAATGGTTTCAATAAGATAACTGCATATATTTAATAAATAAAAAGAAAAATGGGATTACTCAACAATATTTGCAGCATGAAGTATAATTATGCATGTGTAGTCCCTCCATGTTTTCACAGTGTAAGATTATCTCACTGTTATCAATATTTATCTCTATGTAGCTTCAAAAGGTAATTAAATGCACGAATAATTAATCATTGACTTTCTTCTCATCAGTAGCCAAAATTAGGCCTGCTTATTATAAAAGTAGCCCTAGAAAGTCGCAGTTCCTAAATTCAAAATTTAAATAGTACTAGGCTTTTAAAAGTATCTCAATTTGCTACCTGTAACCCAGTCTGGCAACCCTGATAATTTCTGCTAATTTTGTTGGTGATTTTATTATTTATCTAAATTATTAGATGAAATATTGAAACCAATTGTATTGAATTTGACTTCTTTCTACCTTCATCTTAATTTCTATGTTGTTTTTATCACAAGAAGTCATCTAGTAAGGAGTGGATGTGAAAGGTAAGATTTGACTCCTGCAAACCATGAAAGCTTTTGTAGCTGAGTGGTTAAAGCAGCTCAGTGTAAACCAGACTTCCCTTTGGCCGGAGGGATGTGAGTTTGAATCTCATCGAAAGGTTACTCTTTGTTTTCCGATCCATGCTGTTTTCTCGCTGCCGTAGAGTGACGGTACGAGTTGTGATTAAACTGAAATTGGATAAAACAGTAATTTTGTTGGCTTCTATCATTTCTGCAGGTAGGAAGCTCTCTCCTCTGCAGAGATTCAGCATTCTCAGCCCCTTGCACTCTTTCTTCATCCACCGTTCTCCTCAAGTATAGCATCTCATCTTCTCATCTCTAATCTACGATTACCCACAATGCATCATCTTCTAAAACTGAGGTCGATCTGGGTGAGTTTTTGTAAACAACGAGTTATTTCTGCTTGCTCACCTCACTGACAGATGAAAAAAAACAAATGAAGAACTTGAAAAGGAACACGAAAATTTGAATGACCTTTATTATTCTCTGATTTATCCGGACTATTATCCTCATCTCCTCAGAGTATCCCCTGCCACAGCTGCATGGATGGGCATTCATTCAGTTCTTGGTCATGTTCTCTTCCTAAGATGGCTCGGTTTGGGAGAGATGTTCCCCTAAGTGTTGAACTGCTTTTGAATACTCTCCTGATGTTGTTTGGATAGCAGATCTTTGTAATCTTTTCCTACATGCCTCTATAAGATGAGGACTATTATCCTCATCTTCTCAAAATATCCTCTGACACAACTACATAAAAGACATACGTACAGTTCTTGGTCATGTTCTCTTCTGAAGGTGGCTTTGTTTAGGATAGATGTTCCCCTAAGAGTTGAACTGCTTCTGAATACTGTCCAAATATTGTATGGATAGCAGATCTTCCTAAACTTTTCCTACATTCCTCTATAAGATGAGGACTATTATCCTTATCTTCTCAAAGTATCCCTTACCACAACTGCATGGGAAGACATACATACAGTTCTTGATCATGTTCTCTTCTGAAGGTAGCTTGGTTTAGGATAGATGTTCCCCTAAGAGTTGAACTGCTTCTGAATACTGTCCAAATATTGTATGGATAGCAGATCTTCCTAAACTTTTCCTACATTCCTCTATAAGATGAGGACTATTATCCTTTTCTTCTCAAAGTATCCCTTTCCACAACTACATGGGAAGACATACATACAGTTCTTGGTCATGTTCTATTCTGAAGGTAGCTTGGTTTGGAAGAGATGTTTTCTAAGAGCTGAACTGATTTTGAATACTCTCCTAATCTTTCCCTACGTGCCTCAATAAGATGAGGAAACTAGTTCAAATAAATCTGTGAATAATGATGATAATTCCTTATCTCAAAGATTCAGACCAAATTAAAGATGTTCAGCCTATGAATTTTCTGCAATCCCATCAAGTACATTCTTACTGTCAGTTATCCCTATCCTCATTATTTTTATCATGGTAATGTTGGTAGCTGTGGTCATAGTCACTAGTTGTAGAAAAAAACCCTCCCTGTTGATAGTGCTACATACTATTTTTGTGTGTTTCTGTGTGCATACATATCTACGTGTCTGTATTTTATATTCACTGCTGCCTTGTATATGTGTGTGCATGTGAGCAATAACTCTTCCTCCATGAAGAAGATCGTACACTGATAGAAAATAAAATTGTAACACCCTGCAAGACAACACCAATTTTAATCTGGGTACAGAACGTGCATGCGAGGGGCTAGTAGATATTCTGATTAAATTTTCAAAGTCATCTGCCATCTTTTAGTAACACTCCTACCAGTGCACCGTCTGTGTCTGAGCTCTAGAGTTCAGGCCTATGTTAACGCCCAAGGAAGATGTACAGTGTATTGATATGTCAATTGTTGATTTACTCATTGTGTAAAAGAATGTTGATACCCTTCTAATTTGGGAACTTGCACACGTTGATCTATACATATGATCATTTACTGTAATCCAGGTATATTACGTTTGTTTAATCTTGAGTGAATTGAAACATATATTCAGGGTTTTGCAATTTTATTTCCCATCAGTGTATTTTATGAATTAATGCTCTGCTCATATATTTCATTATTATAGAAGAGTCTTGCTCAGCATCACCCTTGTGAACCATAATGATGACCTAGTGACAAGACTGTTGTCAAATGACTGGAGATGAAATAAGGCACAGGGACTATTGGATTTATGACTTTTCCCAAAAGTATTTGCACAGAAATGACTTTTGAACTCTTCCTAATTGTGCCATTTCATGCCTCCTATCTATCATATATAGATCTACTCCCTGACTTGGGCAACCTCCCAACTTATAACTGTCTGTACATATGACCAAAATATAGAGATATAAGAAATTCAGGTAAATATTAAAAGTTACACTCCCAAGGTAAAAACTATAAGTCAATATAGAGATTCGCTTGGTCATATGTGTGTATAAGAACTGATAAAGTGCAAGAGAGTATATAAATTATATTTGCACATGGAAAAAAAACATACATACTATGTAAATACCATGAATACATAGTTTCCTTCCAAAATAAAGCTGGCAACAAATAATCATCAGCTTTTTAACATCCTTCGTCAACATATAACGATGATAATTCAAAGAGAATAGTTACAGCAAGTAATTGGCCCACAGGTGACTTGATGCAATGGGACATTATTTATTACCTTTCACCTAATACAGTTATTTTCATGGAAAAAATTAAACCAATTGTTAATCTATATCATACTAAAATTTTGGACATTGATATATTACCTATAAATAGTCAAAACAGTGCATTGTAACCAGCAGGATTGGATTAAAGTACCTCAAAAAATGCGCTAATTCAAAGAATACAAATAAAATCTGGATGATTTGCAGCTTAATTATAATAGAATGGCTTCTCCATTCATGCTCACTCTTCTCTATGTTATAATGACTGATTTTTCAAGGGAGATAACTATTGAATGTTAATTAAAAGATTGTCTCTCTCATTTATTTATTCATTTGCAAAACGTATAAAAAAAAACAACTCTGCATCTATTTTGGTTGAATTAGATTGCACTAATTTTGTCCCAAGGGGTGACACCATGGGTCAGTGGGCTGTCTAGAATTTTCTAAAAATTTGCGATTGAAGAATCAAAGAACAAAAACATCATTTAATTTATCCCATTCAGTGAGGCAGGTGGCAAAGATTAATAGTTTTGCATTGTGAAAAAATCCATTTCAAGATAAAAGCCCAGACTCACAGATAGAACTGAGTTGCCATTAATAACAATTGCGAATCCAGTCATCTGTAATGATAACATAAATCATATAGATCAAAGATTATTCAATAAAGATCTCAGATCAAAATTCAGTGAATGAATATTTCAGGCTATGTACCCATATATATATATATATATATATATATATATATATATATATATATATATATATATATATATATATAAATGAAACAAGTGAAGATTTTTTCAATGGAATTGAAAAAAATCTTCACTTATTTCATAACCTCTTTACTAATGGTATTGAGCACTTTTTTGATCTACTCGATACATTAATATACGCACACATTTGTTGTATATTTTGTAATTTTTTCTTATATATATATAGCGTTATATTATATAGAGACTTATTTGAAATGAATTAACAGGGTTAATGTATCGCTCGACCTAGCAACTGATTCATTAACCGTGTAATTACTGGAGATCATTTAAAATAAGTTTCTACATATAACGCAATTTATAATCATTCTGTCAGATGATATACATCCATTTCTTAATGCGCACACACACACACACACACACACATATATATATATATATATATATATATATATATATATATATATATATATATTCTAGAAAGTTTTACAGCTTTAAACACTAAATATATAAAAAAAACTTTTTTTCAAAAATCTTTTATCATTTCAGTCAGTTATTCTCCAACATCTGTTCATGCAATTTATATGATTTTCTCAACTATTTTTTTTTAATGTTTTACTTTTACTATGTTATAATGGTAATTTATGCAAATTTTCTCTGGTTGGGATCATCAGGGGGTTTACCATGTAACCGTTTCTGGGATTTAAAAACAAAACAGTTGTATCAACATGGCTCCCCAGCAGTGTTGATCAAACACCACCTCCTTTTCAGTTATGATTTTGATGTATAGCTTATGTCATAATACATGGTTTGTTGTTTTATGTAGGGTATTATTATTATGTTTTGTATATGGATGTTGCTTTATACCATATATCATTTAATTTTTTTTTAAACTCAGGGTTTACTTACATAGGTTATCCAAAAAACATGTTTGACAATGAGAGATCAATAAGTATAACTACAGACATGACTCGTTTTTCTTGTCACTTCTAGATATAGATATATATATATATATATATATATATATGTAGAGAGAGAGAGAGAAAGTTGTACTGTAAAAAGTCAAGACAGCCAAAGTGTGTTGTATACATGGTGTTATTTATTTAAATAGTTTTTCGAACATGTTTCGAAGTGAAAAAGCTTCATCTTTGAAAGGTCGGACATCTTCAGCGTTCAAGTCCACCCTGCTGCTGTGGCTCAGCAAATTGGATTGGTAACAGTAATGGCTATCTTGAGAATCGGTTACTGGTTTGTGTAAGTAGAGGTCATCCAGGGGTCTGGTCTCCAAGAGACAGGTTGCCATGTGAACATTCTGGATGGGGAGAGAAAAAGTGTAATAGAATAAGGGGGCTAGAACTAGGAAGGAGTGATGATTAGGTAATCTTGTGTTGAAGAACAATTTGGAATAATATAGTAAATAGCTTTATTATTAAGAAATGTACCAGTGATTAAAGGTTCTTACATTTTTGTAGAAGAGTCAGTTTGACTTAGTTTCAATCTATCATTATTTAACATTTTTCTGTTTATTTATATATTTATCTATTTCTGTTCATTCATTTATTGTATATAAATATATATATACATATATATATATATATATATATATGCAAAGTGTAAATCAGGAATACTATATAATGCAATATTCAATGTATGATGGGTACATTTCATAAAGTGCTTAATACATGCAACATTAAGTTGAGTTAGGCTAGAGCCTAAAATATGATGGAAAAAGGATTCACTATAAAAACATGTTCTTGTTTCTGTCCTGTTTGGACTTTTTCAGGTAAATCTGGAGTGGTGAATGATTCGCTTCAAAAATCCCAAACAGGACAAAATCATCTATGTGCTTATGTAGCCAATCCTTTATTTCATCATATATATATCTATATATATATATATATATATATATATATATATATATATGATGTTAGCTAGCATTCTCGCTAGCTGTTTCATGGCTTATTCCCTATAGAAACCTATCACCAATTTCCCAATTAAGTTAAGCATGTTTTTGACGATTTTCAGTGCTTTTTGCTATGTTTGTCATTCTTCGGCAATATTTGTTTTATCTTTTTTTTTTCAAAATACTTATACAAATATGTGGAACTTGAAAAACTTCCCACTGCTATAGAAATGACAGGAAATCAAATTCCTAGCTAACTTCCTGATATATATATATGTGTGTGTGTGTATGTACCAAGAAAGGTGTATCTATCACATGATGAAAGTGCTGACTCACAGAATGAGTAGCCATCAAAAACAATATGATGAAAATTTAACCATTGAAATGCCATGACAAATTTCCATCATTCGCAGTTCATGAGTTAAATCTTCTATTCCCTTCCCATCATGCCTCACCCACTTCTGTAACTGGTTCCCAACCCTGACATATTCTCGCACAATGCTTCTTGTTATTGTCGATTTCCTGTAAGGCATCAAGGATGAACCGTTTGAAGATGTCGATGTCCTGAGGTTTGCGAGAAAATCCTTTGTCCTGTTCAAACCCTGAAAGAAAGAAGTCCGTAGATGGAAAGTCTGGACACTTCAAAGACTGAATAATGAATTCGATCTATCCCTTATTTCAACACATTTTGAAGAAAAACATGTAGAGCTTCTTTTAGGCTTTTTGCATACATACGTACGTACATATACTTACATATATATATATATATATATATATATATATATATATATACGTACATATACTTACATATATATATATATATATATATATATATATATATATATATATATATATATATATATATATATAACAATTACATTTCCATAGATATTACATACCTGGATTTTTAGCTCAAAATATTTGTGAAAAAATACAGATTATACAAGAAATACAGTGTGTGTGCATATATATATATAATTGATAATAGTGTCATCCACAGACAGCTGTTTTGTTGTGTAACAACTCTTCAGTCTGGCTATAGACTATCTAATATCCCATCCAATATCACAAGGTAGTATCAAAACCTTTGCTTCAGATCCAGAGGCTGACATTTAACCCCTGCCCTACACAGAAATAGTAGGTAGGACCGAATTTAAGCGATATATTTACTTACATACAATCCCCCATCCACCATAGTGCTCCATTCCAGAGTTGGAAGAGCATTACTATAGTTGCTTATAATAGACAAGTTGCCTTGCCTACGAGTGCTCAACTCTGAAGAAGGGAGTGTTAATTATAATAATAATGATTAATAATTGTGTCATCCACAGACAGCTGTTTCGTTGTATCACAACTCTTCAGTGTGGCTATAGACTATCCAATATCCCATCCAGTACCACGATGTAGGATCTATATATTTGACTGAAAAATTTGATAGCTGAGCATTCTGTTATAAGAAGTAGATCAAAAGAAAAATTCAATTTCAATTGATTATTTGTGTAATGGAACCTCGAGCCTCGACCCAACCCCCGATGAGGACTGCTAATCAATACAAAATATTGTATTTTCCTTGAAAAGCCATTCACTCGTGTCTGACTTTTATTTACATCCAACTGCTGATTGCTGAGTAGTGCAAGGCTAAAAGAAGAAGTCAGGGAATGCAGGGCTGTCTGCTCTTGGCACTGTAACACCAACCCTCCCGCCAAGAAATTATTTGAAATTTAATCAAGTTTAGAAGTTTCGATGTATTTATTGAATTTTTTTAGAACGATTGAAAGCCTTCATGTTCATGTTGTTAACAGAATGTTTTGCCCAATACATTCTGGTAGCAATGTTACGATGTTATATTTGGATGATGCCTTTTTTTTATCAGGCCTGAATGAAAGAGTTCAACCAAGGAGGGTTATCCAAAAAACCCTTTAAATATGAATGACCCTTCTTAAAATTATAGACAATTTCATAGAAGTTTTAAGGCCATATGAGATCAGTATTAGGACCTATACTAATTTTTCTTATCAGGGAATTGTTCTGATAGAGAATTCTAGCAGTATATAAAAAGTAAGGGAATATTGTTACCCCTGCCCCAAAAGTAAGGGGACATCACTCCAATTCATTCTCACAACACTGCATAATACTGGTATCCTGTCAATGTAGAGAATTGAAAGCCTCTTAACTTCATTTCTGCTCAGTTGCTTGAATGATGGGCTTTATAATGTCCAATCTGATGAATTTCCCCCATGGCTATTTCTCAGGACAGAGCCCTACTATCCAATGTTTTCTCTAATTTTTAATAGACTGTGTATGTTAAAATCTTACGCTGTGCAATTTTTTTTCTCCTGACAAAAGTATATATGCACTGAATGCTTGTTCAAATGTAAACTTGAAATTGCTTCAAAATGATTTTGCCACACCTGTCATGGTTGATAAAACTGTATCAGCATGTTGAAATACAAGTATGTTCGCATTTATTCTATACTTAAAATTATTTTGTTCAGTTTTTTGTTGTATTAAATAAAACAAAGTAATTTTATGTTTCGCTGTCTCAAAAAAATTCATATCTATAACGCTCATAACTTCATATGTCATTAAAATTGGAGCAATCAAAACTCATTCACCTACAAACTAGTTGAGTGACTATCCAGGTGTTAATGTGAGAATCTTCACAGCTCCATTTATGTAGGTTTACAAAATATTTGACTCAGTACTATACAGAATAAATACCGAAATAAACAACTAGTTAACAGAATTCTACCTATACTAAGATGACTATATGCAAATGAGCTCAGGCATTTTTCCCCCCTTTTAGTAAAAATCAATTATGGTTATCAAGTTCACGTTGCATTTTTAACCTCTTGCAAGTCCACAGCTTCGTCTTATGTTTCTTGATTCAACCCCTTTTTTAGTCGATTTATAGGGTTGCCTCTTTTACAAAAGAAACCTATAATAGAATGAACACGTATTTCATGAGCATCTAAAGATGACGTAAATCTGACGCAAATCATATCTTTAATGATTTTGAAATAGAATTTTTTCATGAATGAGTGAAAGGAAGAGAATTGAAGCTTTCAAAACAACGCTCTGAAAACAGGAGTTATTTTTTCCATTTGCGATAATAAATGTGTTTGATCGAAGGAATTATGTACACAGTTGTTTTTTTTTTTATAAGAACAACCCAATTTTGAGGTGAGGTTGAGAAACAACGATAGATTTATTAAGATTTGCAATTAATTTTTCACAGGCAGAATGTGTTTCTAAATAAATTCATAAAAAGTACTTTTCAAGGCAGGTTCCAGTTATCTAGGCCTTCGGTAGGAACTAGCTGGAAAACACTAACCGTAGGACCTAGATGGAAGGAATTATATATAGTTTTTTTTTATAAGGACTACCCAATTCTGAGGTGAGGTTCTTTCAAAAGGAGAGACAATAGATTTATTGAATTCTGCAATAAATGTTTTGCTTAGAGGATGGTCATGTGACCTCATTATGTATTCAAAATGGCTGCAAAATTTCAAGTGCTCCTATATGTGATTCCGGCCCAACTGTGTTATCATCCTTTTGCAGCTTCAAGATTGACAGAATTTGGACTAGAGAATTAAAAATAAAAAGACATTGAAAAGTTATGTACAAAGATCAGAAATCTTTGGTCAGTGTTTTATCAATTTTGAAACTATAAGAATGTTAAAATAATCTTTTTGAAATTCATTGCACTCACTGTACCTACGTAATTCAAAGATATCCATCGTGCAGGGAGTCTCAAAAATAAAGCCTGATTTGTCCCTAAAGAATTGTTTCACTTCCTTCATGATAGCAATACTGTTTGACATTTTGAATTTGCAGAGGCATTTTTGCCCATAGTGCAAGATAATGGATCAATCCTAGATCAAATTTATTGGTTAGATGAGGCGTCATTCAAGTTAAATGGACAGATAAATTGACACAATCGTGTGTATTTGGCTTTCAAAAACCCTCCTATACTGCTATTCAAAGAAGTTAATCTCCCTGGTGTAATGGTCTGGTGTGCAATTTTGTCTACCGGCTTTATAGGGCTATCCTTCTTTGATAGCAATGTGACCACTGGAAATTATCTATACCTTCTCCAAAATCTTTTATGGGTGCAAATTATGCTCTCTGAATATTTTCAACACGATGGTGCCCCGCCACATTCATGTGGTATTGTGAGAGATTGGCTTGATAATTATTTGGAAGGTTGCTGCCTAGAACGACATGGTGTTATTGAATGGCCACCATCAACGTTGAACTAAGTCAGAATGTGTGCAGATCATAGTGGATAGTAGTCGTATTAAACCTTATATGAAAGGAATTGCTTATATCTACGTTTATTGGAAACCGTCAACCAAAACTGTCAACATAAGTTTCTTTGAAGTGATTCTGGCTGGCTATGTATGTATCATGCATAGAAGCCACACCAATGGAGCTAGAGGGATGAAAATCTCAACATTTACTTATCATTATTTCTTGAAAAAAATATTTGTTTTTTTTTAAAGACCCCTCAATAAGTTTTTAGTGGTTCAATTTGCAATTTAAGTGCATGCTAAATTGGTCTCTAGTTTGTGCCCAGCAGTGTTCGCGTTTGTTTTTAGTGATCACTGCCCAACAAAAAGGAATAGGAGTAACTTATTCTTTGATCATCTTTTTTTTTCCAAATTTTCTATTGATCACCCCTAACATAGTCACATAACAGTTTTTGAAAGAGAATTAAGTTAGAGTGTCAAGTCGTTTTAATCTAACTTTGCATGTACCTCAGTTCAAGAACTCCTGGTCTCTGGTCTTCCTCAGATTTTTTAACAATCTCATTATAAAAGGATTATCACAATTCGATTATTTTCATCTCACGCACTCACAACAGCAGTAAAACCAAGGAAAACTCAGTTTTGAGCCACAGAATGCTTTTGACTCTTCATGCCTAAATTCAAAATTGCCTCCCCCCTCCACTCAAACACACAGTGGTATCTCTCGTTGCGACGGACTCTTCTAATGAAATTTCATTTAATGAGAGGTCAAGAAAAAATCTAACAAAATATTTTCAGTTTGCAATAAACATAAACTAAAAAAATCTAAAAAGGTTATCCAGAATCATCTAGATTTTATCCATAATTATCCAAATTTATATCTAGATGCATAATTTCAGACAGACTGTGAACTATAATAAGAATTATGATAATATTATCTTTCTATTACATACTTTACATGTTAATTTGTATTCGTACCTTTTTTCGAAAGTAGATTACAAATCATTTGCAAGATTATTATTAAGGTTTTAGGGGTCGTTAATTTTAATTGGAATGAATTACTGGAATATCATACGTTTAATTATTCACTTGACAAATTTTGATTTAACAAAACGTTTTGCGGAATGGATTGTCTTCATTAAGAGTGGTACCTCTGTATTCAAATTTCTCCCTTGAGGGGCACACGCCCTTCATCCCGAGTCACTGGTTTATGGTCTTCCTTGGACTGGTAACAATCTCCTTATAAAGACATTATCATTTTAGAAATCATCAACCAAAACTGTCATCGTAAGTTTCTTCAGTTTTCAAGTTGGTCTGACTGTATATCTATCCTGCGTACAGACCCCACCAATGGAGCTAGAGGGCTGAAAATCTTAACATTCACACCTTATGTCTAGAAAGAACATTTTTGCTTTTCCCTACTTGGATGAGGTTTTGGGGGGGGGGGGCAATTTACAATCTAAGCTTATGCTAGATTGATACCCTGGTCTGTGTTCTGGTGGCATTCACGCTTGTTTTTTTTGAACAAGTAAATCATTCATTGATCACCCTTTTTTTCCAATTTTCCAACTGATTATCCCTAAGACAGCTTGCTGCCAAAAGACGTTGGTTATGTGATGGTGTCTATTGGGTGACCAACCAGACCTGTCATAATTCTGTTGTTTTCACGAAGGATCATCTCATGCACACACAACAGCAGTAGCAATAAAAGACGTGCTGAGTACAGTCGCCAAGAAAATCAATAATTATTGGTTTTCCAAACCAGATCGCTGCAACTCCCGATGAAGAATCTTGTGCAGTTTCTGGGAAGTTAGCAAATACAGTTTTAAAACCTGGAAAAGACAGGTTCGGTTAGTCACTCAATAGAAACCATCACCTGAGCAACGTCTTTTTGCAACATACTGTGTTGAGGATGATAAATTAAAAGAAAAAGAAAAAAAAGGAAATCAATAAATAAGTTACTCCTCTCACCTTTTGTTGGGCTGTGATCTCTGAAAAAAATCTGGATTTTCAAAAAAAATGCGCATAACTTCTGTTAGGCACAAACTAAGATATCAATTTACAGAAACGTACTTTTCAATTTGAACCCTCACTAAAAACCTATTCAGGACGTAATTTTCAAAAAAAAATTTCCAGCCTTGTGGCACCATTGGTGCAGCCTATATACATGATACATACATAGCCATCCAACCAGACCTACTTAAAGATTGAAAAAACTTATTTTGTCAGTTTTGGTTGATTGTTTCTAGTAAGAAAATGTCTCGGTCAAAAGTCAATGAAGATGTTAGTTTGGAACTTTTTTGTCAAGATCAGATAATTAAAAAACCCTCAAAAAACACTATCAATATAGGTTTCTTTAGTTTTTGAGTAGGTCTGCCTGCCTACTTACCTAACTATGTAACACACATGCTGCAAAAAGATAATGGTTTCTATTACATAACCAACTATTACATAACTGAACCATTTAGATTGAACTAGAGTTGTCCCGCTATATCAAGTTGGTATTGAGATCCAAGAAAGACAACTGTGTTATAACTGAACTACAGATAATCAAAAGAAAATAAGAGTACCATATAAGTTCATTAGTGAACAAATGTGATGTTTTCATCACAAAATCAAACTTGCATTCCAGGAGAAATTATGAATCCCCACAACACATATTTGCTGCTTCTTATCTCATGAATTAAGCAGTGGTGATAGTAAAATTAATTTGCCTTGATGAAAATACTACCGTCGTCATCATCATCAGTCTTTCAATGTCCATTGTTGGACATAGACCTTCCCCAGGATTCACCACGATTCTCTATCGGTCCATCTAATACTCTGCCAGCCTCGGTTGCACATGTGATCTCTGGGGATCCATGTCATGAGTCCATCGGTTGTCCGCCATTCTTGCAACATGGCCAGCCCACTGCCAATTGAGATTTTCAATGGATTCTATGATGTCCTTGACTCCTGTCTTCTTCCTGATGTACTGTGCTGTCTTGTAGTCTCTCTATGTGAGGCCTGGCATGATTATCGTCACAGAGCCAGTATTTCCTGAATCTGTCCAGTTCATCTCTCCATCTTGTGTTCTGTCGGCCTCGGTTTCGCATGTGATCTCTGGGGATCCATGTTGTGAGACGTGATGTCTATCGGCTGTCTTTCATTCTTGCAACATGGCCTGCCCATTGCCATTTGAGTTTGCTAATAGTTTCTAAGATGTCACGGACACCCGTTTTCTTCCTTATATACTGTACTGTCTTGTGATCTCTCCATGTAAGGTTGAGCATGATTCTCTCATCCAGTAGGGCTTGAATCATAAATTTGTCTTTTTTTCTTTAAAACAGGCCTGGTTAGTCTCTCAATGAAGTGATCAATTAAAAAATCGGGAAAGCGGGTGATCAACGAATAAATTACTTTTCTTGCCTCGTGATCACAAAAAGCAAAGATTTTTTTTTCAAATGAGTCTGAATGCTGTTGGACACACTTATGGATCAAACTGACATAAAGTTTAATTGTAAATTGAACCCCACTTCCACCCAATAAGAACTCATGGAAGGTAATGTAAAAAAAACAAAAAAAACATTCCTCCTGCTCACTGAGAAGGGTGTGTGTGCAAAATTTCAGGTTTCTACTATGATGGTAGGGGCTGGGTGAAGTTCGGATGTATAGATAGGTACATATTAATGTCAGAACACATGAATAACCTTAACCCAGCAATAACAATTAAACCGGTCTGTTGTGTGGTGATTAAAAATCATACTTAAAAGTGAAATCGAATATTAATCAACTGTAAACTGGAGAAATTTCATATTTCAGTCATATTAAGTAAGTCTTTTGATGAAATTCTATTTTTACTTGGGGTTTTCTGAGTGAGTGGGCAAAAATATACGCCATATATGGGGGTCCTCAAACCATGCTATAGTGAACCACACAGTATCTATTTAAACCTTATGTAGTGCCCACCTTTTCCAGCAAAAGAAAATTAAAAATATATGGAGTTATCTGCCCTTGGTACAGATCTACTTGCAATCTCTGACATAGTTGTAAATCTCTGTAGAAATGGTAAATTCTTTGTCGCTTCCTCTTTGACATCACACAGAATTACCAATAAGTTAACTGATCATTATCTTTACGGTATTTAAACTATGGCAGTAAAACTACCAACCAATGGACATCGCGACTCATGACATGGATCCCCAGAGATCACATGTGCAACCGAGGCTGGCAGAGTATTAGATGGACAGATAGAGAAGTGTGGCGAATCCTGGGGAAGATCTATGTCCAACAATGGACATTGAAAGACTGATGATGATAATTAGCAGCCCAAAACTTATGATACCCACTTTTTTACTCTACTCATAGAGCTTTCCCAAATAGTCACACAACATTCCTTTGTATTAGTACTGAATTTTAGACTTGTTTCTTCTTATATACTGACCAAGGTGACTTGCCCCATATGACCTTGCAATAAGTCTTGCATGCTATACATTCCAAAAAGATCCAATTAGTGTTGCAATTCCTGTTCATATTTTTTGTTTAGTGTTGCTAATTGAATAGAAGCTTACCAATTTGGAAAACCATGGAGTTATCAAGAAGACATATTCCAACTGAAGTTAACTACAACTTGTATTGCATACATAAAAAATAGAACATAAATATTTTTTTTTGTAAAAATGTATTAATTTATCAGAATGAAATAAGCCTGTGCATATCTGTACGTAATTTTTGTTAATATCCAAGATCTGTTTTTTCTGATTAATAGTTTTGGTATGAGTGTAGGCTACAGTAATTCATTTATACAAGGTGCATGATTTATATCAGAAATGTAACATTACTGAATTTCTTACAAAAAATACTTGAAAAAGAGTGCTACAATAAATCGACACTAAACAAAGCATTTATAGGGTATTCCAATATTTTCTTCTCTCGCCTTTTAGTCAATAAAGCAGCTGTTGAGGTCACTTGGTTTTGTCCGTGGAATTTATCGTCCTCCTGCTCTTCAAGAATGAGCAGATGACAAAAGCTTCAGCCACTGGAATAAGAAGCCCCTAAAACACTTTCTGTTCCGATCATAATAGGTTTGGCGATTAAATCTTCGAGCCTCATATTCACATTCACAGGATTCGGAGGCTCAGGGACTGGTCGAATAATTGCGCAGATAATAACCCCTGAAAAAAGCAACAGGAAGATCCATTATTTCTACTAAGCATATGGTGTTTGGGTATGTTTCAGTCAAACAGTTATTCACACAGAGGAGAACGAAGGAGAGTAGAAAAGAGCAAATTAGGTCCAAGGTTCAGAAACAAAACAAAAAAAACGAAAAAGAAAAAGTACTTAGAAGCCAGGAGCAAATAGATGGACAGGACAAATACCAGCAAGCATACGAGTCTGGTTTGTCACTCGATAGAAACCGTCGCATAACCAATGCCTCTTGGCAGCATGCAATGTTGGGAGTGATCAACTAAAAAAATTGGAATGAGTTATTTTTCTTGCCTTATGTTGAATCACTGGAAAGTTTGGATTTAAAAAAAAAATAAGCAGGCATAGATTTTCAATTAATTTAGCATAGATTTTCATTGTAAATTGAACTTCCACTAAAAACCTGTTTCGGAAGAATCGTGAAGTTGAATCTCAGAGAAGTTTGAATTTTTTTTTAAAGTAAGGAGGCACAAATTTTACATTAATTTAGCATAGATTTTCATTGTAAATTGAACCTCCACTAAAAACCTATTTAGGAGGAACCCTGAAGCTGAATCTCTGAAAAGTTTGAATTTTTTTTAAAAAATAAGCAGGCACAAATTTTACATTAATTTAGCATAGATTTTCATTGTAAATTGAACCCCCCCACTAAAGACCTACTTAGGAGGGAATTTAAAAAAAAAAAAAAAAAAAAAATGTTTCTTCGGAACGTGATAAAAAGTAAATGCTGAAATTTCATGTCCTCTACCTCCAGGAGTGCAGCCTATATCTGTGATATATACATACATAGCCAACTTGAAAACTGAAGAAAACTATTCTGACAGCTTTGTTGACAGTTGCAATAATTGCTAAAAACAACAATAAAAAGGAAACTATAGCGAGCCATGATCACCCACGTCCTGAAAGGTCGTGGTACAGAAAGGGTGAAAGAGTGAAAACAATTGGATGGCAGAAAGAGGGGTCTCAAAGGAGCCAGAAATGCTACAAACAATAATTGAAAAGAAACTGGGGAGAACCATGATCGCCCACAACCTGAAAGGACACGGCACGAAAAGAGAGAAAAAAAAGGCCGTGTATGCCATATTGTTCGAAACTGTGAACCAAAACTGTCAAATTAGGTTTCTTCAGTTTTCAAGTCAGTCTGGCTGCCTATGTATGTATGTTTGAGTAATGCATGCAGGCTGCACCAGTGGAGCTAGAGGGCTGAAAATTTCAGCATTTACACCTTGTCATGTCTACAAAAGTTTTTTTGTTTTTAATTGAAATTCTTTGTGATCTAACGGAGATATTGAACACAGATATTTCCCGTGCAAATTTGGTGCATTGAACTGTCAATATAGGTTTCTTTAGTTGTTAGATCGGTCTAGCTGGCTATATATGTATATATCATACATACATCTGCACCAATGGAGCTACAGTGCTGAAAATGTCAACATTTACTCCTTATGTCTATAGAAACTTATTTTAAAAATTTCTCCAAATTGTTTTCATAGTGTGAATTCAATTTGTCATGTAAGTTTATGCTTAATTAATCCCCTTGTTTCTGTCCTTTGTTTTTTGAAAATTCAGACTCTCTATTTGCAATTACTGCTTAACGAAAGGCAAGGAAAGTAACTTATCCATTGATCACCCTTTCTTCTAATTTTTCAATTGATCTCCCACAACATGGTTTGCTGCCAAAAGTTGATGGTTTCTATTGAGTGACTAATCAGACCTGTATGGCATATTGTTTATTTAACAAAATGTCGCAATTTTCCAGGGCTTGCCAAAAGAGATTTCCCAATGTTGTTGACATGGAAATTTAGGAATTTTATGGATTCTTGTGCCCGAGGAAAAAAAATTGTGAGGCTTTCCGGAACAAAAGGAACGATTTCTTTTTTTTTTTTCAATTTCCGCTTTTGTATTTTTTGTCTTTTTTTTTCATTAATCTGGGGAAAAGTACGTTCCTTCTTTCGATATGAAAGTATATTCCCTGGGTTTACATATCATTGAGATATAAAACTCAATACAGTAATACCTTGCTAAGCACTACTTCTTTGAATTGCTATTGCAGTCTTTTTTTCAAATATTTTTCGTAATAAATTTAGTGATATTAAGTTTTTTGGCTAATGTGCCAGGTGTATGTGAATAAGCACGTGCATATATTGTTAATAATTTATCATGTAGCAATATATATATATCGATAGTGATATTTCACCTGCTCTGGAAAGTAGCTACCAATGGAAATACACAGCTCTAATTCACTCCATTTGTTGAGGCTGAACTACGGCATCAAATATTTGTAAATGATTGCTAACTCTATTTCTATTCAAGGTATGTTATAATGACCTCGTATAATGCTTTTTCGTTTAGCAAGGCATTTTTTAGGAACATAGAGTGCTTATTGAGTATTGAATTCTATCATTTTTCTTATATCATTTGAAAGAAAAATTTCTTGAACGGCAAGAAGTTTTTTTGTATTCTATTGGACTTTTTTTCTTTTTTTTTTTTTTGAATTTTTTCAAATCCAGGGTAAATAAGTGCCTTACCCAATATTTGTCTTCGTTTTTAATATTCCCAGTTTATGTTTTTAACTCTTAGAAGTTATTTTGAAACTCTTATCGCCTTTTTAGTCTTCATTTTGAAGAGGTCATGTTTTGGTGTTTCAAACTTCTACAATTTTAGCATCAACAAAATATTTAAACAAGTCTTTACAGGTTTTGCTCTGTGGCAAAAAAAACTTCCTTCATATTAACCCTTTGATATGGAAAGTGTCCGAAAGGCCTTGTTTAGGGAAACGATAAGTAAAGGGGAAAAAGGAAAAGACTTCTTATCTCACACATGCAAACTTTAGAATTTGGCTAATGGAGTCTTACCTATACTTCCCTATGTATTTTGCTATAAGCATTATAGAATATTAGATGATTACAGTTTGTAGGATTTTACAAAATTTATACCAGATCTTCTGTCATTACTCATGGAACCTCAGGCAGGTTTCTAGTATTTTAGATTTTTCGACAATTCAAGAAACAATTTCGATGATGATAGGTCAGAGTCTGTATTTGGTTCAACCCCTATAATGAAGCGATTTCTTATAAGAGATTACTATTAAATGCTAATTATAGAGTAGTCTCACTTATTCATCAAGTTATTTGTCTGCAAATATTCTGCCGGATATTTAAATCCAAAGAGATTTTAGAGTTCATGATGTTGGTGATTTTAAAATAAGGAATCATTCAATGCAATACACAGTTCAAATCCAAGATCACTTATTGAGGCCAAAGACTCCATTTGGGCCTTCCAGAGGAATTAGCTGAAAATCCTGCCAAAAAATCACGAAATAGCAGCAATTAAACTGGAAGAAGTTCTCGCGATAAAGATTTAAAAAAGTCTATAGCAATAAAGATGGAGTCTGTGATTAATGTGAAATTCCAGTGTGACAAACCAGAAACAATCTTCTGAAGTAGTCAGACTTCAAGTGTCTGTCAATACGTGTCTGCAAAAGCATGAAAGTCATTTGCCACAGCTTTATCGAAAAAATCTCTGTTAATTAAAGTTTAACCAGAAAGTGAATTCTTGGCCATTTTATCATTTGCATTATATGTTGAAAATCATGGAACTGATAAATCTTTTTAAAAAAACCTGCAAATTATTCCACCTCTTATCATCAGTTGAACCAAAATGAATTACTTTTTATCTTATTTCTTTACAATCTCAACCTTAGTGATGCATAATATGGTTTTCAGATTTCCAGGTCTACTGCAGATATACAGTCATTACTCATAGGATTAATAGTACACTAGTTAACAGCTCTGATGTTATTGCTTAGGATATCTCCGAGGGACTTGACAAGGTCTGGCACAGGGGGTTGTCCCATAAGCTTACCAGTTATAGCATAACTGGTAGAGTTCATTCCTCAATTAAAATTTTCCTATCAGGGAGAAGTCATGAGGTTGTAGTTAATGGTCAGTCTTCAGAAATTGATGTGGGGGTGCCCCAAGAATCCATCTTGGGGCCTACACTTTTCCCTTAGTTTATAAATGATTTACCCAACCATGTAATCCGGTTGTTTATAGACTTATATTCGGATGATGGAACACTTTATGGTCTTACTCCTAAAAAAAACCATGAGTCATCCGGATCTTGCTTCAAATCATTCCAGTGAACTGACTCTGATTGTTGAATAGGATATCAGATGACTTGTTGAATCCAATCCTTCCAAAACCAATCTCGTATCTTTTTACCATCACTGTGCAAATCCTGACTTTCCACCCGCCTTCATGGATGGCAGTACTTTAGTAGATTCACCCTGCCTTGATAAACTTCTGGGTCTCAAATTCACACCTGATTTAAAATGGGATGCTTACATTTCTTCTGTTACCAAGGACACGGCTGAGATGGTAGGATCTTTTTACCTCATAATACGGGTTCCAAACACCCAAACCAAAATGATAACTCCATAAAGGCCAAATCAGTCCAAAAATGGAGTACAGTGTCCACACTTGATAGAGTACAAAAGTGAATGTGTAGACTAATTGGTAATGAACTTCTTTTCACACTCCAACCATTCATACATAGCCAGCCAGCCAGACCAACTCGAAAACTGAAGAAACTTATGGTGACAGTCCCTAATATAAGCCACTCTTTAAAATAGTCAATAACATCATCAGCTTCTGCTATCATAAGTCCACTTCTAGACTTAAGCCTCTCCCAACACGTTCCATGCCGACTGTGAGTGTGCTAATCTCTGCTATGTCTTACCAGTGAACCCTTCCATTTCCTCTCCCTATCTTCTGTTTAGTCTTCTCCTACTGTGTTTGCTAATCTTTGAGCACCATTCATCCAACATTTTGCACCATTCGTTATCCTTCCTTCTTGCCATATATCCTGCCCATCTCCCATTTTTGTTGCTTGATTACTTCTATGATATCTTTTACCTTGGTCTGCTCTCAAATCCATGATGACCTTTTTCTATTTCTTGAAATTGCTCTTACGGGAAGGAAGATATCAATATTTCTCAGCCGACAGGTAGCACTGATATGTCTGGCAGTTAGCAGAAGAGCTGAAGTATTACTGTCCAAGTATCTCAGATCATCGTTCAGACCTCTCAGTCCATTCCCATGCTCTGATAAAAAAAAGCACTCGGAGAGCACATACCTCTGCTAATGCTGTATACTGACAGACAACCCAATGAAAATGAAAAGAATTTTTTTTTTAAACAAAGGAGAGAACTTGAAATGTACAAATATTTAGTTACTTCTCTTAAAATTTAAATCTACCCAAAATATTGACTAGTTGTTCTCAACCTCTTTTCCTATAGATTAATAAACAATATTCCTCAATCGAAAACAAGTTCCTGGATCCGCCTAAAAATCTAATTTATTCTTTGATAGCACCTGACCCTTCCAAAGAATTTCATTAATGTTCATTAAGAACTGTTAGGTACAGACATTCACATGATACTACTATTTCGACTTTGTTGATAGGTAAATAAATATATGCATTAAGCTGTGTTGGTGATAAAATTAAGTTACCTGAATGAAAATACTACCAGTATGGTTTGAATCATAAATTTATGAATAAGAAAAAAAAAAAAGATATAAACTAAGGAACAAATTTGTCATTAAATTTCATCGCATATTAAACCCTCCCCCCCCAAAAATTTTTTAGGGGGAGAATTTAAAAAAAACAAAAAACCTGTTTATTGAAAGTAGCGTGAGTGCAAAATTTCAAGTTTATACTCTGAACAGTTAGGGCTGGGGAAAGTCCGGATAGATAGATAGATAGATAGATATGAATGTCATTTTTCCATCTCACTGATGATATGAGGTCACCGCCTACTAAATGTCCGTGAATAAATACCTATTCACCAAATCTGTGTTTCCCTCATTTCCTATAAAAAAAAATTTCGCCACAATGTCGGATATCAACTATCTGTCCAATAATCAGAAAAATGTCGGAACACATGAATCACCTTAACCCAGCAACAGTGATTAAACTGTTCTGTTGTGGGTTATCATCATCATCATCATCATAAGTCTTTTAACGTCCGTCATTGTACATAGACCTTCCCAGGATCCGCCACATTTCTCTATCATGTGCGTCATGGAGCCAGTATTTTCTGAATCTGTCTAGTTCATCTCTCCATCTTGTATCTTGTCAGCCCTGGTTCCGCATGTAGTACCTGGAGATCCATGTTGTGAGTTGCAATGTTCATTGGTTGTCCGCCATTCTTGCAACAAGACCAGCCCACTACCATTTTAGGTTTTTAATGGATTCTATGATTTCCCCGACTCATGTCTTTTTCTGGATGTACTGTGCTGTCTTGCGGTCTCTCCATGTGAGGCCCAGTATAATTCTTTCATGTGCACGTTGCATGGTTCTCAATTTGCAGATCTCTCTCTTGGTTAGGTTCCATATTTCAGCTCCATAATTGACTATTGGGAGGATGCATTGGTTGTATACTCTTCTTTTCAGGATTATTGGGATTGTCTTGTTTTCGAAGTTAATTCATTGGCTGAAACAACATGGATCTCCAGGTACTACATGCAGAACCAGAGCTGACAAGATACAAGATGGAGAGATGAACTAGACAGATTCAGAAAATACTGGCTCCATGACGCACATGATAGAGAAATGTGGCGGATCCTGGGAAGGTCTATGTACAATGACAGCCTTGCCATCCTAGGATGATTCTCCTCTTGATGTCTCCTGTTGTGGGTTGTGGTGATTAATTATTCCAAGGAGGATGTCAATAGAATAGAACTGATATATCTAACAGTTAAACAGCAGAAGAATTAAAGTATCGCTGATCATGAATCATGAATCACTGATCATTATTCAGACGTCCTCGTCTGTTCCCACGCTCAAACTAGTAGACCAAGCCCACGGAATGATCTCTATCTGAATTTCATAAGATGAGGTATTGTTACTATACAATGATTCATTCAAAACTAACATCCTCATCTTTGTTGTTTTCAATACAATATTTCAGCCAATGAATTAACTGCATTCACTTCTAGATACTGTTACCTAAACTGTCACTAAAACTGTCAACACAGTTTTCTTCAGTTTTCAAGTTGATCAGGCTGGCTATTTATGTATCACATACGCAGGCCACAGCAACAGAGCTACTGGGCTGAAAATTCAATTCCTCATTATGTCTAGGAAAAAACGTTTTTTTCGTGTTTTTTGAAAATTCTCCCTTTAAATCGGTTTTTATTAGGGGGGATCAATTTCCAATGTAGGTTTATGTTAAATTGATCCTTTAGTTTGTGCACGGAGCATCCATGCTTGTTTTTTGAAATTTCAGTCTTTTTTAGCATATTAAAAGACGAGAGAAGTAACGTATCCATTGATCACTCCCTTGTTTCTGATTTTTTGATTGATCACCCCAACACAGCATGCTGCCAAAACACCTTAGTGACTGATTTGAATAGATTCTTCCAAGATAGAACTGGCAAGAAAATTTGACCCATAATTTCCTATTCTTTACTTTTGAAAGGAAGTAACTCATGAACAACATGAAAAAATTTCTGTTCCAAAATTCTCGTATATAATAAGAGCCATGTCTGTCACTCTTATAGAATCAGTAGTCACCATCAGTCTCTCCCCCTTCCTATCCCCTTATTGATTCATTCTGGCTGGGAACACACATAGGTGCTCTTTGAATTTAGTGACACACATGAATGAATTGCCGGAATATGGCGGCCATTTTGAGTACTTAATGAGGTCACATGACCATTATATTTGTATAATTTTGTCATAAAGTTCATATCTTATAACCTTCAAAATGGTATGACTTTCCATCCATTTGCCGCCCTTTTGAGACTACCGTGAAAAACCTAGGCCTAGGCCTGAACGAATTAAATTAAACTTTTTCCCTGCCCCCTTTCCTACTCTTTTTCCTACTCTTTCTTTTCTCCCTTCCATTAAACTACCTTTCTTACCTTCCATCTCCCTTCCTACCCTCTTATAAAACTACCTAACCTTTTCTCCCTTCTCATAAAACTACCTAACTTTCTTTTCTCCCCTCTCCCTTCCCACTATATATATGTCACACATAGTATCAGTAATGGTCATCAGCTTAGCCTGTTGTTGCACACTTATGATAATTGTAAGTGAATTGATCGGTCACAGTTCTCATAAAAAGATCCTTGGTCAGACTTATTCAAGCTTGTGTTCACATTTCCAAGATCAATCTTTTGGGAAGAACTAATTCCCAATGGAAACCGGAGTCTGAGGAATTACCCAGAATTCCTCTTCCTCTCCTCCAGAAATATCCGAGATTTGCATGAATGGTATTGTGAGTATTTTGTCTCAGGGAATCATCACGATTTAAAGGATCCGACCAGCAATCGCTTTGATGGATGTGGATTCGGTTATTTTAAGCATGAAATTAAAGTAAAGAATTATCGGCTTGCTTTCCATCATAACACAAGTCCAAACACGCAGTACCAGATTAACTATACAACAAAAGCAGCATATATCACTTGGCCCTGCATTTCCAAGGGCCCCACGCTGAATGCTTACAAGCTATCAATTCCAATTCAGATATCCTGCTCCTGCTCTATCACTTTTGTAATATACTGCCATCAACTTTTATGAACGAACGGGTGTTTAAGGTGAGTGATTTTAGCCGATTATCAACTTTTAATTAGATTTATAATTTTAACTGTAATAATTAATAAAAGTGTGGTTTCTTAGTGATACGGATGATGTTTGATGATGATGATGATTGATTGATTGCATTTTGCAGCCGTAGTCATTGACACATCCTACAGCAGTATTCAGTCCTTCAATTTGAGCCACTGTGTCTTTTCCTTGGTGAGCATCTTCAGCTCCCTGCTGTATCTTAATGTTCCCAGTCCTGCATCTTTGAGGTCTGCTCGCAGCTTACTGAACAAGTTTGTGAAATAACAGCCTTTTTGAGCTTTGTAATTGTTGGACCCTATCAACGCAAATTCCAGGGTTCTTTGCGCAGTTGTTATGCTTGTAACCCCTGCGGATTTTACAAGAGCTTGGTTCTCAAGTGAGGAAAATAAAATGAGAAAAATGCTTTTTTCATTTGGCATAACAGTTATGGAAAATGGAATTGGCTAGCTGACTAGAGATCAAATTTGTGTTCATTTTACACTAATAGCCTTTGGAAGGATGTGAATGAATCTTTTCTCACCCCTCCTATGGGTTAATAACAAGACAGACTTGGCCACCAGTCTAGGAGAATGACATCTCTGAATTCAAAACCAGGAGGGGAATTGACTCATTCCTCTTCCTAAAGATGAAAATAGCCAGAAATAAAGTGGGGAGTTATGGCTTCCAATCCCACCCAGTAAAAAACAACTTGCTAAAGATGATTTTCATGCAAACTGAAGGACCAATCGATCTGGAATTTCAAAGTGTTCTCCGCTATGCTTTAAGAAATTAGGAACATCTGCAACCTACCTTACAAGTGTTGCCGCTAACAAAGAAAAAGAAATTCTGTTTGCTGCCATTCTTCAATTGGCATAACCAGAAAAAGTGTCCCTCTCTTTACATATGGATAATACACCTGGAGAAGGCTGTATTATGGATTGACTGAAACATTGTTAAATCAACAGAAATAACTAAGAAAGAGTGAGTTCAATTGTCCGATAAAAATCTCTTTGGAAGTTTAAATGGTGTTCAGCATATCAAGTCGAGAATTTGTGCCTCTTTGCTGAACAAGACTTTGAAATTTAGCCTGAATCTAACACACTCAAGACAATCACACTCATAAGGCAAATCCTAGATAATGTTCATAAAAAAAACCTGGATAATGCTGCTTGTGAGGCAAAACCAGGACAATGTTGCTCATTTGGCAAAACCAAAACTATGTTGCTTGTAAGGCAAAACCGAGATAATGTTGCTTATGAAGCAAAACCGAGATGACATTGTTCATGAGGCAAAACCTGAGACGAGGTTGCTCATGAGGCAAAACCTGAGACGAGGTTGCTCATGAGGCAAAACCTGAGACGAGGTTGCTCATGAGGCAAAACCTGAGACGAGGTTGCTCATGAGGCAAAACCTGAGACGACGTTGCTCATGAGGCAAAACCTGAGACGACGTTGCTCATGAGGCAAAACCTGAGACGACGTTGCTCATGAGGCAAAACCTGAGACGACGTTGCTCATGAGGCAAATTCGAGACAACGTTGCTCATAAGCCAGAACCCAGATAATGCTGCTGATGGCACAGACTCAAAGATGAGCATAGCGAAGCATCTGTAGCCCCCCTGGTTGGTTGTTTGATTGGTCGGGGAGGCTATTTATGGGGTTACAGTGTTTTGATATGAATGACTTTTATCAAAATTATAGATAATCAAGCATAACCAAGACAATATCGCTCATAAGACATAACCAAAACAATGCTGTTCGTAAAAAAACCTGCAAATACCTGTGTATTTTCTGCAATAAGCAAGAAATGTATTTCAATTACTAAGAAACCATATTTTATCATCTTGACCGATATATATGCTGGATTATAAGACAGATGGTTTACAAGGGTATTTGGAGGACTACCGCATCTGAGCCCTATAACTGTCCACATCAAACTTTGGCAAATGGACCCCTAGTCATAATACTAGTGCATTGGATTCTGTGTAACATTTTATCACTGCTGCCCACCACAGATTGGTTTAAAAACTGTTGCTAGATGTAGGTTATTCATGTGCTCTGATATTTATATGTATCTATCTGGACTTTCCCCAGCTCTTATTATTCATAGTAGAGACTTGAATTTCTGCTCACACAATTCATGAGGAGGGAAAACTATGTTGTTTTGGAGTTTTTTTGGAAAAATCCCCCTCAAAAATAGGTTTTTAGTGGGGAGGTTCAATGTGCAATATAAATTTAAGTTGGTCCCTATTTTGTACCCACTGTTTTTTTTTCTTCAAATTCCGATCTTTTCCAGTGATCACGGTCCCACCAAAGGCATGAGTGGTAACTTATTCATTAATCACCCCCTTTTTCCAATTTTGTAATTGATCACCCCCAAAACAGCATACGTGGATGATGGTGATATATGGCCTTCTAATATTTTTTTTATGGGCTGTGGGAGAAATGATTAAATTTTGAGGCAGATCTAGATTGTTCTTGATTTAGGGATATCTTCGTTATTTTGCAAGAAAAGGGGTTAAAAATGGAGAGTTGATTAAAAAAAATGCTGTATTTGAATTTCAAGGGAAGTAACTCAATTTTTGTACGTAAGTTTCTTCATCTCTTAAGTTGGTTTTTCTAGCTGGCTATCCATGTATGTATCACTCATACAGTTTACACAAATGAAACTAGAGGGGAAAATTCGAACAGTTATTCCTTATTATGTCTAGAAAGAATTTCCCTTGAATAGGTTTTTAGTTGTGGATTCAGTTTACAGTGCAAGTTCATGCTAAATTGGTCCATTTGAAAATTCAGATTCTTTTAGTTACTACTGCCCAACAAAAGGCAAGGGAAGTAAGTTATTCATTGATCACCCCTTCTCCCAATTCTTAAATCGACCACTCCACAACAAAGGCATGCTGCCAAAAGATGTTGGTCATATGATGGTTTCTACTGAGTGACTAACCAGACCTGTTTCTTCAGTCGGCTCTCAGTGTCCTTGAACTGGTCGGGTAGTGTAGTGGGTGTCTCTTGTCCCAAGATAATTGAAATGGAAATAAAAGGAAGTTCTAATCGAGAGACATACGGGTGGATAGGGTGCATAAGTTGTTTAGAATTATGCGGTTAGGTGAGATCGTTTTCCTTATCTTCTTTGGTCTATTTGCTAACTTTTCCCTTGGTTTTTCCGAACCTGTTTCTGCTACCAGCCTGCCTACCAGCCTGCCACTCTCTTCCTCTCTCTCAAGAGAACAAATAAGTTTTATTCAAAGACGGATCAACAAATATTATTATTATTGTTCATTCTCTAAGTAAACACAGGATCTATTTTACCGTCGTAAATTTTATTTATACTGTGTGCGTGCGTATGTGTGCATTCCTTCAAAGTAAATGCATCGCTCGGATTTGACAACGCAATGAGCAAAACTGGTCCAGGCAGTCACGGAACGAACGGGAGACGGGAGGAGGGGACTGAGTAAAGATTTGATTTTTTTTTTTTTTTGTCCGTCTTTTATTTAATTTTTTTTTCCCTATTTTTTCTATTTTTTTCCATTTGTTTTATTTTGACTTATTTTTCTTTTTCTCACATGAATCGATAGATGCAAAACCTATTTTCTCAAAAACCTATTTTACAAGCGACGCTGCTTACAAAAGGAAGAATTTCTGCTTACTCGGCACTACCACAAGAGAGTCCCTATGGATAAGAAGGCTGTAGAATGGATTGGCTGAAATGTCATGGAAACAAAAATAACAAGTTCAATTGTCTGGAAAACTCCTTGAATATTAATGACTCTTATCAAAATTTACATAAATATCTGTACCTCGCATAAATGAACTATTGTAGCCCATGCATGAACCAGATCTAATTATCTAAAAAAATTAAATCTTTTATCTAAAATCATCTTTTGAAATAGATTTTTTTAATTGAAATTATCTCTAAAAATAGATTTTATAAAAATGGATCTTTCGTCTAAAATAATCCATAAAAATGGATCTTTCGTCTAAAATAATTTATGAAAATGGATCTTTCATCTAAAATAATCTATGGAAATAGATCTTTCGTCTAAAATAATCTATAGAAATGGATCTTTCATCTAAAATAATCTATGGAAATAGATCTTCCATCTAAAATAATCTATGGAAATAGATCTTACATCTAAAATAATCTATGGAAATAGATCTTACATCTAAAATAATCTATAGAAATAGATTTTCCATCTAAAATAATCTATGGATATAGATCTTTCATCTAAAATAATCTATAGAAATAGATCTTTCATCTAAAATAATCTATAGAAATAGATCTTTCATCTAAAATAATCTATAGAAATAGATCTTTCATCTAAAATAATCTATAGAAATAGATCTTTCATCTAAAATAATCTATAGAAATAGATCTTTCATCTAATATTATTTAAAAAGATATCATCTTTTATTTAAAATTATCCATTAAAAAAAATACCCTCACAAGATTTGGGCATCTTTGGTCTGAAATGACCACAGGGATGCCAAAATTACTGTCTGAAAAAATAAAGAAAACTGTTTTTAGATAATGCTTAGTGGTGCACTCTTGTGAATTTTCAAGTTCGTAGCCCCGAAAATGTGACCAGGAGCACTTGGAGACACACAGACACCAAGATGAGCAAAAATATAAGAATCTGTGGCACACTTGGTTGGTTGGTCAGGCCAGCCATCTGTCAAGCTACAGTGATTTTATATGAATGACTTCTATCAAAATTATAGAAAAAACAAATATATAGGCAATTACAGGTATACTTTGATTAGTGCAGTTGATTTGCTATAAAATTTTCTTGACTGTTCAAAACCACTCTTCAAGGTCTTCTTATTAATCATCAGTACCCACAACATATTGGTTTAATCATTGTTGTTGTGATCAGGTAATTCATGGGTCCTGATATCTATATCTATCTACCTATCTATCTATCTATTCAACCTTTCCCAGCTATAACCGTTGATGGTTGAAATTTCAAATTTTGCACCCACACTCCTCTCAATGAAAAAGTAAGACATTTTTAACCCCCCACCAACCAAATGGGTTTTGATTGGGGGGTTCAATTTACAATGAAAGTTTATTCCAAACTGGTCCCTCAGTTCATGTCCATCGGTGTTCACTTTTGTTTTTCTAAACTTGTACTCTTCAAGGATCAATAATGGAAAAAGGCAAGAAAACTCATTCATTGATCGCCCCTTATTCCAATTTCTTAAACGATCAACCTATCAAGTGACTGACCAGACCTGTTTTTCGATTTAAAATAATAAATTCCAGAATCAAAACATACTAGTTGTATTTTCACGAAGATAACTTGATTTTACCACAACCACTGCTTAATTTACGAGTTGAAAAGCAGCAGATATAAGAGGCGTTGATTTATGATTCCCAAAGGAATGCTAGTAATTCAATGTGTTTTTTATCATTTTTCCAGGTTATACTAAGTCAGATGTATAACAATCCATTAACCATAGTACATCGAATCCACTTTATTCAAGATATTACTGTAAAAAAACCTACTAAAAACTGTCAACATTTTTTCTTTTTTTAAAAATTCAGCCTTTTTTTGTCCAAGAGAAATCAAGGGAGATAACTTATTCTCAGATCATCCTTTTTTTCCAATTTTTCAATTGATTGCTCTTACATGGCATGCTGTCAAAAAGACGTCGGTAGTGTGATGGTTTCTATTGAGTGACTAACCAGACCTTCATCTCCACAAGACTAACACTTAGAGAGCATATGCAACGGCATAGTCACTGAAAACTGAATGAGAATCGTTTCATATAGCTACGATGCGGGGGAGGTAACTGTAGAAAGTCCCGGATCAGCACTTCAAATTCAATCTGTTCTATTTCTCAATTGAAAAAGGGAATTAAAAAAAAAAAAAGGTCAGGTTAGTCACTCAAAAGAAACCGTTTTGACAGCATTTTGTGTTGGGGGTGATCCACTGCAGAAATTGGAAGAAAGGGTTGATCAATGGATAAGCTACTTACCTTACTTTTGTTGGATGGTGATCACTAAAAAAGTTCGAATTTTCAAAAAAGACAAATGTGAATACTATTGGACATAGACTGAGGGATCAGTTTAGCATGAGCTAACATTGCAAATTTAACTCCACACTAAAAAACCTATTTAGGAAGGGATATATATTTTTAAAAACAAACTTTTTTCTAGATATAATAAAGAGTGAATGTTGACAATTTCAGTACTCTAGCTCCATTGGTGCAGCCTGCACACATCATACATACATAGCCAGCCAGCCAGCCAGCCAGCCAAACTGACTTGAAAACAGAAAAAATCTATTTTAACGGTTTTTATGACAGTTTTTAGTTGATTGTATCTAATCTGAATTATTGTTTTATTTCTGAGCACCGTGAAATTTCTACAAGTGTCGCTAAGATTAATAAAAACCCCAGAATAAAATTTCCCTTGCGGTTTTTTGTTTTGTAATTGGCAACGCAATGAGCAAAAACTGGTCGAGGCAGTGACGGAACGAATTGGGTGGGGGTGGGGGATGGATAGGGGTGGGGGATGGGTGGGGTGTGAAAGATTTCTTTCTTTTTTTTTTTCTTCTTTGTCCTTGTCCTTCATTTTATTCTTTTGTTTTTTTGATTTGTTTTTCTTTTCTCTACATTTTTTTCATTTATTTTTCCTGTTTCCTCCTCTCACTCTCTCTCACTCTTTCTCTCTCTCTCTCTCTCTCTCTCTCCCATAAATCAGAAGTAAGTGCAAAACCTATTTTTCGCTGAGTATGGAAAAACCTTGCCTACATCGGTTGACGTTTCTCTAATGGCGTGTACGCATTTAAACGTGTATTTAGTGCAGGCAAACACATACACTCTCTCACACACATACGCACGCACGCACGCATATATATTAGAAACCATCAACCAAAACTGTTAATGTAGGTTTTGTTCAGTTTTCAAGCTGGTCTGGCTGGCCATGTAAGTATGACAAGTACAGGCCGAACCAATGGAGTCAGAGCTGAAAAATTGAACTCTTATTCTTCACTATGTCTAAAAAAAAAATGTTTTTTTTTCAATTCTTCCCTGCCCAATAGGTTTTTAGTGAGGGTTCAATTTTCAATGTAAGTTTATGCTAAATTGGTCCCTAGTTTGTGCCCAGCTGCGTTCATGCTAGTTTTCTGAAAATTCAGGATTTCTTGTGATGCTACAAGAACCTAGAGGAGTGACTTACCTATTGACCACCCCATTTCCATTTTTTTTTTAAATTGATTACCCCCAACATGGCATGCTGCCAAAAGACATTGGTTGTGTGACGGTTTCTATTGAGTGACTACTGTTTTTATAACTATTTAGATATATTACATGGAAAATTTCCATTAAAACTCATCAAAAACACAGAAAATTGGATTTTTAACCACGAACACACAAACAGATATATATATATATATAGAGAGAGAGAGAGAGAGCAAGAAGAAAATCATATATATATATATATATATATATATATATATATATGTATAGTATAGGATATATCGAATCCAGAAACTGATTATACACACAGGTATAAAAGCTGTTTTAAAATTCATTTAATACAAATCAAACATTAAATTTTTGGTTACATTTACGTATTACTTATACATCCCCCCACACACAAACGCACACATATGTGATTAAGGGTTCTGTTTTATATCATAAATAATTGTATTTGAATTTAAAACAAATTTTTTTTAAATTTCATATTGCGGTATATACTCACCTCACTGTGTATGTGTGTTTATATATAATTAGAGACATGTGTCTTCATATCTATTTATCTATCTATATATGAATGTATGTAAGATATGTGTTTGTATATTTGATTTCTGTCTGTCAAGTATGTATGTGTGAGTGCATTATTTGGATATAAAAATCTGACAATATTAAAGTATTATGACATTTAGGAAAATTCATTTTGCCCATGTTGCCTGTATGGCTTCATTAGAAATAAAATCAAGCGGGAATGTTATGAGCTGATGCTATTCTTTTATGCTTTCATTTTTCAACATTATTTCAAAAGAAGCCGAATAGGCAGAACATGTAAGATAAATCTTCCCAAATGTCATAATACTTTAATATATATATATATATATATATATATGTTCATTTATGGTGAAGAAAAGCATGAAATTTATCCGACATAATGGAGAATTTAATAGACAATTTGGAAACACGAAAGTTGAGAAACTGGATTGAATTCGTTTCCGTTATATGTTTTGAAAGACTGTTTGCTCTTGTTGTCAAACGTCAAATGGGAAAAAATTATAAAATTTTGCAAATAACAAGGATTGGAGTTTGGGAGGGGGAGACATAAGGTTATATATACATAATTACATATATTATACATTGTACATTATACACATATTTTCCTCAATAACAGTCTCTAGACTGACCTACATGTACACATGCAAAACCCTTCTCAATTTCAGTTACACACAAATGGTTTGAACTTAGACACAAAAACATCTCCTATTTTGCCAATGAAAATAAATTGAAAAAACAATAACCTGACATCACCTATTTTTTAATCATTTTTCCCTCTTGACATTTTACAAAAAGAGCAAACAGTCTTTCGAAACATGTAACAGAAATAAATTCAATCCAGTTTCCAAACTTCCATATTGCCCATTAGATTCACCATATATATATATATATATATATATATATATATATGTATATGTATATACATATGCATAATTCATAATGTTTTTAGTAATTTGTAAAATTGCAAGAAAGGAATGGAATTCTTTTAACCATTGTATGTTATTTAATCACAGTGCTCAATATTAACCAAAAGCTATTAATCAATCACATTTATTAAGGAAAAAAGCATGCCAGACTTTGTAAATTAATTAATGTAATTAATTAACTAATATATACATTTGTGTATGTGAATAGTTATGCTGACACATGTATTGACTCTTAAATTCATATAAGAATATACGAATTTGAAGGAGAATAGCTACTGATCGGAATAAACTTCAGGTGAATTTAAGAATTTTTTCTCGTTTTATCTGTCAATAATTTCAACAAACTTTATTTCAGTAATGGATGAGTTCCACTGTTAAGACAGAGAATCAATGATGTTAAGAATTAATGAATGGTGGCCATTTCTAAGGACCCCCATATAATTTCACCCTAAGGACAATTCCGCCAAATACATTTTCCCCCAAGCACATTGCAAAAGATAAAATAAACAAGTATTTTAAGGTTAAACTATGAATATGCTGATTTGGGGTTTAACAATCAAAAAGTTGAAAAAAAGGGTGATCAATAAATAAATTTTTGTTTTCATATTTTGTTAGGCCGTGATAGCGAAAAAGAGATCTGAAATTTCAAAAAAACAAGAGGGAATAAACTAGAGACTGATTTAGCATAAACTTACGTTGCATCTTGAATTCATCACTAAAAACCTATTTTGGAGAGGAATTTTCAAAAAACAACAAAAGAATATTTTCCCTACTCATTGAGAAGAGTGTCTACAAAATTTTCTGCTACACACGGTTAAATAGATAGACAAATGCATACATACGTAAATATGAATGTCAGTTCACATGACTAACCTGAACCAAGCAACTGTGATTAAACAGGTCTGTTATGCGTAGCTGTGACTAATAAGAAATTATTACATAGCTTTGCATTAATATTTGAGTATTCAGAAAGTAATCACGTATTTCACTGCTATAAATTAAAAGCCAACCAACTATGGCCAGACTAGAGTCAAATTGTACGAAATGATGTCTGGATTTAGTTCATCTCTTCTGTCTGGCAGTGTGTTGTATATTATACATTGTAAAGATAGACCCCGTTGAAGATAGAGACTTTAAAGAACAACATATGCACCATCGCTTACTGTATGAATTTTCGAAAATGAAGTACTGCTATGCAGACAATGAGAAACATTTGTGAAGTGTATCCTGATACAGTGGAGGCTCGTAAATACCAGCTGTGGTTTAAAAGGTTTAAAAACGGCAATTCTGATTTGAAAAATAAGTAATTAAAATCCGAACACAAAAATATGTTAATTACTCTCCCTACACCTTAATTTATACTAAATTTGATAGGATTTTCACAAAACCCTAATCCTAACCCATTTCTAAATATTTGAGTAGAAATTGTCATTGGAATAATTGTCTTTAGGGGAAAATTTTCCTCTGGGGATATTGTCTTTTAGGGGCAATATCCTGACCCCATTCCCAAGGTTTAGTTGACCCAGGACAATAAATATTTTCTTTTTCCCATGAGCCTCTACTTCACCTTTCCCAGTTGTCCTTGAGTGGGATTCATTTTATATCTGAAAGACCAGATCCACTGATATTTTAATTGCTTTCTATTGTTATTTTAATGTTTTCTGGAATCACAAATAATAGTCAATAAAACCATGATAAACAAATTAAAGATTTTTTCATTTTTTTTTCTATCTGCAATATCTATTATAATGATCCAGTTTCTGCTTATGTCTCCACTGCCACTTCTCCAGGGAGTATAAAAGGTTACATATTGGGGCAAGGATATATTCAGCAAAGACTTACTCTTTATTTCCAATTATGCTATCATTAAGGTGATCAGTTCAAAATTCTTCTTTGGTTGTGGCATCCCAATTAGCGCATTTCCCGAAGAAACATGGACCAATGGTCAAAAAACTTTTTTCTTCTCTTGACAATACAAAGGAATCAAAAGTTATACAAAAACAAAATTTCAATATATTCTAATTTTTGTTAAAGTTATCTCCCCTTCATCGTAGCTATATATAGATTGATTTAGTTTTTCCAACCATGGCTTTGGCCAAGGTATGCACTCTCTGAGTGCTGTGTAGTCTCTATTATAAAATTCTCTGAAGCATTGATATTCCCGTCGGCTTTATATAGATATGAATGATATACATACATGGCAAGTATCTGAGGTTTATTTATAGACCCTGGTAAAGTCAGCGGGTGGGTTGGCCATGTGGGAAGGGGTCGGGTTCAGAAAAACAAAAGAAAGAAGGAAAAAAAAAAGAAAAAGGAAAATAAACCTGACTTCATCACACCCAATTAACATGCAAGCTCGTTAGTGTGGCTAACGAGCTAAAGGAAGTGCCAGAAAGCCAGCTCTCCGCGGAGGTGGACACTTTAATAGTTTTTCACCTGCCGGCACTCGGACAAAGATTTCTTCATTTTTCTGTCCACTTTGGGCAAATTATAGCTGATTCCTTTTCACCGGACCACCTGCATGGGGACGCAAGGTTTTATGGGCTGGGGATCTGTGACGTTCTCGATTGGAAAGCTCTGACCGGCTGGAAAAAATGTCAACAACAGTTAAACTGTCCGAGTCTTGTGTGCTTCTTGGATTCAAACCGATTAGACGGGAAACCTATGCGCAGGTACTTTTGGTGGAAATTTGACAGCATCATTTCCTAGCAGATAAGAATTTTGTTTTTGTTTTTTTTTCAATTTTTCTGCCTTTCTTTTTTTTCATTATAGATCTGCTCTGAAATATAAGCCTTTCCCTAGTAAGTGTAAGACAGAGGGTGGTGTTGGAAGAGGGTAATTGATGGATGCATGCCTTTCCCAAGGGCAGTAGTGCGAGGTGAATGCAAACTGTCTCAGCCAGTGTTTGAACTGAGCTTGCCAATCACATTCTTAGAGTTGTTAATCTCTCAGCCACTCCTATATTATTTAGACTGGATGAATGAAAAAGCAAGTAGGGAAAGAGAGAGACAGAGAGTTGTACGTAAATTGCCAAGTACCTATGTGTAAAATATATAAAATTTCTAACTAAAATCTATAAATATGTGTATATATATATATATATATATATATATATATATATATATATATATATTTTTTTTTTGAAGAGTGGCTCCAAAACACAATGTATCATATTTGTCGACCTATAAGATGAATGATTCACAGGGGTATTTTGGACACTAGTACCTCTGGCAACTCATCCAAACGATACAACTGTTTTGATAGACAATTTATTAGTCATAATACAAGCACATTTAATGCAGTGTAATACTTGTGTAATTATATTTTCATTTATTTAAATGTACATCTTATATACCAGCAAATATTGTCATGCTTTAACAACAAATATATTTGACAAATTATTTCCAAAAAATTCTGTTATTCCAGTCGATTATTTCCCAATACCTTTTGATGTAATTCATGTAATTTTTTCCAGTGGATTGTGTGTTTTACTGAAAATTAGATATTCTGGTACTAAGTGTGAATTCATCTTGTTGGGACCTTAAAATTATTTTGTTTTTAAAACCCTGGAACAGTTACATGGTAAACAACTTATGACCCAACTGTTTTGGGGATTTAAAAACAAAATAGTTATATTAACATGGCTCACCAACACTTTTGATCAAACATCAACTCCCCGTAAGCTACTATCTTAATATATAGCTTGATTTTATTATTTTTAGTGCTGTGTGATGCTACATGTAGTTAGTTATTTTGTATAGGGTATTATCATAATGTATTGTATATGAATGTTATTTTATACTATACATCATTCAATTTCCTGGAATAAAGGGCTTACTTACATAGGTTACCCCAAAAAACATATAAAATGAGAAATTAGTTTTGAATCTATATAAAGAGGAGAATTTTCTTTCATACATATATGTGAACGGTAAGAGAAATAGTTTTATATAAGGTGTGTATATTATACAACTTATGCAGAAAACTTTACATTCCAGGTGTTAATTTTTCTACATACATATACACCTACACCTACTCATCACAGCCTCCTTTGAGAACATTAAATGCACATAGATATTGCTTTTCAGTTTATTGCTTTTTGTTTTGTTTCTTTCATCTTCTATTCAAACATGTCTTTTGTAGCTTTCTTTATTAGTAGCCAGATGTGTTCTGCGTGTATGTGTATATACATATACACGCGTACACATTTCAGGACATGTGATCTGCAGACATAAATAAGTATTCCCACAAGGTCTATTGCAGAGTTTACAAAAGTACGAATGCAGGTTTCTCTCTGAATGAAGAAACGAATAGTCAAGAATCCATGAATATAAAGCACAATGTTTCCATTTGTATAAAAGAGTTGCAATTTTCGATGAGCTTTACAGATACTCAGAAGGCTGAGGAGCAATACCTTGTTCCCAGACAGACCGTGCAGATACCTTGATCCTAGGCAGAAGTGCCGATCTATATATAAATAATCCTATCATTTTTGCGATTCTTTTTTTTTTAATCTTCCACTTGTACTTGAGGTGTCATGAGGAAGTTTTTATTCTTCCATTTTACTTGAGCAATTTGTCATAATCCACTTCTGGCTTGCTAAGCCAGTCGAAGCTTTGCAAGAGCCCCATTAACCATACATTTCAGGAACTTTGTTCACTGCCAACGTCTCACAGTGATGAAGATGGTTGAACTTTCCCTACTTGTAATCAAAGTTGTCCATCTCCTGGACAATTTATCAACAAAGGCTTGAGAGCCCAGTCTATCCTGCTATTCACTCATAGCCGGGTGAAGAAGACATGGATTCATGCCTTACTTAAGGGCATTAATGCTTAGTGAACACAAACCATCTCAGCTGGAGTTCGAACTAGATTCATTGAGTCGATTTTATGTGCTGTAAACCGTTACGCCACCTGTCCCTACTCTCTCTGATTAAAGAAAAAAGAAAAGTTAGGAATATCAAAATAAAATTTTGTGCAATTGAAAAATTCTGTTTATTGGACATTATTGTATTTTTTTTTGTTCGTGAGGCCATTGATTAAAATTTGCAAGAGAATTCATTTTAAAGATATCTAATTACACTTAAATGTAATTGCATGGTACACTCACTCCCAAAATTTCTGTAGGAATGGAAGTATATTGAATCCTATATATTTTTGAGATTGTTATGAAATGCCCAACAAGGATTTTTAAGTAGATTCTCATGGTCTTTAATCACATCTCCAAGGTTCTGATTCTGAATGTGGTTTTATGACACATTGACTTGTAAATAATAATTGTGTATACTAAACAAGTATATTATGTTGAATCTCATAGTCTTTAATCTAATTTCTAAGTTTCTGACTTTGAATGTAGTCTTAGGGCACATTGACTTCCATATAATGTTTATGTAATGCAAAACAATGATTTTTATGTAGATTCTCTTAGTCTTTAACTACATCTCCATGGTTTTGATTCTGAATGTAGTTTTATGGAACATTAACTTGTATATAATGGCCATGTTGTGCCAAACAAGAATTTTATGTAGATTATCATAATGTTTAATCACATCTCCAAGTTTCTCATTCTAAATGTGGTTTTATGGTATATTGACACCTATAATGGTCATGGTGTGCTAAACATGGATTTTTGTTGTTTCTCTCAGGCTCTAATCACATGTTCAAGCCTCTGGTTCTGTATGTGGTTTTATGACACATTGACTCCTCTATAATGGTCACGTAGTGCTAAATAAGGATTCTTGGAAGCATTTCTCTTCGTCTTTAACTTTTGATCCAAAGAAACCATAAAATCATTTTTGAAAAATTTGATTTGTATCAAATAGAATCTTGAATTGTCCCAAACATCTTGAATGCTAATAAAGTAAACCAACTTGCCCAAATGTGACCTGGAATTATGCTAGGCAGTTCAACATCTTTGGGACTTCTCACCAGCCTTTATATCTATAAAACTATCTGAGTTATTGATCACCATAAACTTTTATTAGCTGATTTTGTTTTTACAGGTCTACATTTGATATTTCACTGATGTGAACCCAACTGAACCCTTTAACCCCCTCGCCCCAGCCAACACTTCGACCCACCCACTCAACTCTTTAAGTGCATTATTAGAGCCACCACATACAAATGAATTATTAGGAAACCTTTTCATTTTGGTGTATTTTTCTCAAACTTTCATTGTTTTACATTTATATCTATTTCTACTTGAACAAAATGAAATGTTGTAATTTTTATAATCATTAGAGTTCATAATATTTTGATGTACGACAAGGTTGAGTCTCAATTTTAGAAGTATATCACATCTCTTTGGAGAAATGACCAACCCTTCCCATGAGTTCCGAAAACCCTAACCCATTCCAGATCCTCTGATCCCACCATGTGACAGTGTTTGTTCTGCCTTTTTAAATAACTGACAATTTATCTTTACACTGGATTCATTTTATTAGTAATTACCAATTCTGTTAATCATCTTTTTGGATTCTTATTCCATTCATTAAATGCATGAACAATTATAATGTTTTGAGAATCAAATATTGATCAGCTACAAGCATGTTTTTCACACTTGCTTCCATCCTTTCACTATGTAGTTAATGTTATGATGATGATGACAATAAACATTGAAATATTCACTATGTGAATAATGTTATGATGATGATGGCAGTAAACATGGAAATATTCTCTATCTAAATAATGTTATGATGATGATGGTAGTAAACATGGAAATATTCTCTATCTAAATAATGTTATGATGATGATGACAGTATACATGGAAATATTTACTATGTAAATAATGTTATGATGATGATGACAGTAAACATAATATTCACAAAGCCAAGGAGACTTGATTGTTTGTTAATCAAATATTGATTAGCTATAAGCATGTTTTTATATTTATTTTCATCCTTCTTCTATGTAGATAATGTTGTAATAGTGCTGGCAATAAACATGGAAATATTGACAAAATCATCAACATTTGATTAGTAATTCAATTTTTCAAACTTGCTTTTTATTCTTTTCAGATGAATTGTATATATTTATATTAATACATAATTAATGTACGAATATTCATATCTGTAAAACGAGTATGTATCACAAAAGAAATATATGAAAAATCACTTGACTAGCAAAATTTTCAATTACTCACTACTGCTTTTCTATATCTTGATTTTTTTTTAGATGTTTTCTTATCACAGCTCAACTTGGGCCACCAACCTATGCTGCAAATAAACAGCGCAGAAAATAGACTAATCTTCCAGTTAGATTCAAACTCACGTCTCTCTCTCTTGCCAGCTCCGCGGCGGAGTAGTCAAAGCAGCTGGGCATAAACCAGGTTTTACATCTGACAACAGGGAAGTGAGTTTGAATATCACTGGAGGCTTATTCCTTATTTATAATCCTTGCTCCTTACTCTCTACCATAGAGTGGCAGCCCGAGTTTAAGTCATGGTGAAAAACAACTAAAATAATAATGAATGTAGAAACTGGTCAAAAGTAATTAAATATTGAGTTACCATAACAAAAATATAACGATAAAATTATTTTTTCTTCTTTTGACTTTTCAGGATGAAATGGAGGATAGTAGTCTCAAGGTGGGCCTTGGCAGCCACCCTGAGTCTGCCCTTTCCGACACGGCCCTTAATGAGGCTCCAGGTATGGGGTCATCCAAGGATGCTTCAGCCAATCAGGAGGAGGTCGAATTGCAGCCCCTTATATCGCATATTTCCACAATGGATCGAGGGGAATGTATGGGCCATATCTCCACGCTACACGAAGAAGTTGAGAAGATGTTTGAAATTCCACCTCGATTTAGTATTGATTCCCTGTCGATAGGAGAGGTAATGGTTGATCAACACCGTTTTGGAGAGGATGACTATAAAAGTGAGTCCAATTTTCAGTTTGTTCGTTGCTCTTTCTTGAATGGTATGAAACTATGAAATTGTACACGGCCATGGGCATCCGTCGGATGGGGGGGAAGGGAATGGGGAATTTGTCTCCCCCTCCCTCCTTCCCTCGGACCTGCCCTTCTCACCGAGGGTGAGGCGGTTTGAAAGTTGGAACCTTTATAGTCAATAAAGAATGATGATGTTGCACAATAATTTTATGTAAGCCTGACTCAATGTTCCCACATAAAAATACTGTAAAATTATTCGTTGGTAACAGGGTCGGCCTCTTATTCCGAATATATTTTTTTTGCCACCGACCCCGTCCCCTGGAAATATATCCTTTTCTCACACACACACACACACACACACACACACACACACACACACAAAAATACCCGGGAAAATGGCAGCAGACTTCTACATACCCAACAAAATGGCATCTATGGAAGTTCAATGGAGAGAAAAATTATTGCTTATAGTAATTATGATAGAGAGAATTTTCAACAAAAAAGTAACCTCTGTGATTGCCTTAAAGCATGCTACTTAAAATCAACCATTGTTTTCATTCCTAACTGAGCATCCATAAATATCAAATAACAATTTCATTACAATGACTTGCATTTTCATTTTGGATGTTTTGTCCCATTTTGACCATGATATCTGGTGATCAGAAACTGTTAACGAAGGTAAGTTTCTTCAGTTTTCAAATAGGTTTGGCCTACTATGTATGGATGTATGATATGTACTGGTAACTTGAGGTGTTGGGGTCCAAGACTGACAATCACATTGTAACTGAACTGCAGCTAATCAAAAGTCAATTATGACTGCCAAGGCAACTTCACCTGTGAAGAAAGGTGTTCTTTTCATGACAAAATTGAAGAAATTACGTGTAAAACGCCATGTCCTTCAACATCAGTCTTTTATCATGTATTGTTGGACATAGATCTTCCCCTGGATTCTCCTGACCTCTCTATCATGGACATCGGGGAGCCAATACTTTCTGAATCTATCTAGCTTGTCTCAACGCCTTTTGTTCTGACAGGCTCGGTTTTGCATGTCATCTCTATAGATCCATGTTGTGAATCATGATGTCCAGCGGTTGTCTGCCATTCTTGCAACATGATCAGCCCATTGCCATCTGAGTTTCCTAATGGATTCTATGATATCTCTGAATCTTGGTTTTTCTCTAATATTCTCTGCTCTCTTGTGATCTCTCTATGTAAGGTTGAGCATGATTCTCTCTTGTGCACGTTGCATGGTTCTTGGTTGAAGGGTCAGTCTATTGTTTAGGTTCCATGTTTCAGCTCCAAAGATGACAATCAGGAAGATGCATTGGTTGTATAACCGTCTTTTAAGGGACAAATTGGATTTTCTTGCTTTTGAAGGTTGAGTATGCTCTGTCAAAGACTTGCCATTCTAAAGTGATTCTTTGCTTGATAAAACACTGTTAATTGATTGCAAATTGGAGAAATTTAATACATCTGTCATATTATATAAGTTCTTGATGAAATTCAGTTTTTATTCACGGTTTTCTGGAAAGATTGATGATAATATAGGCAAAAATGTTGCATTCTACAACCAACCTACTTTATTTTGTGGACCACACTACATCAAGGGACATCTGTATTATGATTACACTCAACAATATTGTAATGAAATTCATATTTTCTGAGCATTAAATCCTTGAAAGGAAATGTTTTCGGAGAAGATGATTGTGAAAATGAGTTCAATTTTTTGTTTTGTTTTTTAAATTTTTAAATTTCTTGTAATTTCAAAAATGGATTGTTTTTACCCTAACTCATAATCTTATGGTACAATGCCTGCAAGATCCGCATAAATTCTTCAATGCATCTTTACAATTCAGCAGTAAGGACATGTAATAATTCATAAATCATATTGTTTACAGTTTCAAGGAACCTTCAACCAGAACTGTCATCCAAACAGTCTTAATAGGTTTCTTCAGTTTTCAAGTTGGTCCAGTATCTATGTGTCAAAGGTACAGGTGACACCAAGGAGCTAGAGGGCTTCAAGGTTCAACATTTACTCATTATGTCTCAAAAAAAAAAAAATTTTTTTTGTTCCAATTAAAATCCTGCCTGAAATACATTTTAGGGGGGGGTGCGATTTTCAATAGAAATTTATGCTATATTGATCTCTTAGTTTCAGTCCTGCAGCATTTACATTTGTTTTTTTGAAATTCAGGCCTTTTTGTTGATCCCTGCCCAACAAAAAGCCACAGAAGTAAGTTGTTTGTTGATCTCCCCTTTTTCCAAACTGATCAGCCCTAATGGCATGCTACCTAAAAACATTCATCGTATGATGGTTGCTGTTGTGTGACTAACCAGACCTTTGCTTTTTTTTTTACCCTAACCCATAATCCTTTAATACATAACCTGAAAGATTCACAGAAATTTTCTGATGCTTCTTTGTGATTCAACAATAAAAACTGAAAATAATTCATTAATCATATTATTTACAATTTTCTTTCGTGACTAATCCATTTATGACTGCTAAAAAAAAAAACCTCTATTATCCCAAATTTTCAAGAACTTTTTCATCTTAATTTTTGAGATGTGGCTTTTCCACAGTTACATAATCATTTCTCACAAGAGTCAAGGAATCTGATGTTTTAATCAGCGCAACCCACAACAGACCGGTTTAAACACTGTTACCCTACACAACCTGAAAGATCCAAGGAAATTCTCTAATGATTCTTTGTGATTTAGCACTAAAAACTGAAAATAATTTATAAATCATATTATTTAATGTTTCCTTTTGTAACTAATCTATTTATAAATGTTTGACAAAAATTTTTTTTTTTAAATTATCCTGAATTTTTCAAGAACTTTTTCATCTGAATTTTTGAAATGTGGCGTTCTTACAGTTACACAATCATTCTCACAAGATTCAAGAAATTTTGCACACATACTCCCCTCAGTAAGTAGGGAAGATGTTTTTTGTTGTTTTTTTTAATTCACCTCCGAATAAAGTATTATGAAGCGTTTATGTAATTTTATGGTAAATAACTAAGGGACCACCTTAGTTTGTATCCTGACTTTGAATTTATTGTTCAAACTATATTTGTATTTTAATCAAGGTAACTTAATTCAATTCTAACATTGCTTGATTTAGGAGGTAAAAAGAAGCATATATAGATGGCGGCTATTCATAATTTCCCTTGGGATGCTAGTCGTTGTTTTTTTTGAGGGGGGGATTTTATTTGTTTTGCTCTATTCATAACCTTTTCATTAGTTTATTCTTTAGCCCAGGGCTCCTCAACGGTATAAAAGCGATAGATACTAAGACTGTATATAATTAGTCCTTAGTCATAACGTAGCAATAACTAAACATAGAAATAAAGACCAAAGGAAATTTCATTAAAGAGAGTTGATTCATCCAGCTGAATTGCAAATTCCGAATTTTCTTTCATCCTTTGAATAAGTTGCTCAAACTGGTCGTTGCTAATTTCAGAAATTCGTCTGGCCATAGTAACATTTGACAGTGTCGTTTTTCTTGGCTCATCAGCATACTTTTTATGATCTTATCCTCTCGGACATTTCATCCTTTGGATGTTTCTCAGACCGACCCCACCCCGTCCAGAATCTTTACATCAGCACCCCCAGTGTCCCCCAGTTTGAGAAGCTTTGTTTTAGCCTTCAAATGAAATTTTGTCTAATGCTGATTTTCTGTTGAGATCATTGAAAAGGTCATGGTCGAACTGAAGAGCAAGATCTTTTTTGTAAACTTCTGTTCAGATGATCGAATGTCTTCTTCTCATCCTAAATGTAGCCAACACAATGTTTTAGCCGATCCATTCTCCAGCCCTCGGTAGGTGTATGATTCCAAAGAAGAAGCAAACCTTTTTTTTTTCCTTCAGCAAAAAAAGGTTTGCCTCTTTTCTCAAACTATATACCTGACCCGGGGTGTATATAATTTTGATTCTTTTTCCCTCCCTTCCATTTGAATCCCCTCCCCCACCTCTTTTTTTATCTTCTCTCCTTGCTACATCTCTCTTCTCCAAGTCTTGTTGAAGTATACATTTGTAACTTTGTCACCCCAAGATATCTTTGTGCTCCCTTCTTCTTTAGATTTACCTATGATTTTTCCACTACCCCACAAGGAGAGCTGGGTAGTCAACTTTATACACCCCTGTACCTGACAAGAGCTGAAGAGTGGATCAGCCAAACCTTGCATTGACAACTCCAATGATGCAAAGAAAAGATTCAGTTGCGGAGTTCTCACCTGTCAGGGAAAATATCAGGGGAAAAATAAATTTCTCAAGGTCACGGAATCCCCAGAGTTTTTGAGTTTTCCAAAAATTGTTCAAAATGTCAGGGAATTTGGTATATTGTCAGGTAAAAAGGTCACACCTTCCTCTCGAAATGTGAAGAAAATCTAGAAATTAATTAGGGATTAGGAAACTAAGTACAGCTACTTCTCAACCCTGGAAGGGATTCACATTTTCTTGACATTTAAAAATCATCATTATTATCATCAGTCTTTCATTGTCCATCGTTAGACATAGACCTTCCCAGGATCCACCACACTTCTCTATCATGGACATCACGGAGCCAGTATTTTCTGAATCTGTCTAGTTCATCTCTATATCTTGTATTCTGTCGGCCTCGGTTTCGCATGTGATCTCTGGTGATCCATGTTGTGAGATGTGATGTCCATCGGCTGTCTTTCATTCTTGCAACATGGCCTGCCCATTGCCATTTGAGTTTTCTTATAGTTTCTATGATGTCACGGACACTCGTTTTCTTCCTTATATACTGTACTGTCTTGTAATCTCTCCAGGTAAGGTTGAGCATGATTCTCTCATCCAGTAGGGCTTGAATCATAAATTTGTCTTTTTTTCTTTAAACAAGTCTAGTTAGTCTCTCAATGAGGCGATCAATTAAAAAATCAAGAAAGCGGGTGATCGACGAATAAATTACTTTTCTTGCCTCGTGATCACAAAAAGCAAAGATTTTTTTTAAATGAGTCTGAATGTGATCTCTGGTGATCCATGTTGTGAGTTGTGACGTCCATTGGTTGTCTGCCATTCTTGCAGCAAGGCCTGCCCATTGCCATTTAATTTTTCTAATAGATTTTATGATGTCTCGGGCTCCCGTTTTCTTCCTGATATACTGTGCTGTCTTGTGATCTCTCCATGTAAAGTTGAGCAGGATTCTCTCATGCACACATCTCATGCTTCTCAGTTTGCGGGTCTGTCTCTTGGTTAGGTTCCATTCCCAGATTTAAAAATGCTAGTCTTAAAAAAAAAAAGCGTATTATAGCTTTGTATTTTAATTGAGCATATTCTGCAGAAATACAGATTGATGACATATTTCCGATGTGTTGTTTTTTATATAATTAAATTAAAAGGTGGCAGGAGGTTGTCAATCATTGCTATGTTGATTTAACTATTGTCAGGGAAATTTGAAAAATGTCAGGGAATTTTGAATTGGTAGATTGGTGAGAACACTTAATTGTACAAACAAATTTCACAATAGACAACTAGTTGTTGTCAACCAAAACTGTCTACATAAGTTTCTTCAGCTTTTAAACAGGTCTGGCTGGATGGCTGACTATATATGTATCAAATTTATACACCTCCAAAATGCAGCTTTCAACATTCAAGGGAAAAAAATCGCTTTTTTTTTTTTTATCCCCTCCTAAGGTACATTTTAGTTGAGTGATCAGTTTACAATATAAGTTTTTGCTGAAATGGTTCCTACCTTGTGTCCAACTGCATTCATGCTTGTTTTTTGATATTTTGGACTTTTTAGTGTTCAACAAGATGCAAGGAAAGTAATTTATTCATTGATCTCCCTTTTTTACAAATTTTAATTGCTCTTCCCAAACATGCTTTCTGCAAAATGACCTTGGTCAAATGATGGTTTTTATGTGTGACTAACCAGATCTGTTAGAAACCATCAGACATAACTGTCACCTAAATTATCAACAGAAATTTCATCAGTTTTCAAGTAGGTCTGGCTGGCTATGTATATATGGCACATACAGGCTGTATAATTAGAGCTAAAGAGCTGCAATTTTGATCATCTACTCTTAATTATGTCTAGTAAAAATTTTTTTTTTTTAATTTTCTCTCCAAAGTATGTTTCACTGGGTGGGGTGGGGGGTTCTTTTTACAATCTTATTTGTTGGCCCCTAATTTGTGTCTGACAGCGTTCACAATTGCTTTTTTGAAAATTCTAACTTTTTTGTGATCAAAAGGTGATAAAAGTATCTTATTCATTGTTCATCCCTTTTTTCCAATTCTTTTAATTGATCACCCCTTATATATGGATGGTGATGATATACAATATTCAACACATTTACTCATTATTATGTCTAAAAATATTGTTTTAATTCAAATCCCGTCCTAAATACATTTTTAATGGGGGTCAGTTTTCAATATAAGTTTATGCCATACTGATCCCTTACTTTGTGTCCAGCAGCATTTATATTTGTTTTTTGAAATTCAGATCTTTTTATTGAATTCTGCCCAACAAAAAGTCAGGGAAGTAAGTTTTTTTGTTGATCATCCCTTTTTCTAATTTTTTAATTGATCATCCCAGACGCGGCATGCCGTCTAAAGACCTCGGTCACGTGACGGTTTCTATTGTGTGACTAACAAAATTGTCGTTTTTTTCTTTTGTCTGTTTTTTTCGTTTTGTCGAAGATTTTTATCTCTTTGCTTCAGATCACCGCCGAATGTCATTCCCCCATGTCCACCACCCTCTGAAGTCTATGCACAGCCGATCGTTTAAATCAATGAAAGGAATGAAGAGAAAAGCCAAAAAGAAATTTCCTGGTGCCAGAAGCTTTCCTTCCAAAATTGCAGCACAATCTCCCGTCATTCCTGAAGTAGACGTCGAAGAATACCAGGAGGTAAGTACATATATTTCCTCGGATTTTCCGACTCAAAGTCAAAATTTCATTTAAAAGTCATCTTTTAAAACTGACTTAGTTCCTGCTTTAGTCCATACGCTGTCGAAAAGCAGTCAAGTATTTTTAGAGGATAGAATTTCCATGCTGAACAAATTCATTCTGACATCCTTATCCTGTGTCATCTCTTATCTAATGAATATTCGTCCTTGATAAAAATGTCAAAATTAATTTTGCGTTCTTATTGTTTAAGCTTATCGTAATCCATCAGATGAGGATGACCTTCAATTTCTAATGACTCATCAGGTGTTGTTGAGGCACTGATGGCTTTGGTGACTCCAGGGTCCGAATTCCGAAATACAGCGTAGTCCACACGTGTTGAATGGGATTCCATCATTAGAATGGAGGGAGCTGTTTGCTATGCACATTAGAAGGAGAATTGAAAACCTGCTCTGGAAGGAAATTAGGATGAAAAGAAGGATATTAGAATCAGTTCAAAGATTGCTGTCATGAATTGTTTATTCGTGACAAAGAGGCATCAAAAGCATCAGGATAGTATCAGTAAAAAGATCAAACTTTCAAAACTTGTGTTTGGGTTTAAAATCCAAAATGAGGCACATTTCAAGGAACCCTACGTGTCAAGCACCATCACCTCACAAAAACTACATGTGAGAAGGAGAGGAGACCTTCTGTTTTGATAAAGTGAAATAATACTGACATCAGCTCTACAGGTTACAAGCCCGAGCAAAGCACATACAGATCCTAAGATGTCCAGTCAACAGAATCTCCCTCTTGGCTGCATTGGTTCAATCCAAAAAAAATTGTTCACCTGCTAGACTCATTGCCTTCCCAAAGTTAAAGAGTCCAGTCTGCCCTACTATTTTATCCAAAGCTTTGGGGGAAAGAATGGATTCCTGCCTTTCTCCTGGATATTGGTGAAGTGTATATAAATGGCCAATTTCATTATCCATACTGTAAACAGCTTTGCCACTCTCATTCTAATAATGCTATATGTAATGATAACTTACACCAGTCTTAAAAACAATCTTTTTCAGATGTGTTAGCACCTATAGCAGAAATTACTGTCACTAACTGACAAACTGACAAATCAGCATATCGAACACCACACGCTATCTCCAGAGAGCAACCTCTTTCACTCCTCTGAAATAAATGCTCATACTTGATGTTGCTTAAATCTGAAAGTTGAAGGAGGAAAACATGACATCACTGTATATCCAAATAGATACAAGTTTTCACGTTTTATATATTTTCAAATTTTCTTTTTATATTTTCTGAATATTCCATTAAACCTTCAAAAGTAATATTTTTAATAAATTAAGTAATATTTTGATAAAATGAACTTAATTCAATGATTATTTATCTCCTAAATTTTAGATATATATCTGGAGAATTTAGATGTTTCTAGTTGTTTTAAGATGGTTTTTTGATTCAATTTCAGGTGTAAACTTGAAAATAAAGTTGGCAGTACTGCCCTTGTTAGATCTTCACACAAGAATAGAACTAGTGTCATTATCATTTAACTTTCAGGCATGATTAAGTTTTCCAGCTTCGATTCACCAGAATTAGACACCATCAACCAAAACTGTCAAATAGTTTTCTTCATATTTTAGTGATTAGAGCCCCAACTTTTTCCAATTTTTTCATTGATCAGCCCCAACATGGCATGCTGTCAAAACACGTTAGTCTGCTGATGGTTTCTATTGAGTGACTAATAAGACTAGTTTTTTTTTCTATTGTGATTTTTCAGGATATTGATTCTGACGACGCTGACTTCGATATGGCTTCCAACATGTACCTAGCCGACATTCAGGGTTCTACGACGGACATTCCTGAACTACAAGTTGGCTTTTACATTGGAGAAGGAGATCGTGGAGGGGAAGTAGCATCATTGCAAGCCGAGTCGGAGGGGTCGCCTCTGTTGATGCGACAACCTTCCACTATTTCCAACGTGTCAGCCAGATCAGTTGCCGCACAAAAGTTTCGACGTCAAGCATCTGGATCGCCCGAGCCAACATCCATGTTCGAAATAGATGAGACGCCTCGGCCCTCGGAGCAGGCAGCCCACCGCAAAATGTCTGTGGAGGGGAATGTGGATGATCTGGTGGGCAGTCAGCCATCGCTGAAAGTCAACTTTCATTTAGGTACGCTTACTTACATATCTATGTTTGTTATGGATGTAAGATAATCCGACAGAATGGTAGTAGTAATTTGACAATGCGGAAACAAAAGATTTGAGAACAAGTGCATTGCATCTCGAAAATCTTTTATTTCTCTAAAGATAGGCTGGATGCATTTCACTGAACTTTTGTCAACATCTTCCTGAAGCACTTAGCTATGCAGAAAGATGCAGCAAAGAAAATCAGGCATTCACTCATCTGGATGTTGTTTCTAAACTAGAGAAAAAAGGGATATATAACAACTTGGAGATTTTGGGGATATGGAAGGGGAGATTTAACACACTTGTTCACAAACCTTTTACTTTCAAATTGTCAGGTTACTACCATTTTATTTATCTATATTTTACAAGCATTTCATTTTTTTTCCCTCTTGGTTTCATATTTTGTAGACACTATTATTAGATTACCTTATGGGTTGTTAGGGTTTTTTTTTTTTTTTTTTTTTTTTTTTCAAGGAAATCAGGGTGGATTTTTTGAAATCCACCCCCGTCTTTCTGAGTTGTTTAATTTTTTTTTGTGTGGGTAGCGGGGGTCCAGGTATTGTTTGGATTTTGTAAATACATTTTGTTGTGTGTATATGCGTAGGATGAGTTCCTTCTTATGATTTCATTTGAATACTCACCTTCATTCCCCTCCCTGTGAACAAAGTTGACACAGCATTTCAAATAATTAAATGGTGAATCTGTTCAATATTACAGACACAAATAGAATTCTTTCAATTTCCTATCTTAATGGAATTATCAAGATAAGGTTTGGATTTAAGACTTTAGTCGATTTCTCTTTAGGTGCTGAAGAATCCACCCATGATGTTGATGTGTGGGTGAAAAGAAAAGAAGATGAAGTTGATAAAGATGGTCGGAAGAAACGTGCAAATTCTCCAACATCTTCGAGGTAAGAAGTTTTTGCATGCATTCATTTCTAATTAGAAGAATTTTCATGACTGGAAAATTTGTTTCTAGAAAGAGCATACTGAGAACCCTACTAAACACCTGAAACTGATTAACACACCTTTAATCAAGATAAATACTCACTCATATTTAATCTATAATCATTTAAATCATAAGTTTGGTCCACTCTTGTTTTAAAATAAAAAATAACTCACCATTATAGTCAATAATTGAATAACGGCAGCGTCAAAATTTCAAGTCATATAAAAAAATTCCATTGAAGAATAGATATGGTCTGAATAAATTCTATTTAGAACATCACTGGCGTTTCTCACAAGAAAATATCTAAAAGAGAGCAAAAAATATCTTGATTTTGGAGAATCTAGACGTTATTATTTAATCCTGTCAGAAAAGGACCCCAAAAAGTTGTTTTTTTTAATGTTTTTAGAGGTGGTTTAGTGAAGTATTAAATGCCAACTTTCAAGTCTTTAGACAAAACAGTATGGCCTGGAATGCGGGAAAACAGTAAAAAAAATACAAGCATTTATAAGAAAAAAAGGATAGAACCCTTAGTCATCTGTGATGGCTATGGTTGTTCCATTCTTGAAAGAATAAAATATGTTTCATTTGAAAATATTTTATTGGTGAAATTCCAAAAAGACATTAATAAAGATTAAAAATTGAGATATTTTGAATTCTGTTAAGAGGAACATTTGTCCCTTTTATTGGCCAGATTCTCCAACTTCTCAGCACAAGTCTTGTCAGTGTGGTTATCTGAACTACAACAGCTAGGCACGAGGATAACTCAGCACACAATAACTGAGCACATCTCAGTGCAAGAACCAACATCAAAACTGAAGAATTATAAGAATTTACTGAGATACAAAATTAAAATTGATATTTTTCGAGTTGAATTATTTTAGTGAATTAATTTACTTCTGTAGTTCAATTTGATAATTCATAGTTCACAGGAACAAACTATTAAGTTAAAATTATTTATTACAAAAATTTAAATTATTTTAAGTTGGCTGTATGGCTGGAAGTGTTTATAAACAAGCTATAAATATTATTTTTTCAAATGATAAAATCATTTTTTACCTCGCAATATAGGTGAATGAGTTTGTAAGCAATTTATAAAACAATTTATTACAAAATATTCAAATTATTTCTTTTTAGCAATTAGTATTACATTTTGAAACAGAATAAGTTTGTAAACAAACCATAGAGTTAAGAGTTGAAACTATTTATTGCAAAGATTAAAACTTGTTTTTAATATAAAATTCCTAAAATGATTGCCATATATTCATATTTAATAGCAGAAATTTTGTATGAGAATTAAACATTAAAATTATGAAATGGGTGTTGGTAGTCTCAAGTGAAATATTTCAACGATTTTATTAAATTGTATGGATATTGTATTTCTTCCTGCTTTTCCATACTGAAATCTCAAATTCATGTGAATTTAGATTTTAGTATTGATATGTTAATGTACTGAGAGACAATGTTGCTTCTAATTTTTGGTTGTCAGTATAATTATGAATACATTATATTATTTTTAACTTTATTTGAAATTACTTCCCAGAAAATGTGTCACTTGGCCAAGACAGCTTCAATAGAATAAACAATTAAAGAAATAGGCTGCTGTAGGAATCAAATCTGTGATCAATAGATAGCCACCTTGATGTGGCATCACACTTACTATTGATTTAAACAGTTCAATGGTAATTTTGATGTCCAAATAACTCTCAGATGTCCAAATTTCATCTTGTTCATTCACTATTCATATCTGCTCTATTGTTTCTCAATGCGAACAGTTATATTACTAAGAAAAAGGATATATAATCTAACAGAATAATTATGAATGTGTTATATAATTTGGAACTCCCTTCAATAAGCGGAGAATGTGTCGTTTCATATTATATATCTATTTCTTATTAATATAGTAGTTGGTGTACATGAAAAGCTTATGGTATGCAATTTTTTTCCATATGACAAAAGTATACGCACAGGAACATAGTTTTGGTTAGGGGAGGGGCAAATTTTAAAGTCACGACCTTGCCTTCCAATGGAGGGGGGGCACTTAAAAGCTATATGAATATTAGTTTACAAACTGCATTCCTACTTACAGGGATATATTTGTATATACATGAATTGTATAAACAATAATTTAGCCTTTGGGTTTATTTTTCACCAAATAAGAGATCATTCATCATCGTCATCTGTCTTTTATCGTTTGTCGGTGGACGTAGACCTTCCCCAGGATCTGATACATTCTCTCATGCGTGCATTGCATGCTTTTCAGTTTGTAGGTCTGTCTCTTGGTTAAGTTCCATGTTTCAGCTCCATAAGTGACTATCCGGAGAATGCACTAATTGTATACTCTTCTTTTTTGGATTATTGGGATCATCTTGCTTTTAAGGGTTGAGCTTGCTCTGTCGAAGGGTCCATGTGAAATAGATTGATAAAGCTAAAAAAAAAAGATTAAAGGTTTATATTAAAATAAGAAGGGCTGTTATGACATGACAATGGAGATTATGTCACAGAATTAGCGGAGATTTGAAGTTGAAATAAATGGAAGAAAGAATGTGTAAGTGATCAGAAGAAATGTTTTGTGTCGCATTGAGACTTTTAGAAAAATTCAAAACTGGAATACTTGAATCATTAAAAGTAAATTTCCTCATGTTATGGTATATGGTAGTTTTTTTAGTAGTAACTCAATAAGCTATCTACAGAATTCGAAACTCAGGTCTTCATAAACTATATTATGAAAACTGTCTGCAAAACATGGCTTCTGTCAAGCTCTACGAACCATAACAAGAAATTAATGGTATGTAGATGTGGTAGTTGAAAAAGTGACCAACTAATAGAAACAGCTAAAAGATTATTTGCAATAAGTATTATCATAATATTTTAGAAGTCATCAATCAAAATTGTCAACATAGTCAAAATGTGTTTTTTTTCCTGTTTTGAATGATTCTAGCTGGCCATCTATCTGTCATACATATTAACCATACCAAAGGAGGTAGGGGGATGGATATTTCAACATTTACTCCTTGTTATGTCTAGAAAAAATGTTTTGTTCTGGGGGGGGGGGTTAAATTCCCCCAACAATCCAAGTTTATGCTAAATCAGTCCCCTCGTTTATGTTTGGCAGCGTTAATTAATCAAAAAAAATTTCTTTTGAAAATTCTGTCTTTTAGTGATCAACAAAACATGAAAGAAGTAACATTTATTGATCACCTATTTTTCCAATTTTTTTCAATTGATCACCCTGAACAAGGCATGCTGCCAAATTTTTTTAGTCACTTGACACTTACTATTGAGTGACTAACCATACCTGTTTTGAGTTGTTTTATCACAACTTCGAGAAAATTAAGATGAAGACCAGGGTCATCATTCATGTAGATAAATAACAAAGATTGCTTCAACAACACAATTTGTTCTCCTCTGACAGATTCACATGGTCACATGACAGTTTCTATTAGGTGACTAATCTGATCTATTATTATTCTATATTCTAGTTTTCATCAACTATAAACATTAAGTATTACATTATTTTAGGTTAGTAAACTTATGCATGCAAGAGTATACAACCAATGCATTCTCCCGCTAGTCACTTATGGAGCTGAAACATGGAACCTAACCAAGAGACAGACCTACAAACTGAGAAGCATGCAGCGTGCGCATGAGAGAATTATGCTCAACCTCACACGGAGAGATCACAAGACAGCACAGTATATCAGTAAGAAAACGGGGATCTGAGACATCATAGAATCCATTAGAAAACTCAAATAGCAATGGGCTGGTCATTTTGCGAGAATGAAAGACAACCGATGGGCATCAGACAACCGATGGACATCACGTCTCACAACATGGATCCCCAGAGATCACATAAGAAACCGAGGCCAACAGAACACAAGATGGAGAGATGAACTAGACAAGTTCAGAAAATACTGGCTCTGCAAGGCGCATGATAGAGAAATGTAGCGGATCCTGGAGAAGGTCTATGTCCAATGACGGACATTAAAAGACTGATGATGATGATAATGAAACTTTTGTGCATATATTAATGTCCTATATGCACTTGTGCACTGGTTGCAAAATGGTTATGCATGCTCATGTGCACAGTTCAGGGGGAAACTATATTGAGAGATTTAGAATGGAAGGTTTACTTAGCCCGAATCTCCTCTGCTTGGGAGGTTTGAAAATGAATTGAACTGAAAATTTGCTACCATTCATCCATCAAACAGACTTTATCGAAACTAGAATGGATCAATCAATTCAACATGTTCTGAAAGGGATGGATCTTCGAGCGAAAGGGGTACATGTAATATTCTCCCTGGGTACTACCCCATTTAGCATTTATTCACTATAGAGCTCTCTTCCAAATATTTCTCCTAATGAATTTAATAAATGTTGAATTTCCGAAATAAATAATGAATGCATCTTGGACTCACACCGAGATAACTGTAGACTTCATATCATGTAGTGATATACATCTATACATGGTGATATTTCACCAGCTTTGGAAATTAGCTACCAGATGAGATACACAGCACTAATCTATTCCATCAAGTTAAGGCTCCTTAATGTCATTATATATTTTAGAATGCTGGTATAACCTCTATTTATGCTATCTCATAATGAACCTGTATACTGCTCTTTTGTTTAGTGCTGCTCTTCTTAGGAAAGTGTACGAGGGCTGCCCAAAAACCTACCGAAATTTCCAAATAGTGCACAAATGAGCCATTTACTTGCTACTGTTATGTTATGAAGCAGTGATTTTGATATTTTGTATTAAAAAAATGCATCACACTGCTTAGGTAAGTATTTGAGCTGCACATGCTTGAAAGAACATGTGTTAGGCCTTTTTTCTTCCCAAAAATGACATTGAGAAACTTCAATTCTGTGAGCTGTAGAAATCAACACCTGATTGTCCATTGAGTTCACACAGAGGTAAGAATCTGTAAAAGTCAGGCGGTCACTGATTGTAATTTCTCAATGTGATTATTGTCCATTGACTTGGAATGAAAAAACACCGAACACACATGTTCATTAAAGCATGTGTAGCTCAAATACTAACCAACATGACACAATGCATTTTTTAGATGTGTTCACATATCTCAATAAGATGCTTTTCAATCAGTCAGACAGACAGTTTGGTCACAGATACATTAAATGACAGAAAAAGATAGAAAGAGTTGTGATGTCATTAAAAGAACATCTATTCTGATCAATTTTTCTCAACCATGATGATATATGATTTAATAAGATGTACAAAGTCTGCATTTTTGCAATTTAAAAAAGCCAAAAATGGCCATGTATGATTTTTATTGAAAATAATACTCATAGGATAGTTCCATACTACAATATTTTACAAGTATGAGAATCAATTAACTCAAAGAAAGACTATGTTTTCTTCTTCTTCCTCCTCTGGCTACTACTACCACTACCACAGACGGTGGACGCTTCATTGAACTCGTGGTTCATGTTTATACAAAAGGTCAAAGCCCCTGCTATACATCATAAGAGTAGCGAGCACATTAGAACATCTCATTGGTATACTGTTTTGAAAATCGGTTTCTTTTTGGGCAGATCTCAAATGTAGCACCAAATAAGGTATTATTTTACATGGAATTTTCCAAAGAAGAAAAAGGAATCAATCAATAGATTTAACGTGTTCTGTAAAAGATGGATCCTCAAGAGAAAGACATCCATGGAATTTTCCCCAAGGTCTTCAAGAGAATTAATCCAGCCTTTGTTTAGTATTGCTATTATTGATCCATTTCGTCCGATCCGGAATCTCCGATTCCTGAATTGCGTGGATTTAGTGAAAATTCATAAACGATGTTTGACAGTTCCTCGCTCCCGCGTTGACCGCGTATCTTGAAGATTAACGACGTTCGCTTGACATTCTATCCTTAATTTTCAGAGCGCCAAGCACAGTTGGCACAAGACTTCAAACGTGGACAAAACTTCTCTAACCTCTCCATCTTTATCTGTTGTTCTCTCAACAAACATTTCGAAACAATTAATCTCAATTAGAAACCGTCAACCAGAAAACTGTCAATATAGTTTTCCTCAATTTTTAAGCAAGTCTGGCTGGCTTGCTATGTAAATATGTATTGTACATACTGGCCGCACAAATGGAGTTAATGGGCTGAAAATTCAAACATATTTCTTGTTTTTTGAAGATTACCCACACCCAATTGGTTTTATGCAGTAGGTCAGTTTGCTATGTAAATTCATGCTAAATTGGTCACTTGGTTTGTGTCCAGCAACATTCAGACTCCAGAGGAGCAATTTATTCATTATATGCTTATCACAATGATGAATGATGGAAAGAATCATCATCTTAATCTTTTCAAAGTTGTGATAAAAACAGGTCTGGTTAGTCATACAATAGAAACCCATTTTTCCAATTTTTCAATTGATCACCTCCAACATGGCATGCTACCAAATTATGTCGATCACATGACAGTTTATATCATGTGACTAACCAGACCTGTTTTGGGTTGTTTTTATCACTACTTTGAAAAAACTAAGATGAAGACCCGGGTCATCATTCTTCAGTGTGATAATCATATAAATTGAATGATAAAAATTGCTTTAATAATACAATTCATTCTCATCTGTAAATAACTAGCCTAGTGCTAATAGCTAGAGTATGGGGTTAAAAGGTGGGAAAGACTCTATGAGGGAGGGAGTGAATGGTCATAACACTGGCATGTGTGATATGAGTTCAATTCTCAGAGATCACATGTAAAACCAAGGCCGACATAATACAAGATGGAGATATGAACTAGACAAGTTCAGAAAGTACTGGCTCTGTAACGTCCACGATGGAGGAGTTTGGCAAATCCTGGGGAAGGTCTATGTCCAACGATGGACACTAAAAGACTGATGATGAGGAACTTCTGTCAAAACTGTAAGCAAGTGTAGGGCTTTAAAATTTCCTAATGTACATCAAATTTGATGATAGTATTCCACTAAACCCCAAAAAGGATAGAAAGGAAAACAAAACAAAAGAAAAAGGATGGAAAGGAGAGCCACATTCTGCCCCCCCCCTCCAACACACACCCTTCAAACAGGGCGAGACCGGCCATAAAAAAAAACTTAACTAATGATTAGATTCAAAGACAGAGAATCCCCAACCATCCAAGTGATGATTACTTGGTACACTGCGAATACTCCAATGTAGCACTTTTAAGGTTTAAGGCTAGGGAAGACAAATATTTCTAGATAAGATTTAGTATCGGCTCTGTTTGCTTATATACTGCTAATCCTCATTCAGGATGGATTAAGCATTCTTGTATGTCTATTATGGCATATTCTCTGTTTTTGAAATAGGGGTGATCAATGAATAAGTTAATTTTCTTGCTTTTTTCGATTTAGATCACTGAAAAGTACAAATTTTTTAACAACAAAGTTCAATACTACTGGATACAAACTAAAGGACCAGTTTGGAATAAATCTTCATTGTAAATTGATCCCCCCCCAATGAAAGCCTAATTCGTTGGGAAATTTTCAAAAACCAAAAAAAACTTTTCCTTTTCTCATTGAAAAGAGTGCGTGTGTGTGTGCAAAGTTTCAACTATTACCAAAGTCTGATAGATAAATTGATAGATATAAATGTCAGAACTTGTGAATTACCTTAACTCAGCTATTATGATTAAAGCATTCCATTATGAGTGGTAGGAATTAATAAGAAAACATTGAAGAGCGTGGTTTTTGAACCGTTGAGAAAATTGAAGGATAAATTAACTGCTCTAATCAGGGTATACCTTTTGTCTATAATTTTGATAAGTCATTCATATCGAATCACCGTAGACCCACAAATGGCCCACCTGACCAACCAGCCAAGTGGGCTACATATTCTTCTCTTTTTACTCATTTGTGTGTCTCTTTGGTGCTCCTTGCTTTTGGGGGCCACAACTTTGAAAATTTGACTAGAGTGCACCATTAAGCGCCTCCTGAAAAAATGTTTTTGAGGATCACTATAGTTATTTTGGACCAACATTGCCAGAAATCCTGTGCTGGTATAGGTTTTTTTTTCTGATCAAAAATCTTTTTTTTCTAGATAATTTTTCAGATAATTAATTCTGGTATACATGTCAACTATGGTGATTCATTTATGCAACATATGGATATTTTAATAATTTTAAACAATAAAGCAACAGAATTAGGTTAAAAAAACAAATTTCCTTCTCAATTTTGAAAAAATCAGATTTATCCATAAAAAATCAAAGATACCTATATTTGTTTCCTCTCTACTACAGAGACATCAGCAGCAGTGGTATTGGTGATAGTGATGTAGACGTGAACATGAAACACATAACTGTGTGCTTTAGTATTTGCAAGCATACAAACACAAGTTTTGTTTTACCCTCTTCGTCTCTTTCTGTTTGCTCTAGCATGACAGAAATCAAGAAAAGTGACTTTGGCTTTTGAACAATATAATCATTGTCGAGGGTTGTTTTTTTCAAAATGGTCTTTTCTCCTTTGCAGGGCAGTGGAAAAGTCATCAAGTGATAAAGAGGGCAAAGGTCATAAGCCGAAACATAGCAAACACCACCACCATCACCACCACCACCATCACCCTGGCCACCACCATGGCAGCCACCACCACCACCATCGTCACCATGAACATTTCCGGATGCAAGACTTATTAATGCGTCGTCAGGCAGGTAGTGAGATCGATCTTGATGAGAAGCTCCATCGGGTGCCCACGGAGTCGGAAGAAGCGTCAACGCTGCAAAAGTCCGACTTGGATCAGATGGCCAGTGAGTATGAATAGATTAGATAAAAGTTCAAGTACGTATGACAAGAAAGAAGCTTGATTTTTGCATTACCCCTCGATCTTTCTGTTAGGCTTTGTGTACTCTGTTGAACAACACAGACTAGATCTCTTGAGTCCATAAATGAAACATCAACAATATCCTTTTACATCTATGGAAGGTCATTGCAGTCTCCATGTAATATTGATAATCTCTGTCTGTAAGACCCTTCAATGGAACTTTCTATGTCAGTTTGATTTTAGGGTACATAAGAACAGGGCAGCAAACAAATTTTTTCAATTCTATTTTCAATTTTATATATCTTATTAGATTAAGTATTGTAAGTCATTATTAATGATTTTTTTCGCTACTATTTACTGTCTCCTTAAATGTTGTTACTTTTTATCACAACTAAACTCAGGCCAGTTTCCTTCCAGCAGTGAGTAAATGAATTGAGCATGGATTAGAATAAAGAATTACTTCCATAGTCAGGCATTAAACAAGCCACGTTCCGGGATAGAGGGTAGATAGTTTGATTCTCACTTGGAACTTATTCTTGTTTTCAATCCACACCGGTAATTCATTTACTCACTGCTGAAGGGTATGCGGCCTAAGTTTAGTTGTGATGAAAAGCAATGATAAATAAGATGACAGTGAATCGTAGCAAAAATATACCAAAAATGATTTACAATACGTCATCTAATAAAATATAGATGAGATAATTCGATTGAACTGAACTACTAGTTGATAAAAAAAAACATGACACAAAAGAGACTGGGATAGAAAGTGAGTTTCAGGGTCTGATTTAGACTGACATTTGCCACTGACTTCTTGGAGTTCAATGGTAAGAACAGTTGCACATTAAGAGAGCCAACCTCCTGTATAGAGGGTCAGGAGTTTGATTCTCACCTGGAGCTTATTCTTTATTTTGATCCACATTGTTAATTTATTTACACACTGCTGAAAGGAACCCAGCCTGATTTTTTTTTTCATTGAATTACTTATGTATACAACTCTATTTTCGTCTAGAAAGAACAACAGCAGTCAGTGCATTGAAAGGTTTTATAAGTAATATCTTGTTGCAGACTTTTAATTTTGTCATCTGATAGATTTCAACATTTTGTTATCTACATGTTTTGATATTAATTTATGCCAATTAGAACTTCTTTACATTCAATTTTCTAGCTCCAAGATTAAGGGGTGTGAGAAAGATTTTGGAAATTCGAAAGGGCCGCCAGCTTTGAGGAAGGTTCAGAATGCTAACTTTAGTAGTGAAATAGCTTTCTCAAAGATAGAAAAATGTTCATAAAAAAGGATATTCGTTGCTTTCTTGGTGGAGTGATTTTGACCAATATCTGGCGAGACATGGAAAATGATGGTTAAGTTGATAGATAATCAATCTGTTCCAATTCCTCTAATTTTGGGGTCACACCTTACGACACTCTCTCTCTCTATCTCTCTCTCTCTCTCTCTCTATATATATATATATATATATATATATATATATACAGAACTATGTATGCGCATCCCTTTATTACCGATATTACTGCTACTAATACTACTAGCGTGAATGGTTTTCGTTCAGTCTCTTCAAACAACAGAACGACACGAGTGTTCCTTAGGGCGCATGCCTGGGCTAAGTGCATCGATATCTGGTGATGCCCAGTCATTAGAATCACTCTCCCAGCCATACTGATCTAGTCCAGAGAGCAATATGTCTGGCACCAGCTTGGCTGCAGGAGCTGTTGGAAGGATGTCAAATTAGGCATCAAATAGCCTTGGAGGGGGTGCTTAACTTCCTGGTTTGGAATCAGAGTTATCTCCTCCTTGTCTGGTTGACTTTCTAAGGCTGAAAAGCCCAGTCTGCCCTGCTATTTTATCAAAAGTGAACATAAACAGCTCCATCTGGAGTTTGAACTTGAGTCACAAATATTGTTGACACGATAACCAATACACCATTCGCACCTATTAGTGTATGTAAAAACATTAGCATCAAATATGGCTCCAAGTGATTTTGGAAAATAAAGAATAAGTCTATATGGTTAGATTTGGAAAAAGTCAGGAAACACTGATCTATGATACACACATCAAGCAGGAAGATATTCTTCTGAATAATTTCGATCGAGATATCCACTAATTGTTTTTTTCTTTCAGGCCATCGATGGGGAGATGTGAGGGGCATCCGGAGACATAAGATTGCCAAACACAGCGCAGTGGCATCCGTTGTCCACATCAGCAAAACAGAGAAGCTGAAGAGGAAACTGTTGAAGCCAAAGAAAAAATTTGATCACAGTCCACATGAGGTAAGGGCACAAACCAGTGTGTACCCCAGGGGTGGGGTTTCTCTATCTGGGGTGGTATGGGATCTGTCTGAATTCGTGTGTATATATGAGTGCATGCATACATCTATATATGACTGTTTACATTTTGTGTGGATATGTTTGCTCTTGTATCTGTGTATTAGTTGGTACACGTGTGTGTCTCTATGATTGTGCATACATCTGTGCTTGTATCATATCTGTCTGTGTGTAGAAAGAGATATGTGTGTGTGTGTGTGTCTGTGCTCATACATGCATATAGACACACATGTGAAGTGTCCAAACAAAATTGTACAGTTGACATAAAATCTTCATTTTCTAAGCGTGACTAATAGATGGTCACGTTGCTTATTATAGTATAGAAAAGTGTGACAGGCAGACATGTTGCTTATTAAAATATAGAAGAATGTTACAAATGAGCACATTGCTTATTATGATATGAGAGTTTTACAGACTGATGCATTGATTATTGTAATATGGAAGATTGTTACAGACAAACACATTGATATTATGATATCTTATGTAGAAGAGTGTTACAGGTGGACATATTATTTACCAAAAAATAGAGAAGAGTGATACATGGACATTGTTCTTATTATAATATAAAAGAGTATGACGTGCGTTTTGCTTATCATAATATAGAAAGGTGTGACATTTTACTTGTTATGATATAGAAAAGTGTGACATTTTGCTTATTATGATATAGAAAGGTGTGATATTTTGCTTATTATGATATAGAAAGGTGTGACATTTTGCTTATTATGATATAGAAAAGCGTGACATTTTGCTTATTATGATATTGAAAAGTGTGAAAGACGTTTTGCTTATTATGATGTAGAAAAATGTAACAGACACATTACTTGCAATAACAGAAAAGTGTGACACATTTTGCTGATTGAAAAGACATTTTCCTTATCATGATATAGAAAAATGTGACAACCACATTACTTATTATAATATAGAAAAGTGTGACAGACATTTTGCTTATTATACTATAGAAAGGTGTGACAAACATTTTGCTTACTATAATATTGAAAAGTGTGAGAGACATTTTGCTTATCATAATATAGAAAAAATTGCCACACTGACATTTAGCTCATTGCAGTATAGAAAAGTGTGATGGAAAGAAACGTTATGTATTATAATATAGAAGATTGTGTGTTTTTTTTTCTTACTAATTCTTGTCTTTTATTCATTATAGTTATTTGTTGAATTAGACGAACTTCACGTTGGTGACCAGAACGACTGGGATTGGGAATGGAGAGAAAAGGCACGGTGGATTAAGTTTGAAGAGGATCTTGAAGAAGGGGCTGAAAGATGGGGTAAACCCCACGTAGCATCTCTGTCCTTCCACAGCCTTATAGAACTTCGCAAAGGACTTGAGCAAGGTGGGTACCAATCTATTATTATCCATATTTTTCCCAAACTTATTTTCTTGCAGAACCTTTATATGATTTTAAAAGAATCATGGAACCTATACCTATATTTCATGTTGATTTTGATAAGGCATTTGATGGAAAAAAAATTGTTTCAGAGAATTTATTCTTATAAAAAAAACATTTGATCGATGAAACATCGAAATAGAATCGGTTTTCAATTGTTCAATTTTTTCATAAAACAAATTTTTATAAGAGGCACTTTATCTTGTGGGATCCCATAATATTTTCACACAATCCCGAGGTTCCCCAAAACTCACTTTGGGTAACACTGATCTATACAATTATTCTGCTTTTCATGGCATACAGTCGTAATGCTCTGATTGGTCAATTGCTCAAAAACTGACCAATCTCAAGTGAGAGAGAATTTTTTAAAGTGGAAATTTAGATGAAGCAAATGACAGAAATTATAGCATCCTCCCAATAGTCACTTATGGAGCTGAAACATAGAACCTAACCAAGAGACAGACCCGAAAATTGAGAACCATGCAACGTGCACATGAAAGAATAATGCTGGGCCTCACATGGAGAGACCACAAGACAGCACAGTACATCCGAGAAAAGACAAGACTTAGGGACATCATAGAATCCATTAAAAATCTCAAATGGCGGTGGGCTGGCCATGTTGCAAGAATGGCAAACAATCGATAGACATCGCGATTCACAACATGGATCCCCCTAGACCACATACGCAACCAAGGCCGGCAAAGTGTTAGATGGAGAGACGAACTAGACAAGTTCAGGAAATACTGGCTCCGTGATGCCCATGATAGGGAAGTGTGGCAAATCCTGGGGAAGGTTTATGTCCAACGACGGACGCTAAAAGACTGATGATGATGATGATGATGATGACCAGTGAAGTTGAGTTAAATAATATTTACTATTACCAGTCAGTGGTATTTTATTGAATTGCATAGAAAACAAAGTGGAAGATCAGTTTAGTACTTGAATGATAACAAAACTGAACCCTAAATTGACACAATCATAATTCTGTGGTCCGGTTTGAAATACAGCTTCTTAGTTTTTTGACTAAGACCAAAGTGTAGGATCTATTCTTATCAGCTTAATACGCTTCATCATCATCATCAGTCTTTTATCGTCCGTCATTGGACATATACCTTCCCCAGGATTTGCCACATTTCTCTATCATGGGTGTCACGAAACCAGTATTTTCTGAACTTGTCTAGTTCATCTCTCCATCTTGTATTTGGTCGGCCTCGGTTTTCCATGTGGTCTCTGGGGATTCACGTTGTGAGTCATGATGTTCATCGGTTGTCTTTCATTCTTGCAACATGACCAGCCCATTGCCATTTAAGTTTTCTAATAGATTTTATTACACTTTGCTCTTGGGCAAAAGGCTGAGAAGCCATATTTCAAGCAGGACCCCAGAATAATGATTGTATCCCCCAACCACAATTTATGCAAAATTCTAGAACACTCCACTTTTGACCATTGAAATTTTTCTTCTTTGGAAATCTATCTGTTATATTACTTTTCAACAATCAATTTTTTTTTTTTTCACATTTTACTATACCTAGTGCCTGGAACAGTTCCAGCCAGCCCCAAATATGCTGTATATGTGCTTTTTCAAAACTTTTGACTTTACTTGATACTTTTTTGTGGTCCGAGTTCTTTTTCACCCTGATGATAAAGATCTGATTACCATTTATCCCCAAATAACATAGAATAGATAATCACCCATCCAAATTTGGCATGCATACTCAGTTGACCTAGGGGAAGGTTTTAAAGTAAAATATATCTAAAAAATCGCAAGGCTAACTTGTGACCTGTCCTGTAACCTAATGCTCAGCCAGCCTACACCTTCAGCAATGCCAAAAGAATATGAAAACAAACCATTTGACTGCTTTGATTCTAGCAAAATATTGTACAAACAATGTAAAATGAAAAAGAAAAAAGGTACATACACATGTAAGTGTCTGTCTCTTGACAGACTCTCCCAATGGAGTACGGACAGCCAGTGGTGAAGTTGCAGCTTAGTGATCCTTGCAAGTTTCAAGTCTGGTCAAGACTAGGACTTTATACACACAAGGTTAATGACGACCACCTTGGCAGGATACAAGTCCACCAAAGGAATACCTCTACCCTAATCACTCAGTGAATTGGGAAATTTGTTCTAATGAAGAGTTTTCCAAACTCTTCACTCATAGCGGGAATTGAACCTGGGACCTTTTGCATAAGTGGCAGACATGTTAACCATTACACTATCCAAACAAACAAACAAACAAACACACACACACGTATAATAAAAAAACATTTTTTAATGAACAGGTTTTAGGTAAAAGTTCATAAGAACAACACAGTGTTATTAGACAGTTTGGAAGTTAATTATTTCACTGCTATAAATTATAAGCCGACCAACCAAGGCCAAACCAGGGTTAATAGTACCAAACAATGTCTAGATTTAGTTGATCATCTCTTTTATCCAGCAGTGTGTTGATTAAATTGTATAATGAAGTTCAACCCCATTGATGAAATGGGCTTTGAAAAACAAAAACGCAGAATCTATTTTTTTAAATTGCAAAAATTTTTCAACAAGGAATTGAAAATTGCCTTCCCAGTGGCCTTTGGTTATCGATTGTGATTACATTATTGATAATCAAACTTCACTGGTGTTTGTGTTCATTTCCTTTTGAAAGTACGTAATTTCCCAAACACGAAATTGCGTAATTACTTTCTGAACACAAAAATATGCAATTACTTTCCGAGCACCCTGATATATATGAGACCTTGGAAAATATTTCAAAAGGTTATGAAAAGATCTAAAACAATGTGAATTGAACCAAGTCCATGATATCAACCACTCGGCCGACCCGCACTTTTTGGAAACTAACCTTGAAAGTTATTGATTAAAGATTTTCCCCGAGTCGATTCTTTCTTTGTCGTGGTTTTGTTCGTCTTTCGCTGAACCATTTTTAGTCCAGCTGCCACATTTGCTCACACAACCAATGACCCGTGTGGGAAAAGTCGAGTTATAATCGTCACGTTAATGAGAATGTGTTCGAGTCTTGTGAGAACCTGGCACATCACCGCACCACACGTTTTCTTGTCAGAACAAAAAGAAATTAGAAGTTGGATATTTTTAAATTGAAGACATTGACCATCACCACTATGACTACTGCAACACATTTCTTTCCTTTCTCTTCTCTTTCTCTTCCCAACTCTTCTCTTTCTCTTCCCAACTCTTTCTTCTCTCTCTTCCCAACTCTTTCTTCTCTTTATCTTCCCAACTCTTTCTTCTCTTTATCTTCCCAACTCTTTCTTCTCTTTATCTTCCCAACTCTTTCTTCTCTTTATCTTCCCAACTCTTTCTTCTCTTTATCTTCCCAACTCTTTCTTCTCTTTATCTTCCCAACTCTTTCTTCTCTTTATCTTCCCAACTCTTTCTTCTCTTTATCTTCCCAACTCTTTCTTCTCTTTATCTTCCCAACTCTTTCTTCTCTTTCACTTCTTCACTCTATCTCTTCCCTTTTTCTATATCTCTCTTTTCTTTTTCTTTCTCTTTCTTCTCTTTCTTTTTCTTTTTTCTCTTTCTTCTCATTCTCTCTTTTTTCTCTTTTTCTCATTTCTTTCTCTATTCTTTTTTGCATCTCTCTCTCTCTTTTCTCTCACTATCTCAGTTTCCTTTGTCTTTTCTTTCCCTGTTTTTCTATTCTCTCCCTCTCTTCTCTTTACTTTCCCGTTCTCTTTCTCTCCATCTTTCACTCTGTTCTCTTTTATTTTCTTCTTTCTCTATCTCTCTCTTGTTTCTCTATCTCTCTTCTCTTTCTCGTCTCTCCTCTCCTCTTTCTCTCTTTTTCCTTTATCTCACTTCTCTTTTCTTTTTTTCATGCACTTGAAGTAGAGATATGTTAAAGAATTAACAGCAAGAAAGAGATAGGTACTAACAGAGAGAGAGAGAGAGATAGTTTATCTCTTTAATAACAAACATACACTGCTAGCAGGAACAAATTCCTCCTCTCTTGTGACATAAATTATCCCATAAATCAAATTCTAAATTAACCTCATACTATACTACATCCATCTAACACCTTATTATTACTTCAATAGCAATGACCAAAAGTCCAGCAGGTTTTCCCTAGGGTCATAACACGTATCACCACTTAACTTACTATAAACAAGTTCAACCAACACTCCACCTTCTCTATCCCACCACGAACTCAGTCCAACTATATACACCCAGTTTTTTGTAACACCTTAATTCCTGATGAAGCTCATAATGAGTGAAACACTGAAATAAAGAGTCATTTGTCTTGGTCTTCCAATATTGTCATTTTACTGAAAAAAAACTCAACTTCCATGTTAGGTGATGAACCGATTTAGCAAAACAGTATTATTAGCATAATTAAAGTCTAGTTCACCATGCCATCTTGTTTTCTGCCAATTTTTCATATGATCTCCGGGGATCCACGTGGTAAGTCCCCATGTCCAGTGGTTGTCTAACAATCTTGCCGCATGACCAGCCCATTGCCATTTGAGTTTCCTAATGGACTCCTGGCTTTCCTCCAATATATTATGCTATCTTGTGATGTTAAGCATGAATCTCTCATGTGCACATTGCATGGTTTTCAGTTTGAGGGTCAGTTAGTTCCATCACGCATAAATATACAATGTTTTCTTCACACAAGTGGCCTTGACAATGTTTAATACACTTGCTCAATATTAACAATCCAAACAGAATAGAAATAAAGGTATTACTTGTATGTAAGGAGATGGGAAAGGCCTTTGGCCATTAGTGGACTTATAACAACTGATGATTATTATAGAAATATATATATATATATATATATATATATATATACATATATATATATATATGTATATATGTATATAAATAGTAGATTGTGGATTCACTACACAAACTAGCTCATGTTTCTGCCCTCTTTGGGCCTCATCAGACTATTCGCCTAAAGAAGCCCAGAGAGGGCTGAAACATGAGCTAGTTTGTGTAGCGAATCCATATTCTACTATTTATTTCCAGCTCTACTCTAAAACAACTTAACTTCAAGAGTAAAATGTTGTATGTATCGAGCACTCTATGAAATAAATCCATTGCATTTCAGAAGTGGCTTTATATTATTGATATATCATTATAATATGTTATACTGCTAGCCTGATTTGTACCACATATACTGTGTGTATATATATATATATATATATATATATATATATATATATAATAAGCAAAATAAGAGGGCCTTTGCATATATGTATATATATGTATATGCAAAGGCCCTCTCATTTTGCTTATTCACGGTCAATATCTGCTCTGTTTGTTTCTTTCAACTCAAAAACATTTTTCTGACCCGTTTTCTCCAATTGTTTATTCGATATGTTTCTTGAACAAATGAATCCTTCACAGTCTAATAACGGATGATCATTTCAAAGAGTTTCAATATGATATAATGCAATTTATAATCATTCCATCAGGTCATATATTAATTTCCTAATAACATAATTGTCTTATTGAAAGAAACAAATAGAGCAGATATAGACTGTGAATAAGCAAAATGAGAATTTGGAGTTAAAACATTTATTTGGGCATTTGCATTAAAGGTAGCTGTTTAGCTCAATGGTAAGAGCAATGCTTCATTGAATTGGCTACCATATATATATATATATATATATATATATATATATATATATATATATATACATATATATATATGGCTTGGCTCGGCCCCATAGACTAAGCTTATATTTCATTATGACATCTATAATAACTACTACTAATACACTAGTAGCTACTGATTAAATAAAAAGTTATCTCCTTTCCAACTTCGAGTAAATATTTTTGATTTATCTTTTATTCAATCTGACATGATAAGTTAATTAAATTTTGTTTCCTTCTCTGAAGAGCTCTACACTTGATTAGAAGTGGTATCTAGCGATTTATGAAATTAATAGTCAATGTATGTGCATTATAGATGAGAGTTTGATAATCAAAGATTCACAGTGTACAACGGGCACATAATGAAACGTCCTTAATTTCTTTCCCCTTCTAAGGAATGTCTTTATAGAAGGTCTTTTCCGTACCTGAGGTCCTAGAAAAAATATTGGAAAAACTTCTATCAAATTTTATTGTACTGCTCATAAGTATTTGAACAAATAGAAATTTTTTCACAAATGGCTTTGTGAACTTTGCCAAAGAAGACCCAAATGATATTGCTATCAGCTCAACAAGGTTTGCACTTAGGCATGTTTTTATGGTTTTCAATGCTAAATTTCAGGAAAAATATTTAAAAAATTGAATTGCTAAATTCTTGAAAATTTGCCTCATCGAAAGGGGTTGCAAGTGAAAAAAAATTTGAAGAGCCCTGCATTAATAAAACCTCTTCTCCTGAATTTCCGTACAGTCATTTTTGTTTGGTTTTTTTTTCAAATTTTCAAATTGTTTTTTAAAACTTTCTTTCTTTCTAGGTGTGTTTTTACTTGACCTTGAAAGCAAGGATTTATCGTCCATCGTACATAACATTGTCGAACAAATGGGGATTTACGATCTGATCCAACCAGAAGACAAAGGAAACGTACTCAGGACGTTATTACTCAAACATAAGTAAGTCGATCCCACTTTGATTATTGTTCTCTTCCAACAACCACCTTCCATTTTGGAATGAAGATTTCAATCTTCAATTGTCAAATAACATCTCATTCTTGCTCATGAAAATTCATTTTCAGTATTATTAGTTATACTAGTTTACACGTGTCACCGATATGTTTTGATTGCTTCTTTTCTATCGTTTTTTATCATGTACCTTTTGCTTGAAGTGTATTGTCCTTTGTTTGTATCATATAGAAATATCTCCGTATTACTTATTTTACTTATTAACCCATTGTACCTTAGAATCGACCTAATTATTAGATTAAGCCGAGGAGATGAGCCCTTCCGAGTTCATGTTTTTTCTTTCATAATGATATGACTGTCATTCCTGGGAGAGTAAAACCTACAAAGTATTCCAAAAAATGTTATGACTTTTTTCTTTTCCTTACAGTTAACCGAAATGTCAACAACTATTATTAGTGTTAGGAAGCAGCTATCTTTTTTTGTTTGAGAGACAATATTGTTGCCATTGCAATCAACTGCAAGGAAATGAAAATAGTACATTGTTATGTATATATATATATATATATAACAATGTATAACAATACATTTTACCCACAATGCATAGCTCCTGATAGTGGACTCTGGTTCCACATGGGAACTTTTAACACATATTCACACAGCACACACCACTGAAGATGGGAAGAATCCCGAAACATGTCTGGACAATTTACATCTAAGGATTAATAAACCTTACCTCTAAGTACTTCACTCCCAAGTCTGTCTCACTCTTTACAGTACACATTATATATATATATATATATAATGTGTATATATATAGGTGAAATATATGCCACAAGTTATGCATATTAATCCAAAAATTTTCCTTCCAGTAGTGCTCAATACTTTGAGTAGAGACAATATATCAATTAAATGCTTATATATATATATATATATATATATATACCACAAGTTATACATATTAATCAAAAAAATTTTGATTCCAATAGTGCTCAATACTTTGAATAGAGACAATATATCAATTAAATGCTTATATATATATATGTATATAGCAGCTCTCTAAGCTACTTCTCTGTGGCTTGGCACATTTTGTATCTGTAACGATTGATATATGAATTTGGTTAAAGAGTTCTTTGATTCAGTTTCAGACCGTTGTCTAGCGGTTTATAAACTGACTTCTTGAATTGAATGTGTAGAAGTAACTGCAATTTCAAACTGAGTCAATAAACTCTAAATTCGTTAACTTTTAATGTTTATTTTAGCATAGAATTAGACAAGTATTTATTCATTTTTTGATACTGCATGACTAATTAAGAGTATAATCAAACAAATAATTTTCATTCATTATAAATTATAGTTTATAGAATATATTACAAATACATCGTTTCATTTTCTGCATTATTAGAAAAATCATTAAAAATCAATGAACTACTAAAATTTGTTATGTAGCAATAAAAAAAATTACAAATTCCTGTTTTGTAGCATTTTAGATGGTCCAGCAAAGGCCAGGTTCCAAAGTTGTCAGATTATATATATATATATATATATATATATATATATATATGCTGTTGTAAATACAAACAAATCTATAAGGAGAAAAAAAAGTAGACAATTACGTTAAATACATTTTTGGGGTAATATACGTAGGTAAGCCCCATTTCAAGAAATAGAATGATATGTAATATTAAATAACATCCATATACAATACATTATGACCAACTACATGTGTGACATAAGCTCTATATTAAAATCATAGCTGAAAGGGAGGTGGTATTTGATCAATATTATTGAGATGCCTTGTTAATATTACTGTTTTGTTTTTAAAACCCCTGAAGCCATGACATGGTGAACCTCACTAGAAAAAATTAACACATAGTACCATAATAAAAGAATATATGTAAAACAGGGGAAAAAAAACACTGAAGAAAATTACATGGATTATATCTACAGATATTGGTAAATAAGTGACTGAAGTGACACAGAAAAATTTTGAAAGAGTTTTTTAATGTTTCGTGATTAAAGCTGTAATGCTTTCTAGACTACCTATCCATCTAATACACACACACACACACACATATATATATATATATATATATATATAATACATACGGTACAGATCAGGTTAGCAGTATAGCATGATATAATACTATATTGATAAAATAAAGCAATTTCTGATATGTGATAGATTTATTTCATAGAGTGCTCGATACATCCAACTTTATACTATGAAAGTCAAGTTGCTCTAGAGTAGAGCTGGAAATAAATAGTAGAATGTAGATTCACTACATAAACTAACTCATATCCCTGTGTAGCAAATCCGCATTCTGCTATATATATATATATATATATATATATATATATATATATATATATATATCAATATTTAAAAAGGTTTACTCCTTCGTTTTCAACATTTGTTCTTGGTTGCAAAAATCTGACCTAATTAAGTCACCAAACCCCTCTGGATCTTATTTAAAGACTATATAGGATCTGGGAGACCTGATTCATCTTATTATTTTTTTCTTTTTTTTTCTTTACGAGATTCTCAGGTACAATGGATTATATTTTTATTTTTTCCTAAATTTTTATTAATATTTGAAATCTCATTTTATTCATTAATTCCAAAATGCTTCTATCTGTTGTTGTATATATATATATATATCTAATGTTCTGTTCTTCATATTTCAAGCGCTCATTTTTACTGACTTGTATATATAGAATATCTACTGCTGATTATCATAAATGCTGTTGTCCATACAAACAAAACTATGGAGAGAAAAAAGTAGTTACATTTAATCACAATTTTTCCACATTTTATGGACAACAAAAATATTTTTGGCTGAAGTATAAATACCATTGATATTTGCTTCAGAAAAATAACAAAAATGTCTCGAAAAGAATATTGAGAAATTTTTAAAAATCTTTTTTAACTTCAGTAAAACAATTGTTTTATTATTTATTATTATTGAATGAAGTATTATAATATTATTGATTTTTTTCAACCACTTCATACCTTAATTTTCAGTTGTTTTTATCCTAACTGTGACCCAGGCTGTCATTCTACGGCCACAAGCAAACAGCTCTATCAAAATTAAAGTGTAAACTTCCTATGAAAATCAAACTCACGTCTTTCATGCCAGAGGGAGTATGGTTTAAGCTCAGCTGCTATGACCACTCTACCAGCAGAAGTCAATTTTCATTTTTTAAACACATTTATTCCACTATTGATACCATGTTTGTTGTTTTCATAAGAGAACTAGTAGTCTCTATAAAGCAATTTTTTTATTTATTATTATACTTATTAGAAAACAAAGTATTCTAACCCAATGTTGTATTAGTTTTGACCACATTTTACCTCCATCTTAATTTTGTAATGATAGAATAAATAGTAAAATAAAATTGCTTCAAAAGTACTACTAGTACTTAAATATAAACAACAAAATATGGTTCCGATAATCAGAGTAAAAAGTGGGTTCAAAAGCTAAGATTTGACTTCTGCTAGCCATAAAAGCTTCTGTGGCTGACTCGGTTCAAGTAGCTGGGCATAAACCAGGCTTCCCTCTGGTGAGAGGGATGAGTTCAAATCTCTCTGGAAGCTTACTCTTTTCTTACAATCTGCGCTCTTTACTCGCTGCTGTAGAGTGACGGTCTAAGTTGAGTTTTGATTACACAGACAGAAGGTCAATTGTTGTAAAACTTAATAAATATTGTTTAAAAAGGATATTGAGCAAAGAAAATATCATTTTTCACCCTATTTCATTCAAGTAAAAAAGTCAGGTTCTTCAAAACAGATGAACGCTCTCTATTTGTAGAAATCGTGCAAAACGATCTTCCTGCTCCCCTGATTCTGGCCTGCTCCCCTGATTCTGGCCTGCTCCCCTGATTCTGGCCTGCTCCCCTGATTCTGGCCTTGTATTGCATGAAGCTAAGCTTACCGAATATTGAGTCGCAAATCGTGTAATTCTATAAGACAGTTCATTTTTTTTATCTAAATACTGTTTGGCAATGATCTTTAGTTTGCGCAGTCCAAAGATTTTGAAGATGAATTTTTTTTTTTCCTGCCAAGACAGTGGTTTTCTGAGTTCCAGGTCACATTCCTGCCCTGGTGATACCAGTTTTTTTTTCCAATACCTCCCTTACTTTGAATTGTTGTCTAGTAATTATCTTTCCCTTATACTATGTTCCTCTTCTAACTGAAATTACTCACCAATCCTCCCCCCCCGGGGAGCCAAGTGTCTCCCATTTTAGAATTACCATTCTAAGATATTGTTCAATTAGTTTTTGTATCAAAGACATAGTCTAAGAGTTTTTATTTTTAGCCAAAATGTTCTAATCAGGTCTTTTCTTTTTCAGGTCTTATTTTTATTGCACTCTCATTTACATTTAGAAAGTCTTGAAATAACTTTTGATCTTTGTTATTAACAACTTAATTGTTTTGATATGAAATTTATTGATATGGAAAGTTATAGTTATTAACAACAGTTCTACTAGTCTATCCTCTGTGAGATTTGTATGTCCCCAGAAGCAACCTTTGTTTTCAGTTACACCCTGAAAGAGCTAGCCTCAGAAGATCTGTTTTATAAAAGAGCTGAGACCTTGATAGAGCTAACCACAAAAGATATGTTTACAAAAAAGCTAAGAGCCTGAAAGTCTTGGCCATTAAGGAGCTGTTCAGAAAAGAGCTTAAACTCTTAAAGAGCTAGCCACAAAGGAGCTGTATATGAAAGAGTTTCTAGAATAGAGCTTAGACCCTGAAAGAGCAAGTCACAAAAGAGCTGATTACAGAAGGAGCACTAGAAAGAGCTGAAGAATAAAAAAAGGCTAGCCATAAGGGAGCTGTTTCATGTAGGTTAGAAGTAACTTCAAAGGAGCTGTTCACAAAAGAACTAAGGACATGAAGTGTCTGGTATGAATAGACTTTGAGGAAGAACAAAGGGTTCAATCAAGCTATTCTATAAAAAGCATGAAGTCATGTACATATATATATATATATACATATATATATATATATATATATATATATATATATATATATATATATATATATATATATATCATATTTATGTAGGCTATGGAGATTAAAGATAAACACTAGCCCTAACATCAATTAGAACATGTAATTTTTTGGGGCCGTTGCACTTCCTTTTTTTCCATCATCAGTCTCAGTTTATTGTCTGCAATTGGACATAAACCTTCCTCAGGATTCATCAGATCTCTCTATAATGGGCCAATACTTTCTGAACTTGTCTAGTTCATCTCTCTCCATCTTGTATTCTGCCCACCACAGTTTTGCATATGATCTCCAGGGATCAACATAGCGAGTTGTGATATCCATTGGTTGTCTAAAATTCTTGCAAGATGACCAGCCCATTTCCTTTTGAGTTCTCCAATGGATTCTATGATGTCTCGGACTCCTGTTTTTCCCCAAATATATTGTTCTGTCTTGTGATCTTTCCATATGAGGTTGGGCTTGATGATTTTCAGTTCGAGGGTCAGTCTCTTGACAAGGATCCATGTTTCAGCTTCATAGGTGACTATTAGGAGGATGCATTGGTTGTATACCCTTCTTATATTATCAATAGCCTCCTAGCTCTTTTTTAGTAGCTTTTCTGTTGCTAGCTCTTGGAGAATACCCTGCTTGTTTTTCATCCCTTCTCTACCCTTTTGTATCTACCCTAAATCTTCCACTTACCTTTGAGCTTCTCAACATCTGCAGTGATTATTTCTATTAGTGATTCGTCATTGCTGAGATTAGAGAGGCGTCTTTTTTGTCCCCGACTCCGCTCTACTATTGAATATGATAGAAATATGTCCAGAAGGTATTTTTGTTTTGAATAAATGTTTTTTTTTCCTTTTCAGAATGTTATTTGTAGACTTTCTAAATGTCTAAATGTTTTGATTTAAAGTAAAAAAAAAAAATAATGTTGAATTTGTAGCCAAGGTTTCTTTTTGTTCTTTTTTTTTGTTTTTTTTAATTCTCTTTTCATTTTTTGTTTTTATTTTCTTCCTTCTCTGTGCGTTTCTTGCTGCCCCCACCCTCGTCAACCTCATTAGTGAATTAAACTGTTACTTTTCTATCTGTTTTGACAGCATTTTAGTGTAAAGTAGTTTCTAATGCATGGAAAGACATTGAATCGTATGTAATGTGTACCCTAAGTGCCTCTTTCATCTACTTATATTCATTTATCTACCTACCTCAACACACGAGAGCAAAAGCGTCTTAGAGAGAGCGAGAGAAAGGAAACATATTCTATTGTGTGCTTAACCCATTTACTGTGGCAGTAGCTTCTCCGTTACCATGTTCAATATGCGTGGGCAACTTTGATTGTACAGGATGGCTCAAAATAAGCTGAACAGTCTGTTTTCTCTGTAAACAATGGACTCTTCCACTTAGAGTTACAGACGGAGAAACTAAGAAACCAGCAAAAAAAAAATCATCTATAACTTCAAGTGGAAGGGTCCATTGAGTGACTGACTGAAATTTCCATCATTCACAGTTGAGCCATAGAACTGCAATGACTGAAATTTCAGTCATCTGCAGTTAATGGCTGGAAGATTTGAGGAACCTTGTTACACCTTTACTCCCGGGAAATTGAACTTTTGATGTATGATTAAACTCTATTAAAATATCCATACCTCACATGAAAATTAATCATCAAAGTCCACGTGTAACCAAACTAATTATCTAAAAAATCATCCAAAATTATCTAAAATAATGGATCTTTTATTTGAAATTATCTATAAAGTACCAGTACAAAATTTGGGCAATATTAGTCCAAAATGACCTTACGGACCCGAAAAAGCACTTTTTTAAAAAAAGCAAAAAAAAAATGTTGCAGCCCCTAAAACATGACCAGGAGCATCTGCAGAGATATACACATCCAGATGAGCAAAGAGAGAAGAATCTGTAGCCCTCTTGTCTGGCTGGTTGGTCCGGCAGGCCCTTTGTGGGACTATGGTAATTTGATATATGTATAAAATGTTGTTTTGCATTACATGACCATTATATTGGAGTCAGTGTGCCATGAGACCATATTCAGAATCAAGACCTTGGAGATATGATTAAAGACTATAAGAATCTACTTAAAAATCCTTGTTTGACATTACATGATCATTGTATAAGAGTCAATGTGCCGTAAAACCACATTCAGATTCAGAACCTGTAAATGTGGTTGAAGACTTGAAAATCTTTGTTCGGCACAACATGACCATTTTAAAGGAGTCAATGAGCCGTAAAACCACATGCCTAATTTGAACCATGGAGATGTGGTTAAATTTTCCTCTTTATAAAAACTTAAAATCTTAGCTAGTGTGCATTAGCTAGCTAGTGCCCTTTCAGTGGCTACGGCATCAGCTGTCCCAGCCGGGCTTCCCATATTACGAGTTATAAGCCCACCAAAGGGATACCATCACCATTAACGCTATGCTTGTACTCAATCAGCTGTTGGGTACACAGAGAAAATTGTCTTAATGAAGAGTTTATCACACTCTTTGCTCACACCAGGAATCAAACCCAGGACCTTCTGCATGTGAAGCAGACTTGCTAACTCTTACACTATCCAAGCAGGATGTGGGCTCAACTATGTACATTAAAACACCATATATAACTGTGTTTTTATAATTCTACAGTGTTTGTGTGTGTGTGTTGTGCGTTGGGGTATGTAGAGTTTTTTTGTTTTTAACTTAGTATCCCTCTCTTTGATTCTCTACCAGCACTTACCATACTCTTTTTTTATCTTGTGCACGACTTCTTCCTTCCTTCCTACCTTCCTTAAATGTGCTTTCTGATAGCGAGTTTAAAAAGAGTCTTTCTACAAACACTGTGACTGTCTTCTCTATAGCTTGTTCAGACTTGACTAACTTCTCGTTTGATTTCAACAATAACCCCTCCTCATAGAAACATTATGTGTTAAAGCTATTAGCAAGACTTCAAAAATGGATGTGCTCTTCTCAAAGATTAAAAAATAATACTCAAAGATAGACTCAAAGTCTAGCCAGATGCTAGATATTCCAATAAGAAGACATCTTCACTTCTTTAGACGTGATCTGGACCAAATAGTGATTAGACACTCCAGAATTGATTGAATTTAAAAAGAATACATTCTGAGTTTTTACCAGATCACATCAAATTGTACATCACCGACAAGCATATAAATACGACTTGTTTCATTTATTTTTAATTGATTGGATGAAGTATTGTTACACAATATTTTTATTTTTGATTAGTTTTTACCTTCATCTTAATTTTTATGACAACGAGTACTAAGTATGATCAGAAATAAGAACTGGTTGCCATTGGATTACCATCCAAGTGAAATCTGTTGTATAAAGCAAGTAAAAATTAGGATGAAGGTAAAAACTCGTCAAAATAGATAATAAAAATTTTACGTTACAATATTTCATCCAATGAATCAAAAATAAATGAAACAAATATTCGTCTGTTTGTAAGTGACATACAATGCGATGTTATCCGGTAAAGACTCAAAATGTCTTTTTTTTTCAATTGGATCAATTCTGGGACACGTTATCCACCACTTCGTCCAATAAATTTCAACAGACACTAGATAACCTTGTGACCAGTCAGGCCACTCTTTGAAAACAAATTAGTGCAATATGATGTGACCAGAATGAACCCAGATTTTGCACATTTGCAAATAAATAGATAACTGAGTAAGACGTGTAATTAGCATTCAATAGTTATCTCCATTGACAAATCGGTTATTATAATATAGAAGTAGGGGTGAGCCCGAATGCAGATCCAACGCAATATCATTATTAGGCTGCAAATCACCTGGAATTTTTTTTTTTGCATTCTTCAAGTTGATACATTTTATGTTTACCTTAATTCAATATCTCTGGCTACAATACACAGTTTTGATTACTCAGACGTTAAAGGGAGATAAGCAGGATAAGACTTTTAGTATTATGTTTTATATATATATAGCATGATAGCTGGAGAATTTTTCAAGAATATGAAGAATGCAGAAACTCTTCCTGTTGAACAATTTCAAGATACAAACACCATTGTACCTTTATCAAATACATATATAAGACTTTGCACCTAGGTATTTTAATACAGAAAAAAGAAAATGCTGTTAAAATTCCACAAAAAGCTTTCGAAATGTTCGGTATAAAACCTTTCAACCTCCGTAGCAAAAACAAGTCTGACTGTTGCTAGATAGTTAATTTATCACAGCTTAGTATCAAGTCACAATTTGAGAGAAAAGTAGTGCAATCAGATGTGACCAGAATAAATATTAAACTTAAAGGTCCTATTGCACCTGGATTTTTACACATTTGCAAATAAATGAAGGCATGTACTCTATAATTACCATTTGATAGTTCTCTCTATTAGGAAAATATAAAAAATTAAGGTTCTTTATAGGAGTGAGCATTGATGTAGACTAACCTCTATTATTATTAAGTTGCAAATTACCTGGATTTTTTGTGCATTCTTTTAAGTTTCCCTTGATTTAATATACACAACGACAGTGAATCATTTTGGCTAATTTGAGAGCATGAACACACAAACTGAAAAAAAGAATGAGGATTTTACTATTATACATATTTGTCTCAATAGAACAAGTCTAGGTACGCTGCTATTAACTTGTATCAATAGAATCTTCATACTAACCAATTAAAAACAGTGACTATGCTGTCAATTTCACAAAGATTTACAGACTATCCCTACTTTTCTTCTTCACTTTAATTATTTCATTTAATTTTTCAGTTTACTCTTAGGTGCATAATTGCTGGTGGGGTGTGAAAATCTGTCACAATTTAATAGGGCAGGAGGGGAATTAGCCTGAGGAAGGGGAATTAGTCTGAGGAAGGGGAATAAGCTGGGGGGAGGGGTAACTATGACCACCAACACAATTAAGTAGGATCTGAACAGAACAAAGCCATTTGAGGAAGATTTATATTAAGAATGGGATTGGCACATGGGAAGTAAAAACGTACAGTATTGGCAAGAAAATTCTTTTGTTTTCAAAGGAAAATTGAACTGTAGAGCATCTCTGGTGAAACAGAATTTTAAAATCACTGAAATCAGCGGACACAATTAAACTTGGTTAATTAAGCACCCCTCCATGCACATCTTGCGATCTTTGATAGATGCTTTTTGATGGGAAAATTTTGACAAATCTGTAGTTGTGCCCCATCGAGATTGACTCTCGAAAATTAATTAGTGGTGGGTAGGTTCTCTAATAAGAGTAGGCTGGGGGGAATTTTTTTCTGAAATCAATAAGTGGGGGGACAGGGATCAGGCACCTAAGAGTAAGCATATTTCCCCCAATAGAACAAGCCTAGATATGCTGCTGTTAACTTGCATCAACACAATCTTCATACTAATTAATTAACAAGACTGGCTATGCTGTTATTTTTACATAAATTTACTGATTCTCTATCCCACTACACTTTAAAATATTATTCCAAGCTTGGCTACACTTTTGTTCTACTTAAAAATCCTTGTTTGGCACTACATGACCATTATATAGAAGTCAGTGTGCCATAAAACCACAATTTGTTCGACAAATGGTGTGAGTTTTCTTCCTGTTTTACTGTGACTTTAACGTAAGTGACTTTACTCATCATACCATCTTGAATTTGCTGCGGACTAATCCTTATCCTAATAAAATTAATTATGAAAATCTCGTGTTGCACCAACTGCCTGTTTCAGACACGTTGAAAGTTCTCCCTTTTTACGACGGAATTTCGCCCATTACAACCTGACTGGTTTGGAGAAAGACACCCGACAAAGGTTGGCTTGTTTTCGAATGATCTTGGCATGAAAAATTTCAATGAACGTTTCTTCTTCTGTTTTCCTTTATCTGCTCTTCAATCTTTCGATCGACGTAACATATTTTCTTTCTGTGTTTCTCTCTTTCTTGGTATTGTTTATAATTTGGAGAAGTCATTAACATTCAAAGAGTTTTTTTTGGACAATTGAACTCACTCTTTCTCCATATTTCTGTTGTTTACACATTGTCTTGGCCGATTGATTCAATGGCCATCTTCAGGATTACTATCCATATGAAAAGAGAGGGTCTCTTTTTCGATAATGATAAGTAACCAAAGGTATTGGAAAAATCTGCGATGATAGACCATATCTTGACAGAGAAAGGTGTGTATCATCCCTTTTGGGAAGAAGTCCGAATGATAGACGCAGAATACAGATGGAAAGTGAGAAACTATAAGAATCAGCATACTGGTCTGCTAGATGCACTTGTCAGACTAGTGCGGTTTTCATTGGTCAACAAGAATTCAATATAGAATTCTTTTTTTAACTCATTCAGGCTTGGGGCATACATGGGTGCACTGTAAATTATGTGGCCATTTTGAATACAAAAAGAGTTATATTTGCCATAAATGAAATCTATATCTTATAACCTTCAAAATGATATATGACTTCCGAGGGTTTCTTTGAAAATGAAAAAACTTGAATCCATTTATTATGTACTTGCTTTGTAACCCTTAAAAAAAGCGCCAGGCGTGAATGAGTTAACAGAGGGAGAGGAATTGAAAATATCTGCAAATTATATAACAAGCATTGCAGCTTGCAAATAATTTTCATTTGGCATTACTGGAAAAAAAATCTTTGCATACTGATAGCAAACCTGAAGAAGGCCGTGGAATGGTTCTGCTGAAACATGATGGGATCAACTGAAATAACAAGAAGGATGAGTTCAAAAAAACTCCTTGAAAATTATTTCTTGATGTTTGCCACTTCGCAATTACAACCAATTTTTTTTTTTTTTTTTTTTTTCTACTTTGTTCTCTTTAATGGTATCATGATTATCAACATCTTTGTGGTGATGGGGGTCTCCTTTCATTTCTTTTTTGTTTTCATATTCTCCCTCATTCTATACACTTGCTGAATACCCATCTTACAAACAGGTGAATCAGCTAGTTATTATAATCAATAATCTATATAATTATTATAAATAGAATAGTGAAGAACTATTCCTTTTATTTTCAATCAGTGGAGGTAACTCTCCCTTACATCTACAGGATATTTTCAAGGTGTCTTCCCTCCTTTTGGGGCCATATATATATATATATATTATTTTTTTTTATTGGAGTATAACGAGGTAGTAATCCTTCATTCAAACATAGATTTAAAAAAACTGACAAACTCTGTCTATTTAATTTTTTTGCTAATTCTTCTAGTTTGCATATCAACCTGTTATTACTGTCGTTAAAATTTAATGCTAGTTAAAAAATGAATACATTTAAATATAGGTATAAAATTATAATGAAAAAAAATAATACTGATTACTCTTTGAATACCACTGTTATACATTCTTGATAATGACTGATGATGGTCATTAATCACCAACTTTGAAACATTTTTAAAAAACCTCGATCACCTCAATATAAGAAAATTAATTAGACAGGGTTTGTCTGTTTTTAACAATGAAAGTTTGAATTTAAACTACTCCATTATAATTTAGATATGTTGATTTTCTGTTCTTCATCTAATTTGTATGAGTTATCTTCCTTGAATCATTCCCATCATCCCTCATAATTGCTAGACTTTGTCCTTTCTATGTTTTTTTATTCATGATAAATTTGTCTCGAGATAAGGCTTTGTTAATACTCAAAAAATTTTGGATAGATCAATATTCTCTTTTTTCATGTTTCATTCAGTTTGTTTTTCTATTGAATTAAACATCAATGAATTTTTCTTATTCCTATATGAAATTTTACAATATGAACACTGTTCTCAAAAACATGACTGTAGTTATGCTCTACAAAAATGGAATTAATGACTTACAAAAGTGGTCTTAACTAACTAGTCAACAGAACCAGTTAGTTAAACAATTATTCTCAAGATGTATAATTATAATATATTGAACAAACATAGCCATCAATGTCTTTGTCTACAGGTTTGGAAATGGACATCAGTACTCACTTTTTTTAGAAAATTTTTTCATTTTTAAAAAAAGCTTTTTTGAGAGCTTCATTCTGACAGGTATATTGATAACCTCTAGATTCTGGATGTTCTTAGATGTTTTTTTACTCTATTTTAGATGTTTCCCTGTGCAAAATGACTGTGATGTCATTAATAGAATTTATTCTGCTATATTTATTCTTCAATAAAGATTTTTTATCTGACTTCAAATTTGGACATTATGTCCAATTATTGACTGTGATGGCGAGTTAATATTATACTTATAGGTATTAGAAACCATCAACCAAAACTGTCAACAGAAGTTTCTTTAGTTTTCAAGTCAGTCTGGCTGGCTAGCTATGTATGTATCAGACATACAATCCACAATGATGGTACTAAAGCACTGAAAATTTGAACATTTCCTTTTTTTTTATGTCTACAAAACATATTTTTGTTTTATTGAAATTTCCCCCCCAAATAGGTTTGTATTGGGGGTTCAGTTTAGAATGTAAGTTTATGCTAAATTGATCACTATTTTGTACCTGCTTGTTTTCATCGCTCAGAAGAAAAACAAGAGAAGTGACTTATTCATTGAAAACCTTTTTTTTTTTCAAATTTTTTAATTCATCACACCCAATACTGCTAAAAGAAGTTGGTCCTTTAACAGTTTCTATCCGGTGACCATCCAGACCTCTAATTATCAATCATTACAATATTTTTGTGTGCACATTAATTTCCCTGGTGTGCTGGTTTCAAAATGTGTACCATGCACGCACATGCACATAACTTAGAGGGAACTATGCTACTCAGTAAACCTGGAGACAATGGTTGCAGAAACTTAAAACTCGAAGCTGTGGTTTTCCGAACAAAAGGTTTTGTGTGGGTGACATAACAGTTCATTAGCGTCTGGGCGGAGGTGGACTGAGACATTCTGCCTAAACATCCACCTGACAACAAACACCTCCGCGTCATAGTAACAAACTATTTTTAGATTGTTGACAAAGTCCCATGATATATGAGTGTGTGTGTGTGTGTGTTTGATGGGAGGGGAGAGCAATAAAAATTAGCTTGGCTGTAACAACAGCTTTTTAAAAAAAACAAAAAAAAAACAATTCCTGTTCATACTATGAGAAACTGTCAACCAAAACTTATCTAGCTCCGTATTGTTATGGTCAAAAATTTACACACACCCTCCAGAGATTTGAACGCTAAGTATCAGAAGGGAAATGGTAAGTCAATTTCACCTGAGAATCTACTTTATTTATCATTTTAACCAGATTGAAGATTTTCCATATAATAAGTAATAAAAACCTAACCAAGAGACAGACCCATAAAATGAGAACCATGCAATGTGCACGTGAAAGAATAATGCTGGGCCTCACATGGAGAGACCACAAGACAGCACAGTACATCCGAGAAAAGACAAGATTCAGGGCAGTATGGAATCCATTAAAAATCTCAAATGGCGGTGGGCTGGCCATGTTGCAAGAATGGCAGACAGCCGATGGACATCACGACTCACGACATGGATCCCCAGAGATCACATGCGCAACCGAGGCCAGCAAAATATTAGATGGAGGGATGAGCTACACAAGTTCAGGAAGTACTGGCTCCGCAACGCCCATGATAGAGAAGTGTGGCAAATCCTGGGGAAGGCCTATGTCCAACAGCGGACGTTAAAAGACTGATGAAGATAATGATGAAGTAATAAAAATAAACATTGGAAGTATACTTAAATCAATCTTATAAAAATGCACAGACAAAATTTTACTCTCTCCTGGAACCAACACTTTGTGTTTCCACCTTCAAGCAAGTATTATAGCTTTCAGTCTTATAGAATAAGTTCTAATTAAACTTTTGATTGTTTCAAAGACAATTTTATCCCAGTCCTCATGACTATATTGTTCTAGTTTTTGAAAATTTGTGTATTTTGTCACATGTATAGCCGTCTTCAATATCCCCCACAGAGGGTACATTGTATAACCACATGGAAAACATATTTCCGTCATGACACAAAAATTTGATGAGAAGTCATTGTGAATTAAAAAGTTTGTTGAAGTTAAAAAGAACAGCTTTCAAAGAATGTGAAAATAAAAGCCAGACAAAGATTTAATGAGAGAAATGAAGGGCTCAAATTAGACAGAAGTAGAAAGACGTTGAAAAGAGAATTTCCACGACAGACATCAGGGATTAGTATTGTGTATCTCGAACTCTGCTACCATTGATAGTTGGTCATTCAGTCTCCCTGTAACCTGCTAGTTATTTCATCATCTAGTTTCTCCCACCGTTGCCAGTGCTGGAAAGGGAGCAATCTGCCTCCTGCGTTGTCTTTGTCCCAACTGATTACTACAATTCAAGTTCTATACTCCTTCCACTATTGCTCAGGTGTCTTTGTTTGATGAGTCATCCAATGAGAAGAGAGAGCTGCTTTTAAGCTGTAAAGTCATTTTCTAGGTGAATCAAAATGCTTTGTAAGGGAGACTGCAATTGATCTTAACCAATTCCCCGCTAAAACCATGAGTCCCCTTTGTTTGATGAACGAACACCCGTTTCGCTACAGTTCTATGATGTTGAGATCTAAAGACTGAGATGGCCATTCTGATACTTTGTTTCTAATGCTAAGTTGTCCTTTAACAGTTTTTGAGTAGTTTTTGGGGTCGTCATTTTGTTGGAGTATTCAATACCTGCTCATTCTCAATTGTCTTGCAGATGATTTTATATTTGCTTTTAAAATTTCCTGATACTGATCAGAATTCATTTTGCCATTTATTTTGACAAGCTGACAAGTCTTCAGCTTTGATACACTTATACTTTACAGTTTGGATGGTAAACTTTTTTTGGCATGCTTGGTTTACTTTATACCAAACAAAACGTTTGTAATTAGGTCCCAAAAGTTCAATTTAAGTTTCATTTGACTATATAATTTCATCCCCAAATATTGTAGGTTTGGTATGGTGGTCATTGGCAAATTTCAGACAATCAGTATTGTGTTTATATCTCAAATATGATTTCTTCCTTGCCGCTCTCCTACTTGTCAAACTTTGAACAAAGGCATCTTGAAGTTTTGGTGGTGATATCGATCCATCCGACTTGTATTGTAGCCTGAAGATCGATGGTGTAACATTAGGGTTTTTAGGGGAGCTCTTGCACAATCAAATTTAATGTCTGGAGTGTTACTTCACTTGGTTGTCCTGATCTCGACTTGGTGATAAGAGACCCGCTTGATTTATCTCGTATTGATCTCTTTGTACAAATTGGGAATTTTAGAGGTTCGGATATGTTCCTGTATGACTTGCTATCTTTGTGCAGCTTTACTAGCCTCAGCCATGGGTCATGAGATATTCCTTTGAGATTTGTCAATGATAGTAACTGAAAAAGTTGAATTATATACTTATTAGAAAATGCCAAACATCTTTAAGAGCTGGAAAATAATACAAATCACTCGTGGATGTATTTTATAATTTTATTTTCATATTTACCTTCCTTTAATTGTGTGTAAGTAGGCATGATGGAATGAGCACTTGTACCTTTGTCCCTACGATAATATTCAAAATCTTATACTAACTTAAAACACACTATTTTGAGATTCATACTAACAATGAAATGTACAGTATCAATATATGGGTATATATTAAGGAGATAAATAAGAAATACTTTTTACAGAATTCATGAAAATTTGTAATTACTGTAAAACCTGGTGGAGGGTGCATAAACTTATGACTACCACTGCATGTATGTATGACGCATACAGACTGCCTCAATTGAGCAAGAAGGCTGAAAATTTAAACATCTATTCCTTGTATCTAAAGAAAAAAATTTTTTCCCCCAAATCCCCCCATAGGTTTTTAGTGGGATTTAATCCACAATCAAAATTCGTGCTAAATTGGTCAATAGTTCATGAATCCTTACTTTTTTTCAAAATTCAATTTTTTTAGTGGTCCAACAAAAGGAGAAAAGAGTAACTCATTCATTGACCACCCTTTATTCTTTTTTTAAATTGATCACCTCCAACACGGCATGCTGTCAAAAGGTGTTGGTCACATGACAGTGTCTATTGAGTGACTAAGTAGACCTATTATACACTGATTTACTCAGACTAATATCCTCAGGTTTGTTGTTATAGTAACAATGTTTTTCGCTGTTATTTTCTCGGGCCTTCTTCAGGTGCCTGCGGTAGCTTCTGGGAATTCCGAATCAAACTCTTTATTCAGTCCTCGGGAATAGATTATTCTTTTTCTGCTGTCCACGTCAGAGGATGTTTTTTTAGTTTTAGGTGTGCCCACACATCTCAATAAGACGGTTCTCGGTTAGTCAGCTGGCCGGTTCCAATTACATCAATCAACAGAAAAAGGAAGAGGTGTGATATCATCAATAACTCATTAAGAGAACATCTATTCCAATCAATTTTTTTCCAGCTGCTATGATGTCATTATAGAATATACCTCTTTTTTTGTACATTGAAAAGGGAAAAAAAACAGCAAAAAATGGCCATTTACAACTTTTATCGAAAATATATTGTAATATTATACAAGCATGAGAATCAATTGATTCAAAGAAAGACTATTTGTCCTATTACCTCCTTCTCCGCCTACTACTACTAACACGGTTAACATATCATTGAACTTATGGTTCTCGTTAAGGAGTGGCTTCCTATTGCCTATTTATGGCAAAAGCACCAACCTTTTTAGCTGACAGAAAAGAATGATTACCTAATTGTCATTATCTGACTCATACACACCCCGACAGTTTTAGAATCAAGTGTTGTTGTCAGTGTTGAAGAACCAACAGGATTCATTTCGAAAGGGTTAAATCTTTGCTAATGCTGGATGCAAGTTAGTGCAGGATCTGTAGCATAAAGGGCCCTGAATTCTTTTTAAAACATATGTATCAGCACCAGAGTTCCTTGATCAGACTACATAAAGCAAGGATCTCACCTGTCAGGGAATTGTCTTGGAAAAAATTAATATTTCAAGGTCAGGGAATTGTCAGGATATTTTTCAAATTCAAAGTCAGGGAGTTTTGGAGATTTCTAAAAAAAAGTTCAAAATGTCAGGGAAGTTTGTATATTGTCATTGTCCCCTTTTTTTTTTTAAATTTTATTAATGGCTATATCCCTTACAAATATAGACTTTGAAAAATTTGAAGAAAACCTCGAAATTAAAAGAGAATTAGGAAACTAAGTACAGCTACTTCCCAGTCAAGGGAGGGTTGCAAATTTTTTCAACATCTAAAAATGCAAGTTTTTTTAAGACAAGTGTATTGTAGCTTTGTCTTTTTTAATTAAGCATATTTTTCAGAATTACAGATAGATGACATTTTCAATGTGTTATTTTTTTTATATATTTGAATAAAAAGATGGCTAGGGGTAAGTGAATAGGAGCTACAAGGCCATCAATTGACCCTATACTATCAGGGAAATTTGGAAAATGACAGGGAACCATGAATTGCCAAGTTGGGGACAACCCTGTGAAGACTCTGGGCCCCTTCAACTTGGGGAAGGAATAAGACAAGGTGATACCAGCTCATCCAAACTTTTCACAGCCTGCCTCGAGATGATTTTCCAAAACTTAGATTGGGAGAATAAAGGAATCAAAATAGACAGCAAATTCCTGAGTAACCTCAGATTTGCTGACAACATCGTCATTTTTGCTGAGAACCTTTAAGATCTCTAAATAATACTAGAGGAAGTGAATGAAGAAATCAAGAAAGTTGGTCTTCTAAAGTAATTGATATTTTTTTTTCAATTTGTTAAACAGCCAGATAATACAACAAATCTGTTTTAATATTATTTTGTTTTCTTTTTAATTTCTTGTGCTGTAGTTAACATCTGTTTCAAATACCTTGAATTTATGCATCATATATGAATCATATAGGTACCAAACTCCTATTAATTACTGCATTAAAATATTAACCCCAATTAAAGTTGATAATTGACTAAAATTATTAACCTTAAACACACAGTCACACAAGAAAGTTGAAGGCAGTATAGTACTATGACAATAGAGCAAGTGCAGAATCATTGAATCGTAATTGATAGCTTACAAGCATTTAGCACGGGGCTCATGAAATTGTGGGGCCCATAGCAAATGCTAGTTTTGCTAGTTTTGCCTGGCCTAATCATTGCATTATTAGGATTGAAGCATCTGAAATTGTCAGTTTAGAGTACTTCAGTTTTGAAGTTGGTCTGGCTAGCTAAGTATGTATGTATCTCATGTACATCATTGGAGCTATATGGCTGAAAATTTGAGCATTTACTCCTTATGTCTTGAAAAAAATTTTTAATTGCCTTTTAAAATTCCCCGCTAAATGGGTTTTTAGTGGAGGGTTCAATCTACAATGTACATTTATGCTAAATTGGTCCCTAGTTAGTACTCAGCTGCATTACGAGTGATTCAACAAAAGGCGAGAAAAGTAGCTTATTCATTGATCACCCCTTTTTCCAATTTTTTAATTGATCACCCCTCTATGCGGCATGTAACCAAAAGACTTTTGTCATGTAACCGTTTCTATGAAAACAGTCATTCTTATTTTTTCCTTCAATCTAACATCTTCATCTTTGTTTATTGATCACCCCATTATTCATTTTGACTAACTTCCTCATCCCTTTATTTCTATTAATATTCAGACCATCCTCATCTTGGTTGTTTTCCATACAACGTTTCGGCCGTTGTACTCTACGGCCTTCATCAGGTATCATCTAGTAGGTGTGGGGAAGTAACGAACCGAGTACAGCGACCAGAACGTTGTATGAAAAACAACCAAGATGAGGATAGTCTGAATAATAATAGAAATAATAATAATACCTCATCTCAAAAATTCAGAGATATTCCTCTTCCCTGTCCTTTTTTCCTACTTGAATTTATGTATAAATCCAGTAATCCCCAAAGTGTGCCTCAGGGTGCCACGGTTAGCTCCCAGGGGTGCCGCAGGATGTTTAAAAATTTTAATAATTCTGGACAATTGTGATTCAGTGAACAGTCACAATGATAAGAAACAACATCCAAAAGGTACATAACAAATCACTCTGTCCATCTTGCGTTGAACTTCCTCATTTCAACACTAGGTGGCACTCTGTCAATAGACAAGGTTTACATTCTGGATTGTTCTAGAGTAGTGTTGAACATTCTAGATCAGTGGTATTCAAACTGTGTTATGCGGAACCTTTCCCGGGGTTCTACAAAACAAAGTGACATTTTCACATATTAACATGTATGCCTTTGTATCTCATTAATATTGTGTAATAATTTATTGTTTTTAATGTTCTTGACTAAATTCCAAATACTTGATTTGAACAGTTATATCAAAATTAAAAACATCTTGGTTATCAAAGTGACACAGATGCTGTTCAGTCAGTAGTCATTCATATGTGTATTTTTCCTCTGTAAGCTTTCTTCTTACTTTTCCATTTGAGTGTGTACTTTCTATTTGGGCTTATGCACAGTCAGAAAATTTCACGAAAGAGGTCTAAATCCTATAGTTACCTACTTGTGTAAATATATATATTTAGAAGGGAAAGTTGGTTTTTTTGAGGGGATTCCTTAGAAAATTTAATTACTGAAAACGGTTCCGCAATTAGTTTGAAGACCACTGTTCTAGATACTTAGTAGTTGCATATTACGAATTGCGGATTCTCTCCGGCCTGAAGAATGAATTTACTGAATGGTAGTGTGATCAAGCTATGGCATCGAGTTGAATGTTTAAATGAAACTAAGTTTATTTCTTAACTAACTAAACTAACCATATGAATGTAACTGCATCTGAATTAGGGCTCAATGACTCGAAAAAGGTTGAGAACCCCTGTATTAATGATTTTTTTTGCATGCCATCGTTGCTTCTTGATTTCTTTTTTTGACTAATATCACTTTCTTTCTGGTTGTCTATCTCTCCGTATGGTTTCATTAAGGAATCTGTTGTCTTTGTCTTCATTTAAGATATTTGCTGATTTTTTTTCTAACATACATTTACATCCCTCTTTTTAAAATAATCCGGGACAATACGAGGGGTAATAAGTTTGTAGCTGAGGGTACAAGGACAAAGATCTAACAAAATTTACTTATAGTCTAACTCTTTGAATGATTACGCAGAAAGTTTCTGAGTTTGTAACTGTTCTGAAACTTGAGAGTCAACATATATTGAGAAAATGGACAACGTCACTCATAGCGCGACTAAGCTGCCCATCTTAAAATCGTGCTGCAGGAAGAGGCATCCTTTTTTGGTATCGCCACCACATCTCCGTGGATCTCCTAAGATGATATTGACGTAGCAGATGACTGCACAATTGTCCATTTCTCAGCAATTACAGACTCTTAAGTTTCTATAGTCTGAAACAGGAACAAACCTGAAAGTCAGACCATAGATGCACTAGTTGGATCATTAGTGCCTTCAGAAGCTCATTCCTCTCAAAGCTCCCACCCTTAAAAGTACCTTCATTCAACTGCCCTCTTTCTTTGAAATTATTTTGGTGTGTCAGTTACTCAGTGACTTAAAGGAGCTAGATGCACCTAAAGAGCTCGATCAACAAATTTTGTCTCTATATGTCAATCAGTCAGTCAGTGATGGCAATCAATCTACCCATATGATAATTACCAATGTGCAGATGACTTCTGTCAAGCTAATATTGTAGGAAAATCAAATTTCATCTATGCAACTGACATATGTCTGCCATCTATGTTCTGATGTAATGATGAAACATCACTTGAGCGACATCAATATCAGCATTTCTCTTTCATAGAATGCTTTGTGGTCATGAGTCGTTTGTGATGTCAATTTGTCAGCTTGTGAGTCAGTGACAGTGATTGCAGCTATAGATGATACCGCACCTAGAAATAAAACATTTACGAACTCCAAACTTTCTGTCTAATCATTCAGATAGTCGAACTGAATGTGAGTTCAATTGGAACTGAGTAACTCATGGCCTTGTACATTGGGTCAAAAACTCATAACAATAACCTTTTGTTACTCATCTCTTTTTTGGGGCTATCATATCCTAAACTTTGCTATATTTTGAGATCAGTTAATTTTCTCATCTTTTTTCTCTTTAAATCAAGGGCTTCTTAAATACTGGGTTGTTCTCAAGATGGCCAAATATTTTTAATTGTTCATACTTGTTTGCAATTCTTTATTGGTGATTTGGGGTGGTGGTGGTACCAGGGTGATGACCAATTTTATTCGAGTTTTCCTTTTCTTGGTGCTGGTTGTAATTCCACTACTGACCACATTTCTGCTTTCTATCATTAATATCTGGTTCTCACTTTATGAGAAATTCTCACTAATAGATGCTCATTGTATGTGTTCATATATGTGTGTTTTTTCTATATTATTGCAAATCATATAAGTAAAAGTGCTTAATCAGAAAGATTTCATCTGATGAATGCAGGACCATTTTTATTTCTTTTGCTTGAAATAATTTAATGTAACTGATAATCTCATAATTATATATATATATATATATATGCTTTAGATATATAATATATATATATATATATATATATATATATATTTTTCTAGAATGTATAAATGTATGAAAATTTTGAAAAATGCAGTAGGTGTGAAACAGGAAATATTCTGTCACCCACTTCTGGATTATATATATATATATATATATATATATATATATATATATGGTACAAATCAGGTTACCAATATAACATAATATAAAGTAATGTCTGATATGTGATAGATTTATTTCATAGAGTGCTCTATACATTCAACTTTATACTTCAAAAGTCAAGTTGTTAGAGTAGAGCTGGAAATATATAAGATGTTGATTTGCTACACAAACAAGTTTAAATTTCTGCCCTGTCTGGGCCTCATCAGAGAAGACAGAAATATGAATTTGTTTTTTCAGCAAATCCACTTCCTATTATATGTGTGTGTATGTATGTGTGTGTATGTATATGTGTGTATATATATATATATATATATATATGGCGTAAAAATACTTTTCTCCTACGGTAGTTAGGGGTGACGATTACATGGATACTACTTTTGTGACGTTGATATGTGAATTAAAATTGTCATCACATTTGTACAGTGATGGTGAGTTATTTCAGGCATGCCCTCAGTGACAAGCCACAGGTTTTTAGGTGACACATGATGGACTTTACTTTGAATTTTCATAATATCTAATTCATATCACATGTCTATAATAATGAAATCCATCAGAAACAGAATAAGTGATTGCTTGTGTGCTGCCTGAGTAGCATTAAGATGTACACGCTGTATACCTCCCATACAGCAACTGTCTTCTGGAACACAGCGACAAAAAAGTAGTTAAGTTTAGGTGATTTTTTTGAATTTCACTTTATTATCTGACTTTCATAAATATATTTTGAAATTTCAAATTATGTTCTATCAAACTAGTTTTATAAATATATTAGAAAAACACACCTGTTATCTATAAATATATACCTAAAATTAAAATACATCTAAATGACACTCCAATAACAGGATTTTGTAAAGAAAATTACAATTTTAACATGCCAGGCTTATAGGGCCAGACATCACTAGAATGCCAATCTGTATAAAAATATTAGTTCACTTAGCCTTTATTAATATAAGACTTGCTTTCTATGCTCTGGTCTATCACAAAATATTACTGTAATAAATATCTACCTTAAGTATATTGTCAGTGATTTTGATATTGTTTATCCAGGACAATTGCCCCTGAAGGTTAATTTCCCTCTGAGGACAAGTACTCCAAGGGCATTTGCCTCTTGAGACAATTTTTACCAAAGATTTTGAAAAGGTGCCAGAATAAATATGAAATGTTAGCATTGCCAATCAAGATAGTTTCCGTATAGACCTACAAATTTTTGTCTAGATGTCAGAAATTGCTCTTTAGATGATGGATGTAAATCTAGATGTTTTTCAAGATTCAAATCTATCAATGAAGTAGCGATTTCCAATGTCTCGATGCAAACAAAAATGTGTAAAACTAGATGAAAAGTATTGAGATTGGCAATACTCTTTTCTAATAAGAATTTACCCTTGAAATCAAATGATAATCTGGCACCAGTTGCACTCTTATGTGTTGGCGTGAATTTGGGATAAATTCTTAGCAATCTGGTGTTCGGCCATAGTTCTTTTGTATTTTTAGGATAATGCTTTACCTTGATTTAGATCTTTTCTTGTTATTCTTTTAAGGAAGAGTTTCACCTGGACTTTTATTCCAGGTTACCTTGACTTTTACAGACAAGTAAATTGATGTGTGCATAAATGCATATATATATATATATATATATATATATTATTGTGTGATCCACAGACAGATGTTTCGTTGTATTTCAACTCTTCAGTGTGGCTAAAGACTATCCATTATCCTATCCAGTAGGTAGGATTGGAACCTTCGCTTCAGACCTGGGGGCCGATATCTTACTCCTGTGCTAGGGAACTGGACGTTCAGTAAGGCTGAATTTAAGCGATATATTTATTTTAGCTCAAATTCCCCATCCAACAGTGTGCTCTATTCCTATGGAAGAGCTTTGCATAAGCTTACAATGAACGGGTTACTTCACTTGAAGAGTGCTCAACCCTGAATAGGGGAGCGTTATATATATATATATATATATATATATATATATATATATATATATATATATATAGAGAGAGAGAGAGAGAGAGAAAGTGTGTTTTGTTACTGATCAGTTGTATGCCATTGCAATCAGCAAACAACTATATTGTTATTTTTTTCATTTTTCAGGGTTGGGGTTTTCTTTATTGTTATCCGTTACAATACTAAAACAATATAAAGAAAAAAATGTAACAAAAAAAAAATACTCCACAAAAAAAACCCAACACTCGGCTTTAATATTAAGGCCAAATGAAAACAGAAGAAGACAGCTGTCTGTCGATCAGATTTTGATATTGTTTACATGCCTCCAGTCGATCACAATGTTATGAAACTGATCTGAAACAATGAAAATACAAATATCTATCTATTCATGCTCCATTGAAAGAAAATTCAAACATTGAACATTATCACCATAGATAAAGTAACCCCTAAAAATAGTGTATATATATATATATATATATATATGCACACACACATATGTATATATACACACATGCATATGCATATATATATGTATACACACACATATATATACACTCACACATATATACATATGCACACACACAAACACATATATAAATATATATATATATACACACATACACACACACATATATATACATATATATATATATACACTCACAGATAGATATATATATATATATATATATACACGCACACACACACACACACACATATATATATATATATATATATATATATATATATATATACATGCACATTTAGACATAATATAAACACAACATTTTGTATATAAACCTATGAAAAGAGGTATAAGAACTTGATTAAGATGATTATAACAGAACTAAGAGAAAATTGGGTTCATGCATTTTAAAGACGTTGGTAATGGAAGCAGAAATTTAGAAATCAGTTCACCAATTTCATTTTTTGATTCACTTTTCCATTATTGGAATGAATGAGGGGAGAAAAAATGAGTATTTCTGTGTATAATTTTACATCATCTTCAGCATAAATTCATCTATATTGAAGAAAACCTTGAATGTATCTAGATTTATACTGAAGCATATTGAAATGATAAGGAGCTGATTATTTACAAGTATGTTTCTCAGTATCACTTATATTATCATTTGATTTTCTAAGATTGTTATCATTGAAAAAATTAATTGTTTTTTTTTTTTTTTTTTTGACTCATTCGTTTTGGGCAGGTATCTGTCACAAGTCCCATATCCCTTCCCCATGGCTTTCCAACTGCTCCTCCCCTCCCCCATGAGCTCCACCCTAAACAAATGTTGTCACTCCACCTGCACAATGCATGGATCTGGCTTTTTCTTACAACTCTTTGCTTTGACTAATCTTTCTTCCTCTTTTTCTCCATCTTCCGTCTTTCCGTACTCACTTTTATTGATATTGTTTGATGTCTTTCGTTTCAATGGTCGATATTGTTTCATGTTTGTTCTTGATTTAAGCTGTTTCCTTTCAGCATCTATAATATGATTCTTCTTGTCATGTTACACTCTGATTGGTCATCTGGGGGAAAAAAAACTGACCAATCACAAGAGAGAATTTCAGAATGCAGAAATTTCAATAAATCAGACAACAGAGACTTTGCTACATTACCGAATCATAAATTCATAAAAAATCTGGGTTGAGATTTAGTTTTGCTAACCAGAGTAATTTTTATATGAAAATGCATTACTTCTTTTTTTTCGCTATAAATCACATAAATGAAAATATTACTTATTTCATTAAAAATATTCCTTATTTCAATTAGAAAGAGAGAGCTTGAAAAGGTAGGTAGTTTACTGAAGGAGTAGGAAGAGAGGGGAGGGTAGTTGGGTATTTAGATAAAAGGGTAGGAAGAGAGTGAGGAAGGTTAGGTAGTTTTCTTGAGGTGGTAGGAATAGAGGACAGAAAAGAAAGTTGGAGAGTGGGACATCAAAGATGGTATCGTTTGGGTATAAGAAAATCTGACGATATGGTAGTGATAATAGACAGTGTAGAAATGGAAGATTGAAAAAAAAACATTGGTTACATCTTAAAAAACATTTATTATTCTTGAGATAAAAACTTTGTTTCACCTTGTTAAGGGTTTCATCAGAGGAGTGCATATGTGAACTGTGTAAGGTGCAGGTGTTACATATTTAAAATGAATGAAACAGGCATTTGTCGATTATTTCCCAGAAAGGGACAGGAGACTTGAGAAGCTCAGATGTGGGTCAGGACATGGTTAGCTAGAGGTTTCTCTAAATACAGTAGAAGGGAAAACTGTTCATAATCATTACTATACACACACGTATATGTGTATGTATGTATATACGCATATTCAATTAGTCTCCAAAATGTGTGGAATATTTTTTTAAGAAACTTCATCTCAAAACTTTTCATATTTATTCCAGAAATTTGAGTAAAATAAATGAAAATGAGCTTATTCTGTTATGAGGATAACAACTTTAGGAATTGATTTTAACAAGTTTAAAATAACCTTCAGTTGACTTCCAGAATATGACATAAAATGGAGATAACTCCTGTTTTCAAATTAAAGGATTATCCCCCCTTTGAAAGAAGAGCTGATTGTAATGGCTTTGAATAAATCTAATTGTTAAATTGTTTTTATTTGTGCACCATTTTTAATATCAATTGGACTCATATTTTATTGATTTGACTGATGTTGAAAAAAGGGAGATGATCCTTACTTGATTTTAAGGAAAACAAGAGTTATCCCTATTTTACAGACAGATTCTACAAATCAATCTAATCTTTGTTTTTAGCTGGTTTTGTTAGAGCTTTTTGGTGTCTGTTCAATTCTTTAATTTCTTCTCTTCTCGATTGTGTTACATTGGGATTCTTGAAAACCAGGTCAGCTTGAGGCTAATTTGCTACCATTTGGGCTATATGCAAGGGTAATTTACTCAAATGTTTACAATTGGGCCCCATAGCTCCTAAGGCCAGCCTTAGGTTTTGGGGTCATTTAGTATAAACAGATCCTATTAGATACAAATTTTTCCATTTTTTTTTTAATTTTTTATTACATTGATTATTTTAAATCATTATTATTTTAAAATTTTTATAGATATTTTTTTACCTTCATTCTAATTTTATTAGTTACTTTTTTATCGTAACTTTTTTTCCCTTAACCAAGGGGAAGCACCAGTCAGCTTGGCCTGCTTTACCAATTAAGCCACCAAGACTCCAGCTGGTAGCAGATGCTCGAATTACACCCTTAAACTCATCCTTAATTCCGACCATTCGTTTATATTCTGGTAGTCCAGTATTTGATACCTTTTTCTTCACTTGCTCACTGCCAGGATATAATCGGTTTGAGCAAAAAGTTACGATAATAAAAAGCCACTAATGAAATTAAGATGAGGTGTAAAATGTAGTCGTAAATAATTTAAAAAATGATAAAGATTAAGGTGTGTTTGCATATCTTTTGATGGATGCCTTCCTATCGTATATTGAATCTCTGGCAAAAGTTTTTCTGAAATGATGGCTAAATATTCTGATTTTTACTTTTTCTTGCAGGAAAGGAACATCAGTTATCATTTTCGTTAACCTTTAGCACTCTGCATTCTTTTTCAAGGGCGCCAAGATTTTGTGCACTTATTATCTTTGAAAGCCTGTAACTTGTGCGTCGGTTCATATATAACTAAAATTGACATAACACTACTGCAAAATCCAAACGCACTATTATTCAGCAAATGGAGTCATCTGCAATATTTTTATTTTGTCAATTGAATTTTTTGATCTGTTACGAGCATGATTTTCAGAAGCCTTTCTATTTTTCGTTTCACAGAACATTTTATAGGTTTATGCCAATTTCTTTTATACTCTGCATATGTTGTTACTTTCTTGGTATCTACGTAGATATATAATGTGCCTGTTTATATTTTTGTGCAAACAGCATTTTGGCAATTGGATTGTCCACAAGGAATTTTGTCTATATTTTACAAGTATTTGGAATTCGTTCATATATGTGCCCTCATGTTTGTTTTTTTCATATACATATTTTATGTATTATATATACATTGTTTGTAAATTGTTTTTGATTTTATATCTGTATAACATTGATTGATTTGAATCTTCAGTTTGAGAAAAATTTTGGTTAGATACGAGTCAAGTAAGTTTTTCTTTTTTTTTAAATTTCTTTCTATGAGCAATTGTTTAAATGAATTCAAGTCCTTGATGTGCATTTTTCTTCAGGTCTGTTTCAACCATATACAGTGAGTGCAAAAGTATCCAATACATGACAAAAGGTTCATTTTAACATCCCTAAAGATTAAAAAACTAAAAAATCATAAAACATTGAAGCAAGACTGAACACTGAAAACTTATGTACAAAAATCAGAAATCTTTTTTTAAGGTTTATAAGGATGTTAAAATGAACACTGCTGGGGTGCCATATTATCATAACTGTTTTGTTTTTAAATCCTCAAAACGGTTACATGGTAAACAACTGATGATCCTAACAAGAGTAAATTTGCATATTATACCATAATATCAAAGTCTGTGTTAGACAAAAAAAATCACTGAAGAAAATTATATAAATTAACAGATATTGGGATGTATTTAATGTTTAAAGCTTTCTAGACATATATGTATATATATAAACATACTTATCTAACTGTTTTCCCTAACCTACCTATTACTGATTCAAATAGTTGTTGACTAAATCCTCCAAAAGCACCAATTTCTTTATTCCTTCATCAATTCAAGTATTCTTTTGGAATAATGGTCACGCATATATATATATATATATATATATAATTAAGAAATGGATATTCCAGCCAAAAAACAATTATGGATGTGTTATATTACTTGAAACTCTTTTTGCAATGATCTCCCATCACTATGTGGATTAAATATCCATTTCTTAATTATTTGATTGTCTGTATTGAGAAACAATGAAGCAGATATGGACAGTGAATGAACAAGATGAGATTTGAATAAATGACAGTTGGATTAGCTCAATAGTAAGGGCAACACCACTTTCTGTCACAGGTTCAATTTCTGCAGCAGCCCATTTCTTTCATTGTTTATTCTATGTATGCTGTCTAGACCAAATGTCATTCTGTGTTGTAAAAGGAGGTAATTACAAATAGACTCTCGAATAAAATAATTCATTCATGATATATATATATATATATATATATATATATATATATATATGGTTTTGCATTCCATGTTCTCAGAAATGAACAATTCAGTTTACAAGTTTTCCTTGAATAATACTCAGACTTTTTTAGTGATCACTGCACAAAAAAGGCGAGACAAGTAACTTGTTTCATTGACCATCCCTTTTTTCCAATTTTTAAAAATTTTTGATTGATCACCCCCCCCCCAAACATGACATGTTACCAAAGGATGTTGGTCTCGTGATGGTTTCTATTGACTGACTAACCAGACCTGTTGTTATTATTATTATATTTTAGTATCAGTTATGGTTGTTGATCTCTTATAGCGCCTAAATGGTGGTGGTGTCCGCACATTCAAATAATGAAAAGGTGCTGCTTGATCTCAAATAAATTCAAAGTAATATTCTATTGTTTTGGTTTGCTGTATATTTATTCATGATGAACTCTCAAGGATTCCTTTATATATCTGTGAAGAAGTAAAACAAAAAGAGTATTTAGATAGGTAAAGTCATGATTGTTTTAAATAACCTTCACAACTTTTCACTGTATTTGCTGTTTTTTGTCTTTAGTTTTGTTTTTTCAGGAATTTTAAAGTAATTGAAAAATGTTTTTATTTTATCAAGTCTCTCCTTCAATACTCTGACTTTTTTTTTTTTGCCTTGAGCAAGTATTTTGACTGCACATTGTTGTTTTTATAGCCATGTGCGCCAGAGAAGCGAACTCTCGACCCCCATCCTGGGTGGGAACAGGTATCGTTTTTACAGTGCATGCTTTGATAATATTATCGTTGTCAAAATGTTTTTTTGTGATTTTTTGTACAGCATTTCATTATTATTATTAATTATCATTATCATTATTATTATTTAGCATTGTTACATTAATTATTAGTTCATTATTGATTCGTTGGTTCATAATTAGAAACCGTCAACCAAAACTGTCAATATAGGTTTCTTCAGTTTTTAAGCTGGTCTGACTGGCTATGTGTGATTCATGCATATAGGTCACACCAATGGAGCTGAAATTTAAATATTTATTCCTTATTTCGCCATGAGAAATGTTGTTTTTTTTATTTGTTTTTTTTTTTTTTTCAAAATTCTTCCCCGATATACATTTTTAGAGGGGGTTCATTTCACAATGAAATTTCATACTAGATTGGTCCCTAAGTTGTGCCCACTTGCATCTACGCTCATTTTTCAAAAATTCAGACTTTTTGAAGTGTCCAATAAAAGGCAAGAGAAGTAACTTATTCATTGATCACTCCTTTTTACAAATTTCTATTGATCACCCCCAACACAGCATGCTTGCCAAAAGACATTGGTCATGTGACGGTTTCTATTAAGTGACTAACCAGACCTGTTGAGTTGATTATTAGTTAAGCGGTTGCAATTATTAGCATTATTGATTTATTAGTATTTTTTATTTTTAGCATTATTTCTAGGACTTATATCATTTCAACATGCTTTAGAATCATGGGCGTCCGCTGCCATCTTCCCAAAGGAGGGGGGTAGGGGGGCAAAAGTATATGTTCAGAATTTATATTAGTGGCCACCCTGTTGAAAAGGTTGGATCGGGGGGGGGGACAAATGCCCCATTGAACCCCACTCCCTACCAGCGGACGTCCATATTCAGCATCAATCATTTTTACGTTACAATATCGTTATCTTCAACATTTTTGCACCAGGCTGTACCATTGTTATTATTTCCAATATTAATTTCAATATTGTTATTCTGATCAGTTTTATTAGCATTTTTAGCTTTTTCTTTCTTATTGACACTGGCTTGGTTATTATTTTGTTATCATTATTTTTTATTTCTCATATCTCCTTACAGTCATGGAAAATTTGCTTAAGTGGTTTAATCCAAGCTCCTCTCAGAAAATTGCTTTTTACCCCAAAAGAAGGGTTCTATTAGAAAGATATCATACTGGGGCAGGTTTTAAACTATGTTCCCATATTGCATGACCTTGGGACCACCCAGTGACTGTTTTGATTGTCCCGATACTTCACAAACTTCATTTTTCTTATTGGTCTGGTCAGGCAGGTGGTTAGCTTCTGGTGTGCTGATGATTTATGCAAAATTGTGACAAAAAACACCCAAAACTCACAAGAAACTCCCAATTTTGCCAGCATTCACTCTCTGATCAATTTTTTTCTCCTTGCTCACAATCAGATCTAATCTTCGATTGGGTGATTCATTTGAATTTCAAAGGCCTCTAGAATTTGATTTCTTTATTCTCTGTGATAGATTGTGGTTTGTGCATTTACCATTGGTCTTCATGGATCCCAGTTATTTGCACAATTTCCCAATGAATTACCATTCTTACCCTATCGTGTCCTGTGGTAATTTGCTGCATTTACTCATATGATTGACAGTTTTATCTCTGTTTTTTTTTTCATAACATTTCTGCACTATATCCACCGTCCCTCCTCGGATGTCTGTTATATTCCGAAAACGTTGTTTAGAATTGTTCTGGAAGACCACGCACATCCTCTGACAAAAATGTCAGGTCCAGTGCTTGCGTCTCTGTGTTCTTCTGATTTTCTTCTCGTGATCCCTGCCCTGAACTTATGAACTCTTGTTGAACATGGTACATGCCTCCAGGGCATGTCTATGGAATCCAAACTGATTAATAGTTCCAACAAACAAACCACATACAATGATTAAAACTCCTCGTCTGACAAAATTCAGACAAGAAATTGCATTATTAAAGTTATACATCAAGTTATTCCTGACTTTCTGACTTCCAATAACAGATTCATTTCAATAAGACCTTAAAATCCATTAACTTTAGATGACAGGAATTTCAGTTATCGCAATTCTATAACCCAACGTGATTGACAAAAATTTCCATCATGTTAGAATATAAAAGAGCTGACTCCTTGTTGGGTCGAGCTGACAACTTAGCAAAAGGAACATAATGGATGACATTGGTTCCTTTCTATTCGGAAGGGCAAGGAAGACATTCGTACGATATAGAGGTTAAGGTAAATATGTATGTGTCATGGTATCTTATGTTGTGCAGTGCATATATTTCATCTCGTAATGGTTGACCTTGCCCTGATCGAGTTATGTCAGGACTACCAGAACGTAATCAGGAAGCAAGTCGATGCATGGCTGTATTCTTTCAAACTGCTCTTTTGAAACCTTTTTCATTTCTTAGAATTACAATTATCATTATCCTGCTTGTTAGAATGTAACACTTTCAGTAACAACATTAGGGGGAAGTGAGATGGTTTGATAAGAGGATAGGAAGAGATCATCAGTCTCTTAACGTCCGTCGTTGGATATAGACCTTCCCCATGATTTGCCGTACTTCTCTATCGTGGGCGTCGCAGAGGTGTCACTTTCTGAATTTATCTAGCTTGTCTCTCCATCTAGTTCTCTGCTGGCCTCGGTTGAGCTTGTGATCTCTAGGGATTCAGGTCATGTGGTATGATGTCCATCAGTTGTCTGCCATTCTTGTGACATGGCCAGCCCATTGCCATTTGGAGAGAGAGGACTGATAAAAAAAAGTTAGGGACTTTGAAAAAAAGAGTAGGAAAGAGGGGGCAGAAAACAATGGTTGAGTTTCACCCCTACTCTATTTGGATCAGTTACATAACTATGTGGAATATAAATACCCTGCATAAAACAGTGAAGGGGAGATTTTATTCCAAATCTTAGCAAGGGAACAGTATTGCGCTGAAACTGTGAACTCTATGGACTGTGTGTCAACTAATGAAAATGGACTTAGTGTTATACTCTTGTGGAAACGCAACTTAGCGTCAAAAAATGTCAACACTTATTCTTACTTTAGACTTGTGAACACCCAACCAATATTGGACTCAGTACACCGCGACAGCAATATACAACAAATATATAGATAAAAACATGAACAGGCAACAAAGATTGGAAAGGATAAGGGAGAGAATACAAAGATATAGGCAAAGTATATGAGGAGGACTGAGGCACAAGATAATGGACAATCTTAGTTGTCAACATCCATGAGATTTCCGTAGGTTCAGCTGGTTATTATTATTATTATTATGATTATTTTATCATTATTATTATTATTATTAATACCATTTTGGGAGGTGTGAGTGACATAGTGGTTAATAATAATGGAATCAGCAAGCCGTGTTCAAAATCTGGTCTAGACTGATTACGTTCACTTCACACTACTGCCCTTTGGAATGGCATGAATCTATTTCTTCTCCACCCAGTTATGGGCAAAATAGAAGGGCAGACCGGACTCCTAGCTTTGGAAAGGCAACTACTCAAGGGAAAGGACAATTCTGATTTCAAATCAGGAAATGGAGTCACTTTAAAGTGATCGGATGCCAACCGTGACATCTTACTGGCAGCTCCTGCAGCCAAGATGATGCCAAACCTATCATGATCTGCTCATTTAGTGCATGAGCATGGCTGAGAGAGGGATTCCCAGGATCTCCTTATGTTTCACCCAGGCTTGTGCCCTAGAGAGGTCATTTCATTGTCTATTGAGCCAGAAGAAGGTTTTCTCAATGCTATTAGAAACCATCAACCAAAAGTGTCAACAGAGATTTCTTCAGTTTTCAAGATAGTCTGGCTGGCTTGCTATATATGTATGTATGTATTACAGGTGGAGGCCACACTGATGGAGATAGAGGGTTGAAAATTTAATCTTTTAATTCTCATTATGTCTACAATGAACTTTTTTTATTTTTGGAAAATTTCATCCCAGAATACTCTTTTAGTGTGTGTGTATGCGTATGCGTTTGCAATGCAAGTTCAAGCTAAATTGATTCAGAGTTTATATCCAACTGTATTCATGCCTTTTTTTTTGAAAATTCAGACTTTTTTAGCGGGAAAAGCGGAAGAACTTTGCTCCTATGGAGCTAGAGGGCTAAAAATTTCAACATTTACTTTTTATGCCCAGAAAAAACATTTTTTTGTTATTTCACCCCACCCAAAAAATAGATCTTTAGTGGGGGGGGGCCAATTTGCAACGTAGGTTTGTTCTAAATTGGTCACATAGTTTGTGTCCAGCAGCATTTGCGCTGTTTTGAAAATTTAGAGTTCTTCAGTGATTACTGTCCAACAAAAGACAAGAGAAGTAACTTATTCATTGATCACACCTTTTACCAATTTTTTAATTGATCGCCCCAATATGGCATGCTGCCAAAAGTTATTGGTCGTTTGACTGTTTTTAATGAGGGAATAACCAGACCTGTTCCTTTCCTGTTTTATTTCTGTTTTTTTTTTTTTCAATGGTGTAGTACTTATGAAAGAAATGAGGATGGCCCAGTCTTGGAAGGTGTTAAAAAAAGGTGTAAAAAAAGACTATGAGGACGCTATTCCAACAGCACTGTTCCTCTGGATGTATTTAGATTAAAGAAACAGAATTAGTGGTTTTGCCCTTTCCAAAGGTGCATATTAGGGAAGGGTCAGACTTAATGGTGTGTAGAGTAGCCAGCCATAAAAGTCATGCAAAATAATTTCTTATTTGTTGCAGGAAACTACAGCTTCAAATTATTTCGGTTACTTCTTTTCAATGTTTCTAAATTAGATATTTTAGATCTAGATTTAAATCGATTATTTTAGATAGAAGATCTATAATCTATAATTTTCTATTTATTTTTATTGGATTTCTCAAGAACCGCTGATCCAAAAATCTTCAAAATCATCACTGCACTGCCATTGGGTACTGAGTAGTATATCTGGCAATTGTCAATTTCATACTCTGGCTAGTTGTCGAGTAATTATGATGCATACCTAGAGAAAGAAAGAATCCTTTGATTGTTGTTAGATAATGATAAGGGATAAGGGATAACTTGATTCACTTTATCAGTAATGACGTTTTGGAAATGTTTTCAATTCTACTTGTCACAGTGTCTCTTTTTTTTCTTACCAATTTTTACGAAGAAAAAAATCTCAGTATTTTCATCTACTTTATCATTATTTGCATATACCAACCTAAGGTTGGATGTCATTCGGGATCAAGTGACAGCAATTTTTCATCACTCTTCTCAGGATTCCCATCCCATTATTATTATTGTTATTTATATCTTCTAACCTGCACCATCTGCTGGTTGTCGATGGAGATCAAGTGACCACAAGTCCCTTCAAATATCCACTACTCTCTTGAGTATTCTCACCTACATTACTTGTATTGTGACACCTGTGGTATCTGGTGGTTGTCCTCTGGGGTAAAGTGACAACAAAGTCTCCTACAATCTCCTTCACTCTCTTCTGTGTTCTCATCCATTATCATTATTTGCGTCTTCCTATCAGAGGATGATGAAGTTGAAAATATTTTTTCTGAATACATAAAAAAAAAACTTATCATCCCGTGACTTCAATTGAAGAATTAACCCCTTTCATCCCGTAAAACGTTGGTTCAGAAACGATAGCTTTTTTGCTGCTTTGCTTTTTTCTTTGCTTATGATTCAACATCACATTTTGCTCATTTTTAAAGCCTCATCACCACAACTACTGCATGCTGGGAAAAGCTTCCAAAACTCTTTTTTTTCTTATGCATATATACTAGTTCACCCTAGCCATCAAAAAAATGACGGCAAAATTTAGGTGATTTTGCAACAGCAGTTACGTAAGCACTTAGAATATAGAAAGGTATGAAGCTAATTCAATAGAGAAATTGTTACAAAATTCATACATCATTGTCTACAATCATCTTGTTCAAATAATGTAATATTCTTCTAAGGGAGGTAATTCTTCCATTAAATATGAAAATCATTTGCTTGGAATAAATATACCAATACACTTGGTGTATTATTGTCGTATATATCTCCTGTAATCTGGAAAAATCTAATGAGTCGAAATTCGGACACAAATCAGTTTGACCCGTGTTCAGGCTTATTTACTTTGTACACTTCTTTTTTTCGTATTAAGATGTGAAAACTCTTCCTTATTGAAAGATTTTACTCGAGAAGAACCAAGTAAGTCTCTAAGAAATCACAATACTTTTCTCTAGTTTTCTCAAAATTGACTCCAACAGACTCACTAGGTTTTCCCAGATTACAGGAGATATATATATATATATATATATATATATATATATATATATATATACTAGTTTACCAGTGCTATCAGAAAATGACAGCAATACATAAGTCATTTGGTAATTGCATTCGAGTTATACAATACCAAACATTGCTCTATATTTTCTTATTTACGTTCAATATTTCCTGATTATTAAATTAAAAGTAAAATTAAGAAAATATACAAATATTCCTCTGCCCAAGCATAACCCCTTACCCTAACAACCTTTAGTCCCTGGGAACCAACCAACTAACCAACCAATATTCACACAAGGGTGGATTAATGAGACTGCAGTCTGACATGTAATTATTAGCTGAATTTTAATCCAAAATTTTCACTGTATAATTTTCAATCAATGTGATTATTATCTACCATCTATCTATGTTGAAAAGTAGATATTTGTTCTGTAAAATAAATGCTTTTTTCATTATTATACTGCAGACTGATTGATGTGCCTATCTATACATATGGGTTATACACACCTACCTGCTCGCACACGCTGTATTTATACCTAGATATATAGAATTGTCAATACAGTAATGAGACCTTCTTTCTCTATACAGAGTCAAGTCAAATAAAAAGACTGTTCTAACACTGATGATCAAAAAATTCGGTCTGGAAAATTTTCTATATTCAAATAACATATAAAACTGAACTTTCTTCGACCGATTTTTCTTATTTTAAAATTTCTTTTTTTAGTCAAACTTGATATTATTATGGTCTTTCATTATTTCTCCTTTCTGAATTTGAATTTGAATTTTTTTTTTACCATCAATATTTCCGTAACGGTCTTTCATTAATTCCTATCCCTTTAACTTTTCTTCTTTTCTCTTAATTAATATTTCTATAATTCTTCTAGACCAAAATTTCCATGACAGAATTTTCCGAGGCCAAATTTTCCTAGCACCTTTAACAACTCTTTCTCTCAAGATAAAACTCTTTCCATCTTTTTCTGTCTCAATTTTTGTGATGACGAATCCTCACTATACATAGATATTTTCAGACTGTTGTCTCCATCTTGGTTTTACCTTATGGACTTCCTCAGGTGCATGTTGTGAATAGGTTTGTATGTTGGGAGGTTTCGAATCTTCCCGAATAATTATCAAGATTGGCATCAGTAATACCGTAGCCTAGTGCAAGACCCCAACCGGACGACCGAATGAGGACATTCTGACCCCGAGCATTGAAGGGAGGTACTGTTCCAACATTCTTTAAATGAACATTCACAGCACACACCTGAAAGAGGCCTTAAGGAACAACGGTCAGAACGTTGAATAGAAAAGACCAAGATGAGGATAACAGTCCAAAAAGATCTACCTTCCGTCTTTGTCACAATGGAAAATTTCAACCAAAAGCCTCACTCCATCCAATTCTTAAAAACTGCTATGCTTAATCTTTTGGTCAATATCATTCACTTTCTATTTTCCGCCCCCCTCTTCACTTGAATAATTTTGGATTGAAGACGAAAGTCCAGCATAGCCAGCCTTGGTGCCACTTTGTAAGTATAGCATGTTCATCATCATCATTCATCATTCAGTCTTTTTTTTAAAAGTCCGTTGTCGGACACATAGACCTTCCTCAAGATCCGTCAATATTGCATGTTCCTCTTGTGTTCTGCATACCAAGGTTGTCCAACACAGTAGTCTCCCTTTGTTCTCCCTCTTCTGTCTTATATCCTCAGAAAATAGAAAGTAGTTCTTTTGACTGGGGCCTTCATGGTCATTTCCCACATGGCCCTTTGCCACTTTTCTGGTCATTTCCCTCTTGGTTTTTTGCCAATTTTCTGTCAACATGGAATTTCAATTCACTTCAAGTCACTGGCCGACCATTTCAACCTGCTGACCCGAAATTGCTTACATATTCTGATAGAAGGGTTATGCACTTTTGACATTCCTCTGGGTGTATATAGATTAAATATAAACATGTAAGGAAAGATTTATATGGCATTTTGTATAAATGGGAATGTAATCATATATATGCTCTTCCAAATCAGTGTAATTGCCTAATTGGCAAAGTTTTAACTTTTTTTTTTACAAAAAATAAATAAATGCATAGTTTTAGTTTTATCAAAAGCTCACTTAATCAAAACAAGGATATAGAAAAACTATTTTTTACAATCATGATTTTTTTAAATCAAATTTTTCTGCAAGAAAAAAGAAAATTTTACCAATTAAGTATTTTCACTAATTCGGTGCAACATACATATATATATATATATATATATATATATATATATATGTATGTGTGTGCGTGTATTCATGTATCTATTAACTTATATATATATATATATATATATATATATATATATAGATCATAATATATTTTTAATCTGTGAAAATGCAAAAAGACAAGTAGAAAACAGATTTTACAGAAAATGTTAACATTCACTGACTACATATCCTTATAATTCTCATTTATATATATATATATATATATATATATATATAAATACACACACATATAAATACACAGCAGTTATTTGAATAATGCTGTTTTTGGTATATTATGGTTAAAGTATTGCTGTACAAATTAATGCAATGAGGTATTAGCTAGGAAAAAAAACACAATAATTCTAATTAATAAACCTTGAATAGAGCAGTTTTGAACAGAACAGAAAATTTCAGAATAGATTAACCACACTAATCAAGGTATATTTGTATAAATGCACACACACATGCACACTCATTCATATAAAATATATAATTATATTGCAAAAATATACAATAATACTATTCATAATAGTTATGAAAAAATAAATCAGTTTCTGAAGTACCATCTCTGCTAATACAGGCTGAAAAATCTAAATTCTTCTGATAATTGAAAATCTGACCCTGAGGAGATTAACTCAAAGAAAAGCCCAGAAATCGATCTAATGAACCCATGGCCAAAATCAAATGAATGGTCAGCCAGTGACTTACACCATCCAGTCACCCCCATTACAAAATCATACAAAAGAACTTATTTTCAAGGTTATTTTATTATTTATTAATTTATTTTCATTAGATAAAGTATTGTAAGCCATTATTATTAATTATGACTACTATTTATCCCCATCTGAATTCTTCGTTTGATTTTTATCGTAACTTAACTCAGACTGTCGATCTATGACTATGAATAAACAGAGTGGATTGGAAATGAAGAATAATCTCCCAGCGAGACTTTAACTAACGTCCCTCTTGAAATAATTTACTGATACTATCAGTATGGAAACCAAAAACTAACATGGCGCTGGAGAGATAAGGAATGGTGAGTAAGTTCAAAGGTTGGATTTGGACTTCTATAAGCCATTGAATTTTCCGTAACTTAAATCGCAAAGCAGCTTGTGCGTTTAACCTGGCTTCCCAGTTTCAAAACGGGACTCAAGTTCAAATCTCACTGAGAGCTTATTCTTTATTTCTAATCTGTCCCGTTTACTCACTGCCATAATTTGACAGTTATTTGACAATTTGTGATAAAAAAATTCAAAATACTAAAAAATTCAGATGAGGGTAAATAGTATTCAAAATTGATGATAATACAATATTTTCAAGGTACTCACAATTTTAGAATTCTACCCTGTCGATGTTTCCTCAGATTTGTTTGTGTTTCATAAGTCGGGTATTTGTTTTGTATAGGTGGATAAATCTGTCTGTTGCTTGTGTTGGCCTGGGTATCTGCATGGGTGTCTGTCTGTCAAGTTTTCTGTGTAATCTGTCAGTATATCTCAAGCAACAAAATCTAGTATTATTACTAAATTAGCCGTATTTTTTTATGTATAAAATGAACCAGGAAAACAGAATTGGCGGATCGGGTACTAGTTTTGGCAAAGGCTGTTTGCATTCACTTTGCAACTAATGCCTTTGAGAAAAGCCTGGATCCATGTCTCCCCCCAGCTATATGTTAATAGCGGGGCAGTTGGAGCCCTTTAGGTCTGCAAGGCGGTCCATCTAGAGAAGGTTACTCTGACAGAGAAAAAAAACCTCTCCGTTCATGTTGTACCCCTGTTTGACAGAGTGAGTTAGAACCTAAGAAGAGCTCTTAAGGAGGCTGTGACCCCAAAAGAGGTTGAGAATGGTTCATCTAATGGAAAGGCTCCAATCTTTTCCGAAAGCAACTCCTGACATGGTAGATAAAACTTTGCCAATATATTTATACCCTGTCTTTTTTGGCCTATAACTTTCTATTCTATGTTTTCAGTCCATATCTATTTTCTTCTGTCTGTTTGTTGAATGTAATGGCTCATTTTAAACTGGAATTGTGAAGGCTCCAATGTCTTCCTCAAGTTGACTCTCCTCCATAGCAACATTTCGACAAGTTATCTCCCCCCTCTTCGAGGATTGGGGAAGACAATTCCTAGAAAAAATCTGAGAAATACAAACAAGATAGTCCCAAGACTCCTAAAGACTGATGACTTAAAAGGTTATGCAAAAGAGCTGAGATTAATTTGGCTCAAAGAAACGATATAAGTTGTCTACAAAAAGCTTTCTATAATGATTGCTAATAGGAGTTGTCGTATTCCAATTCCTGTGATCAGTTGCCATTTGCAGAAAAGGCTGCTATTTAGAGGATTCCAACAAAAGACCAGCAAAGGAACAATGGAAAATGATTGACGATCTTTCTGCAATTCCTGAAGGCTAACAATTTGGAACCTGACACAAGTTTCGATTCTCCTCCTTTGAATCAGTTTGGATCAGGTGAGAAATACACACACTGATTGATTTGATCTGGGATCTGTTGATTATTTACTATCATCTCCAAAGCACTATGGTTGATGAGTAGTCTCACCAGCCAGGCATTGTGAGTTCATTCTTAGCTGATTGTTCCATGGAAGTGGTAGTTTGTCAAAGTTCTTGGAGCAAATGTCTACTGGAATATAACCAATATTACTACAATTGGTGGAACAACACTTCTTTTAGTCTTAACTAGTTGATCAATCTTATATAGTCTGGGAAGCTTTAAGCACTAAAGATGTTGCTGAAAAGAAAATTTCTTGAAGTACTTAATATGTTACTATGAAAATTTTAACTAAAGATCTTGCATACAGACATTTTTTCATTTCTGTATATTCGTTTATTTCAGTATGTGTCTTGTATATAATAACAAATAATTGTTGATGGAAGATGTTCAAAAGGATATATATATATATATATATATATATATATATATAGTGTGTGAGTGTGTGTGTTTGTAGTTGTGTGTATGTATGAGTGTATATTTATGTATCTGTGTATGTATATGTATATATCTATTTATATTAGATCTGTGCAAAAATAATGGTTTTTCACCATCAACTTCGAAGCTGTATATCTCAGCTTGGAATAAAAGTTACTTATAAAAATAAGAACCTCCAGAATCTACTCATTTTTACCAAATAGAAGCAAGTCCATTTATTCCTGAAGATTGAATTCTGAGGTCCTGGGACTAATAAATTCTTCAGGGGCATTTTGAGTTGCCGCCTAGTTGTTAAAGACCTCCCATAGTAGGAATTGGTCAAAATGTTTGAAAAAGAGGTAGTCGGTTAGAGAAAGGCCTGGTCAGTAAACTGGATGAAGTACAATTTCATAGCCTAGTTCATTCAATTTCTGCAAGATCTTTTGCACAATATGCAAGCTCTTTGGCTTCTTATTCAAGGTCATTCATGCGACATGTCAAGCTTTTTGCTTTTCCAGTTTAGTACAAATGTCAAACGACTGTTGATTGGTCAATGTTTAGTTTCTCTACAAATTCTCAAGTTGTTTTACATAGGTACACATCAATAATGGCCCTCAATTGGATGTTATCGACCAAAGATGGACATCTATGTCTCCAAGGCTCTCCTCTCCGATTATAAATTTTGGGGACCAATATTGAGCTTTATATTCGCTGACGGTCCTCAGGCCAAATAGCTGGTTGATGTTGTAAGCAGCTTCCAATGCTTTACATACTATTTTGAACTTGTACAACAAAATTGCTCAAATTTCCTTTTTTTTCCATATTTGATTTGGAAGTCTCAAATAAACAAGAATAAAGAGTGAATAAATAAAGAGAAATTCACACTTTAAAATGGTGTATTTCAAGGACATAGTTAGATAAAACTTTATTCAGAAATAAACATTGAAGTTCAAACTAAGAAAAAACAGTATTACTTTTGTGCCAACCTAATACTTATATATATATATATATATATATATATATATATGTGCATATATATATTTATAAATGTGCATGGATGTATGTTTGTGTATGTAAATATACATTTATCTTTTTCTTTCTTCTGAGTGACATTCTCCTTTTACTCAATCAGCCATTTTTAGCGAGCAGAAGAGTCACACATTGTTTTTTTTTTTCCTGTTTTTGTCTTTCATTTTCTTGAATAAAGTAAATTCTTGTCTATAACTTTGAGAAGAGTCATTAGATAATCCAACTTTTTTTTTTTGGACTATCACATCTCTTTTTCTCATCTTTGATGTTATCAACACTGAACAAGGCCGTGGAGTGGATCAGCTGAAAAATTACGATTGATACCATTTTTTACCTTGCACCACCGGAGGAGACCGAAAAAAAAGTGACTCTTTTCCTATGGATATTACATAATACACCCAAAGAAGGCCATAGAATGCATCAGCCAAGATGTCCTGTTAACATCAAAGATAGGAAGAAAAGATTAGATTGTCCGAACAAAAATCGGAATGAAAAGTAAATCCGGCATACATTTTGAAATTTTATTTTAGAGGGATGTTGCTAAGACTCCATTTCAAAATGTTAAAGATTTTCGATGAAGTTTTTTGTTCCCTATTTCATGTATTCTTTTCATTCTTATACATGATCACACTTTCAAAATCATTTCCTGGTGAGCAAAGAAATCACAGCTTGCATCGACTTATACATTTGACCGTTAGGCTAATGTATAAGAATGGAATCTCTTGTGTTACACGGGTTGCTCAGAATGATTTAAGTTGATCAACATATTTGTCATCATTCTTTCTATTTGCTATCATTTCTGTTTTCATATCTCTATTTTGCTATTCATTCTTCTTTTTCCTTCTCACATTCGCTGCTTTAATCTGTACCTAGGCGCAAGTCAAGTATAGCCAGCCTTGGGGCCTCCCTGTAAGTATTGCATGGTTTTCGTAGGTCATATGTCCTCCCCATTTGACACGTCATGTGCATCTCTCCCCCCTCCTTCACTCAGTGTCTCTCTTCATTCTGTCGCTCTTATCCAAACTTTTTTCTTTGTATATTTTTCTTTATTATCTATTCATTTTAGATCATTTATATCAAGTATAGACTCGTCATTATCAGATTTTTTTTTATTTTAATTTTATTTATTCAATGATTCATTTGGATTTGTGTCCTTATCATAGCTGTCCATCTCGTTGCTGGAGTCTTGGGTTCAATCTCTGGGCTCAGCATTTTAGGACTTTCATTTTGAATCTGTGGCTAGGCTATGAAGCAGAAAAATTGTTGGTCACGTGTTCAAATCCCAGCAGAAGACTTTGGACATGACCTAAAAATGACAACTATGTCCTGGTCATTGGCAGCTATGGATATTTGCATCAGGAGCATTCATTTCCCAATAAATGTATATTTTATGTTAGATGTAAATTTTCATTTGTATACCATTGTTCCATGAACTCTTCTATATAAGTATATTTTATATTAGAGATAATTTTACATAGACATATGATATTTTATCAAAAAAATTTTATAATTTGTGAAATTATATCTAATATAAAATATACGTACAATGACAGGGAAATGTTCAGGCTACAAAGGTATAAAAATTCTTAAATGCATTTAATTATGATATATACATATATTGGAATACAAATGTCTGGGGTGCATTTGATCAGGGCACGGTTTCCGAAGGATGTAAATGTCCTTTTATTTACATCCCTGCAACTGGTTCCATTCAAAATTCCAAGAAGATTTCCAGGTGTGACATGCACCTGAGGAAGACTGATCTTTACACTGACCAAAGGGTAAAAACAAAAAAGATGAGGATGCTTGTCTGAAAGAATCATTGAATTGTAACAAATTCAGCTAAAAGAATTATTTTATTGCGATAAAAGTATCACTTTTTGTGTTTTTGTTTTTGACTCTATTTGTGTTATTTTATGGTTTAGTGTCTTTGTTTGTTGTTTTGGGGTCAAAGATCAAAGATTTGGGTATTAAGAAAATATATTTTTCTATAAACCTCCTATTGATTTTTACCCACTTTCACCTTTTCTGGTTTTGTCTGTAGTCGTCGTATTTTTGGTCACATTTCTTTTCTTTTTTTAAATAGAATGTCCCTATTCTATCTAAAATTATGACATGATAGCATTGTGTTTCAATGACTTTTGGGGGCATAAGCAAACAAACCAGGGGTCAGGGAGGGAAACTGCTGCTCCAAATTCAGGCAATGTTTGAGCAATTAATATTTTTGCTGCTAAGAAAGGCAGAAAGCGATATTTCTTTCAAGTTGCCTATATTTTTTTTGTATGATTTGTAGTGTGTATGATATATGGATGAATAGACTTTGTTGGAAATTGGTACTTTTATTTTTTTTAAATCTGTGTAAAGATTCAGGCGAACAAAGCCCTCTGCTTCCTTAACCAAAGAGTTCCCGCTCGCCAATGTTAGTGAAGACATCAATGAATGGATGGATATGAACGAATTGGGAAGAAATGATTGATGGATGGATACAAACTGACTTGCAAGGATGGACCCTGGGTGTATACTGACTTGCAAGGATGGACCCTGGGTGTATACAGCTACTTTTGCATCGGGTGCAAAAGGATGTATTTCAGCTGGTGCGAAAGGCTTACTCTTTATTTCCAAACATGTTATTATTAAGGTGGTTTGGTCAAAATTTTCCCATGGATTGTAGGACCCCAATTAATGTATTTTCTGAAAGAGCATAGACTAAGGATCAAAAAAGTTCTTATTTCTCCTTAATAGACTAAAAGAATCAAAAATTATACGAAGACAAAGTTTCGAAATCGGGAAGAAATCTTAGAATTTTAATTCTGTCGTTTGCACGGGGTGCACAGTTGTAAATATAGTACAAGAAGTAGCGGTTTATGTCTCTATATATGTCCACACTATGTGTGCAATATGCAGAGCTATTATGTCAGCAAAAACTACCACCAAGCCGAGAATTTTTATCCTTTCAAAAGTAAATTACGTACTTATACTGCTTTGTTATTATAAATGAGTCAAGTAAATAAGTAGATTAAATGAGTAGTAATACTTTGACTGATATAAACTTTTAGATAGGAACAATACTGTCTATAGTTTCGAGAAGGGTCATTAACATCCAAAGAGTTTTTTGGTCAATTGAACCCTTTCTTGCTGCTTGTGTAATAAACACAACAACTCGAACGATTTATTCTACAGCCTTCTTCAGGTATTTTGAAATCCCCCCCAATAAGGTTTTTAGTGAGGGTGGGGAGGGGGGGGTCGGCTTGCAATGTGAATTTATGCTAAATCGGTCCCAATTTGTGTCCTCTTGTTTCTAAAAAAATTTAGACTTTTTAGTGATTACTGCTCTGGTGAATGAAGAAACTTCACTGCGTCTTCAATTCGATGTTTCGACTGATCACCCCCAACACAGCATACTACCAAAAGACGTCATTCATATGATGGATGGATTAATATTGAATGACTATATTGAATGTAAAATCAGTTCAATTGCAACTGAGTTCTGGGCTCGTAAAATTCGTGAATGCATCGATAAGTCCGTAGTCTTAGGATGAAGAAAAAACATTTATTTTACAGAAAAAATAGTCATTTTATTTCATTTTTTATTATTTTATTCGACGAAGTATTGTAAATTATTATCATTGATTTTTTTTTGCTTCTATTTATTTTCGTCTCCATTGTTGTGGCTTATTCTGGGGCGGGGGTGAACATAAATGGTAGCAAAAAATTAACAATAATGATTTTCAAACCTTCTCAAATAGAATAATTGAAAACAAAATTGGATTGAACCGAAGTAAATAATGAACATTTTTTTCAGAAAAAAAATACTGAATTTGTTCAAGTGGAAGAGTTCATTGTTATAGACGGAGAAAGAGAAAAAAATCCCACTGTCCATTGTATTATTTCTTTATATTAATAGATACATACACACAATTCATGAATCTTCACATGCATATATAAATAACTTTTTATTACAATAAAAGGTTCTATTCACACACCTACTTATAAGTATATATATATATATATATATAAAAACAAAAATGCAAAATGATGTGTGTATATATGTATATCAGTATAATGAAGATAGAGCAGGAGTATAAGGTGAAATAAATTATGATTTATATTCTTTCATATAATGTTGATATATATATATATATATATATATAAAAATATATATATATACGTATGAAAATACAAATACATATATATATATATATATATATATATATATATAAATATATGTATGAACAAAAATACAAAAAGATACGCAGAAATGCAAATTAAAATACAAGAAAATGCATATATATATCAGAATACAAAAGAAATATATATATATATATATATATATATATATATATATATATATATATGAACAAGAATGCAAAAGGATATATATATATATATATATATAAAAATTGACAAAATTAAAAAAAATATGTATAATTTTTTTTAAATGCAAAATCATGTATATATATATATATATATATATATATATATATATATATATATAAAATTAACAATGGGTTTAGTGTCCCATTTACAATGTGATCAGTTTCATCTGGTGGATTTTCCATTCATTAGCTCCACGTCAAAGCATTGAGCACTTTGGAATGAAAAATTTCAAAATATATATGGTTTTTATATATATTTATAATTTCTTATATATAAATATATATATGTATGAACAAAAATGTAAAAGGATGGCTATATATGTATATAGTATGTATTACACTTTCTGAAACTCTTAGCTTCTATTTTTTGTCTTCCTCTTCTGCAAATCCAGACTCATTTAATTTCCTTTTTGAAGAGTCTTTGTAATTTGCTCAAATATTTTCTATTCATTTTGAAAAATGCCAGAATTCCAACCCCCCTCATCTCCACCTTCCTATACATTCCACCCCCACCCCCCCCACCTACTTTGGTCTCCTTCCCTCTCTTCATTCAACTTCGTTCAATTCCTTCACCCTCGAAGACTGAACAAATTAGAATTCTACGTCTTACTTCTACCTTACATTTTTTTTTCAAAAAGGTTCTTCGATTTTTCCAGAAACATACAACTGATTCTTCTTTCTTTCCATCCTGTTGAATTAGTTTCAGAAAAGAACGAGTTGCTGAACGATTCTCCAAAGAAGGAAAATTTTTATCTATCTTTTCTTCATTCTCTGCCTGAACTCTTTCTTTTGTTCTTCTTGGCTGTGTACATGCATATAATATTCATGTAAATCAAATAGAATCAAAATATGAAAAAAGAAATTGATTGAAAGACAATGAATATTATATACATATTGGTTATAACCCTAAGCTCTAACCCTAAACCAAGTTAGTTATCAATGTCACCAGGCTCTTTCTAAGCTTAGCTCAAAAAAGTATTATCAATTGTCACCTAGCTCTATCTAAGCTCAATTCAAAAAAGTATTATCAATTGTCACCTAGCTCTATCTAAGCTCAATTCAAAAAAGTATTATCAATTGTCACCTAACTATTTTTATGCTTAATTCACACAAAATATTACCAATTGTCACCTAGCTCTTTACATGCCTAGCTCAAAAAACATATTATCAATTCTCACCTGGCTATTTTTATGCTTAGCTCAAATAAAGTATTCTCAATTGTCACCTAGCTCTTTCTATAGTTAGCTCAAAAAAGAATTATCAATTGTTACTTGGCTATTTTTATGCTTAGCTCAAATAAAATATCATCAATTGTCAACTAGCTCTTTCGATGCTTAGCTCAAAAAAGAATTATCAAATGTTACCTTGCTCTTTTAATGCTTAGCTGAAAAAAAGTTTTATTGTCATCTAGCTCTTACGATGCTTAGCTCAAAAAGCGTATTTTCACATGTCGCCTCGCTCTTTCTATGCATAGCTCGAATAAAGTATTATCAGTTGTCGCCTATTTTTCTTACGTCTTTTTTTGGCAGCTTTCTGTGGCCAGCTCTTTTAAGGTGTAACCATTTCAAAATACATTCTTTTACATAACCTGCAATCAGGTGATTGTAGGTCTGCTCTTACTTGGTTCCAAAAGAATGTGTCTTCTAATCTAAACTCTTTTTAAAGGAGTCAGAAAAGTGTGCATTTGTGCACTTGTTAAACTTGTTTGCCACCACATACCAGATTACTTATCGTAGCAAGCCGTCAATCCAGTGCCACAAATTAGATAACTCATCTTGGCATGTCGTCAGTCCGGTACCACAAAACAATGTGTTATTTTTTTTTGCAAGATGGCAAAACCCATCATAAAATCCAAAATGGTGAAAGGGTCATCTTTTGTGTTGGAGGTGAAGGGAAGCATAATCCAGCTGCCTGAAGAGAGGGAGAGTGTGAAAGGTAGTCTGCTCTGATGCAGGTGAGAGAAGATAGATTACGGCAATTTCTGCAGAGATTTTGAATCATCTTCCCTGTTGAAGGTGATACGAAGGGAAGTATAATACAGCTGTTAAAAAAAAGGTAGGGTGTGAAGGGTGTCTGCTCTGATGCAGGTTAGGGAAGATAAATTATGGGTATTTTGGTGGAGATTTTGAATTGTCTTCTTGGTTGGAAGTGAAGAATGGAGCTGACATGAGAGACTGCTTGGGTACTTATCTGCCTCTTCACAAGAGCAAAATGGGATACTAGGTCACCTTTAATGTGGGGACCCTCACGTATATTTAGGGGTATGGACAAAAATTGTCAAATTCCCTTGGCACTTCCCTTTGGGATGCATCAGGGATTCACCCTGACCCTACTTCTTTAAGTGCAATGGGGAGGTGGATGAATATCTGGAACTAGACATTCAATTTTTTGGCTTCTGACCCAAAGGCCAAGCATAAGAGCTTGATTGACTGCTTTTGTCATTTCAGCAGACAAAGCCTTTTAACTGTTACAGGGAAGGTAATGTTCAAGCCTCCCTGTTGTGTCCATCATCACCCTCGACATTTTCCGACCTACTCCCCACTCTTGCATGTGATGTATTTTTTTTTTTCAAATTTATTTAGATTTATTTTATCTTTGCTTGCTTATTTGCCGATCATAAAGTGAGGGATCATTTATGTCATAATTTACCAAATTTCTGTCTGCCATTGTTTAACTCAAGGATGGCTACCAAATTTTCTTTGGTGACTAATGGGATCCCACAGCATGTTTTTTGCATATTAGTTCTTGAAAATTCTAAAACTTAAACAGTTTTTACCAAGGGGTTCAATTTACAATGTAAGTATAATGCTAAAATGGACCCTTACTTTGTGTCTGTCAGGTTAGCTAAACCAAATTTTCAATTTTTGTTCAACCATATAAAGAAGACATCTTGCTGAAAATCTCATCTTTAGGGCATGTTTCTAGCTGAAAAGTGAATTTGTCCCCCATTTTCTGTGATCCAAGATAGTTTCAGGAAGAGAGATTCTTTGAAGGTTTTCAGGAAATTCCCTAGAACTGGTCAAATCATTTTTGTTTGCACCATTTTTTTTTCCTTCATTTTTTGTTGATTAGGTTGATATCTTTCTTTATTGAAATTTTGAAGTTGCTATGCACCTCCAAGTCGCTAAAGTCCATCACAATTTTCATTTTATTTTCTTCTGGTTTAACCTGTTCACTGCCACGGACAAGATAACTCATCTTAACAACTCATTAAATTGTTTCAACTACCATTTACCCTTATCTCAATTTTACAGTTGTTTTTTTTTTATCATAACTTCAACTCTGGCCATCATTTCTACAGCAGGGAGCAGACACATTGCCAGAGGGAAACCAAATTTACACCAGCTGCTATGACTACCTGCTACGAAAGCTTTGTGTCTTGTAGATAAAAATAAGGGTAAAGATAAGTAGTAATTAAAATTGATTCACTGGGTTACATTACTTCATCTTATAATACAGAAAACATAAAATAATTGTCTTAATAAAACAGCAGTCCAGTGCCACAAACAAGATAATTCATCTTACTATAGTGTTATTTTCTTTTTTCTATACATACATTTATTAGCTATACTGTTGTACATATTAGCATATATATGGGCATATATTGATTTTTTAAGCATCAAGTATTTTTACTGATAGGTCATATTAGTCTGTTTAGTACCTATTAACTTGACATAACATTGTTAGTACAAGAAATGGAGAGTTGACTGATCCAGCAAAAATTAGACCTAACTTGAATTAACACCTTAGTTTTGGGGCCAACTTCTATGCCAACATATTCAGTAGTTGACTTGTATGAAAATGAAGATGGTTTAAGCATGCAATGGAGACTTTCTATTTTCAACAATTTCTTGGAAAAAAACCCGTGCACAGGAGTTACATCCTTGAAAAAAATACTTGGCAGTGAATGAGTTAAAATGTTCCTAAAATCTTTTTCTTTTTTGTTGTTTGCTCAATTTACAAAAAAAAAAAAATTATTTACCATATATACTCATGGATAGTTCTTGTCAGAATTTTGTTTCATTTGGACAACAGCCATGTGTTGACTTGCATCCGGATTATATTCTGTTAGTTCTGATGAAACAACCTGGATGTAAGTCAATTATTATAAGGTGAAGTTGAACACACACTTTGCAAAACAGAAGATGCCAAGACTCATACATATTTACCCCAACCTCTACATTGTACTTACGTCTTTCTTGCCTTTCCCAGTAACGTGTCGGCTTCTCTACCTTCTCCTTCTCACTTTCCCTGTCTGGAAAATTTGAAACAAACTTGACGTATTCACTGTGTTCTCTTAAACAAGCTAACAATAACAGGATGGAAAGTTTTGCCATTTGTAGTTCAGCCATCGAATTGCAATGACTGAAATTCCCGTCACCTGCAGTTAATGGGTTTTAAGCTCTTACGGGGACATATCTGCATTTGGACCTAAGTTGGGTTGACATGAATCACCATATGACTATAATTTCCTTGCCTTTGTTGATATGAACAAAAGGAACTCTCCAAAGCTAATAACACAAGAGAATGAAAGAAGAAGGCAGGAGACTGACAGATAAATTTGACATGCATCAACATAGGATGTCTCATAAACTCTCCATAGAAACAATTACCTGTTTAATATCATTTGTAAACAAAAAGAGAGACCCAGAAACAAAGCAACAACAGTCACTTTACCCAACATCACCAATGTCACAAAGAAATGTTTATAGGCAGTACAATATCAGAAGCAACATCATTCTCTGTGGCCAACTTACAAAAAGCTAACCCCAACCATCATTAAAATAAAATAAAATCTAAAACTGCTTGTACAACATCCCACGCAATAGCACAAGAAAACACTAAAGTGGAATTAACTGCTTCAATATAAGATCATATTTGATAGCATATAAGCTCCCCTCTCTTATTTCAGCCTGGGCTGGACAACAATGGTTTTGTTTAGCTTTGAGGCATTTTGGGAGGGTGGATACTTAAATGCCATCAAATACAGTAATGATCTCATGACCGAAGATTAAGGGTCAATCTACTTACAAAATGAAATTACCCATGAGTATATACAGTAATTTATACTTTTACATACAGTGAGTGCAAAAAGTATCCAATACATTTCAAAAACTTTATTTTGACGTACTTGTACTGCCTAAAAATTCACAGAATTTAGTCTGAAGATTTCTGGCTTTTCGGACATCATTTCTTAATTTTCAATCTCACATCTGTGTTTTTTTTATTTTTTAATCGAGAGTCAGTATTCAGTCAATTTTGGATATGTATAAGGATGTTAAAATATACTCACTGTATGTTCTCCATGGATATTATTTGAAATATGGAGGTGAAGTCAATATTCTATTAGATATTTATTTAACGATCTATCTGTTTTGGTCGGTCTGTTCTCTAGCCTTCTTATGGTGAACTGGTTTTTGTGGTCTTGTATGGCTCATATAATTTGTTAGTGGCACTCATAGCAAAATGCACTTGACAAAATTTCACCTCTAGAAGGTTGGAGAATTGACCAAATGAAACATAGAAAAAAATCCTCTAAATTAAGAATTCATCTGAAAATCTCAGATAAAAACATCTTTATTTTTATTATTATTCGGACCATCCTCATCTTGGTTGTTTTTCATATATATTTCGTATGAAAAACAACCAGGATGAGGATGGACCGAATATTAATAGAAATAATAATAATACCACATCTCAAAAATTCAGAGATATAAAAACATCTTTGTTGTTCTGTTCACAATGTTTTTGCTGGTTTATTTTCCAGCCTTTTTCAGGTGACTGCAACTTGATAAATGATGCCATATTTGAGATATTTAGCTCTTTTCTCCTTTTCAGTCGTGCCAATTTTCATAGATTGTTGATAAATGCCTTTTAAGGACTAGTTCACTTTAAGCCTTTCGAAATTACTAAGACACATATATACTTTAACATTTCTATGACTGCTAGAATATATATGTCCAGTAGATCTCTTTCAGGAGTCTACTGGAATCTATTTGTCATGGAGAATTAGGTGATTAAGATTTTCTTGGCTTTTGCAACCGCAGACAATCATATTATGAAACCTATGCAGATATTAGTTCTCTCATTACATAACTGAACAGAAAAGACATGTAGTTTAGATGGTCTGCTAGTCCTATTTTCTTTTCATCTGTCCAGGGATAAATGTCTAATGGTACATGATCTTGGTTCTACCAAAAAGGGGAAATTTTTTATCTAAAAAAGAATTAGTTTTCTTTAACCATTAAATATAAACTGACACAGTTTTGGCTTTTTTATTACCCTTTTAAAAATTCAGACATAAAGTACCTTAATAGGTTAGTCTTGAAAGGGTTGGGCCACAATCTGAGACAGATGGTCAAGAGTGGTTATAAACATTAACTAGATGAGCCTGGAAAACCTGATAATTTTTGCCTTTCACTATTCAAACAAGAACCTGGAAAATAATCATCAAAACTCCACCTCTCAGAGACATCCTAAAAAAATATTCAATATCTCAATTGCACACGTATGCCATAAACAAAATACTAATCTTTACTAGTTGAGTATTTTCTTTGTTCCTGTCCAAAACTATTACGGATATTCATGGATAAAGATTTTGCAGGTCCTTCGCAATATATACCTTGAACAAGCCAAATGAGGATCACAATTGAGGTCTGGTTTCACTAGACTCTTAAAACTAATGTCTGGGGAACTGTCTCATTGATATGAAACTACTAAGAGTGACTCAGAGAGGTAACCTTTATATGAGTAATAACCCCATTCTGTAATCACCTGAAAAAGGCCAAAGATTGAACAAAATAACAAAGGTGAAAATGATGATGATAAATTTTTTTAAATTATTGAATGATTACGCTTGTCAACAACGAAATTTCATCTGGCATATTTTGGATACTGATTCTGAAAATGTAATCCGTTTTCTTGCATCTCATCTAGTTTTTTATGATGAGATAAAAAGCTGTATTTTAGTATATAATCCCTATAGAACACCATAGGGGGTCCATGACCCCACGTCTATAACTTGTCCAAAATAGGATCTTCTTTGTATAACATATATATATATTGTGATTTTTGATTTTCTGCATTGAGAGGTTATGACCAATTCAAATCCTGTTTTAATTTAACCTTTATCTGTATTATCTTATAATCAGTAAAAACAAAGACAAAATGTGTCCATTGCAAAAAAAAAAGATGAGACATGCTAAAGTAAAACAGACTTGAAATTCATAAACTGTGTCAAAAGTTGGTCTGAAAGAGTTGTATTGCAACCTTGATGCGAAAAGTTTTATTTTGTTGACCTGTGTAATTCATCTTGAAATTTCTGATGAAAAAAAACTTGTCTAATATTTCCTTTGTGTGTAAAACTTCCCAAGAGAAAATCTGTTTCTGTTCTTTTACTTTTCTTAACTTTATAAAATGAAGATTGAACTGAATTGAATATGGCTGAATTATCTCCCTTAAGACTGACTATCTCATTATTATTATACAAAGAAATCAATAGCAATTTAAAACTACCATTAGTTGTAACATAATAAATAAACTTTAGTGTATTTAATTTATAATTTATTTTGCTCATTTTCTTTAAATTGATTATGATTTTAATTCAGTGGTTCTCAAACTTTATTGTTTGATGGCTCACTAAGAAATATATTTGGCTTACATGGCCAACCGTGAAAATCAAATGAATTGGACGAAAACATTTCATGAACAAAATTTTTAAATCCATGTATTAATAAATATACTCATCACCTCTTTTTCCTTATATCTGTCATGATCTCACAAAATCTACTGATAAAATCACTAGATTGACAACACTGTGTCAGAAGTGGGACAGACATAATACCTATTCTGGACACGTTCAAGGCTTGAAATACAAGTTTGAATATTTGGAAAAATTTATACAGCACACTTGGAGGATTGCTATAACACATTGCTTGAGAGCCACTGTTTGAATTTTATTAATTATTTCAAATTTAAATTGTAATCTTATAATTTCTTGGGTAATTAGATCTGAAGTTTGAAGTAAGATTCTTTTTAAAATAAAATTAAATTTGACTTAACCCTTACTTTAATGCATTGATTTTTATGACCCTAAAGTTAAATCACTAGGAACATATTCCACCATTTCATCCAATAAGTCCTTCATCAAATTTTTGGGTAAAGTCGGGATTGGCATCCAGAACGAGTTCCACATTCCAAATACTGAATAACCTCCTTTATATTACTTTATGTCACCTTATACTAGGACTTACTTCCTTTGGATTTGAAAAGCATTGGATTAGAAATAGACCGAAAAATAACATGCAAAACAGAATGTGATATATTTCATTTATATTATAATATAAACAAGGCATGATGAAAATTTGGAAAACCAATGAAGAATCTGACGAGAGACTTTTTAAATCTGAAACTATATTTCTAGAATCTGTCGTAAGACTTTAAGAATCTGACATTAGATTTCTAGAATCTGACACAAGACTTTTAGAATCTGCCGCTAGATTTCTAGAATCTGACACAAGACTTTTAGAATCTGAAGCTAGATTTCTAGAAACCAACATAAGATTTTTAGAATCTGAAGTTAGGTTTCTAGAATCTGGCACAAGACTTTTAAAATTTGACATTAGATTTCTAGAATTCGACGGAAGATTTTTGTAATTTGATGCTAGATTTCTAGAACCCAATGTTAGACTTTTAGAATATGATACAAGTCTTTACACTGGATGCTTAAAAAAATGTGATCAGAATGTGAGACTATGTAATGAAATATTAGGGAGGTAATTCAGTACTTGGAATGCAGAATTTGTTTCAGGCAACAACCTCTACTTTACCCTAATTTTTCTGTTATCCTTTATTCAATGAAAGCGAAACATCTTGTTCTTTTTTAACCTTACCTTTTGCTTCATCTTCAACCAACTCCAGGAAATCCTTGCCAAGGTAGGGACAATATGCTTTTCATTATGTATATTATATATAACTTTTATATATATTATATATTATATATATTTAATCACTTTATTCACTTGCAACTCTATATCTTTCTCTCATATTGCACACAATCTAGAGGGCGCTTCTCTTTATTTAAAAACGCTTTTTTGCATAATTTATCTCCCCTTAGTTCCATATAATTTATTTCCTCTTTTTTTTTTTTTTTGAATAAATTGCTTGATTTCATTGATTGGCTGCTGACAGCCACACTCATACAATTAAGCCGTTCCAAATAAGCAAGGTATGTTTTCCGGAATCACTTTTTCTCATTCATTTTCTCTTTTGGCTGTATCTTATTTCCTTTTGCGTCCTTCCAATGTTTTCATCTCGCTTTTAGAGTATTATCTATTTAAAAAACAAAAACAAATCACATCAAGCTTATGATATTACAAAGAGGTGAAGTGTCCCGTCTCTTAATGTACGACTCTCGATGGTGTATGAAGGTGACAGAGTCCTGGATTCTAATCCATGCATCAGCTTAGTGATCCTTGTGAGTCAAGCATGGTCAAGACTAGGACTTTATTCCTACAAGTTTTTATAACCACTCCTCTGACAGAATACAAATCTACCAAAGGGATACTCCCACCCTAATCATACAGCTTAGAGTGTACTCAATTAGCTGCTGAGTGCACCGGGGAATTTGTCCATATCTAGAGTTTTGCACACATTTCACTCATATCAGAAATCAATCCCAGGACCTTCTACATGTGATGTATGCGCGCTAATCATCATACTATCTGTGCAGACTTATCCTACGAAGACCTTATGATCATTTTTTTAATCAGCCTTTCAAAGTCCATTATTGGATATGCCCTCCCTCCAGAAAGACATGAGGTGTGACGGGTCTTACCTTGCCATGGTAGTCCATGACTTGCCATGGAGGGGGGGGATTCATACCTCTCCAAAGGGCATTATGACAAGTGATCACCAGACCAACCGGAGTTTGGACTCAGGTTGCTGATCACATTCTCTGAATCATTAACCTCTTGGCCACTCTCACCTCTTTTAGATACTACAAAGACCTAATTCTGTCTCTTAAAAACTTGTTTGGAATTACATGACCATTATATAAGAGTCAATGTGCCATAAAACCATATTCAGAATCAGAACCTGGAGATGTGATTAAAGACTTGAAAATCTTTTTTGCCACTACATGACCATTTTGTAGCAATCAGTGAGCCATAAAACCACATTCAGAATTAGAACATTGGAGATCTGATTAGAGACTATTAGAATCTCCTGCAAAATTCTTGTTTGGCACAACATGACCATTATATAAGAATCGATATACCATAAATCCACTTTCTGAATCAGGACCTTGGATATCTGATTAAAGGCTATGAGAATCTACTTAGAAGTCCTCGTTTGGCACTCCATGATCTTTATATCGGAATCAATATCCTATAAAACTAAATTCAGAATCAGAACCTTGGAGATCTGATTAAAGACCATGAGAATCTACTTTAAAGTCCTTGTTTGGCCCCAAATGACCATTGTATAGGAATCAATATGTCATAAAACCACATTCAGAACCAGAGCCTTGGAGATCTGATTAAAGACTGAGAATCTACTTTGTTGAACCAAGTGACCATTATATAGGAGTCAGTGTGCCATTAAATCACATTCAGAATCAGAACCTTGGAGATATCATTGGAAGAACATTTTTTAAAAAGACTTGCTCAGCCTGACATTACCATTATAGAAGCGGCAATGTGCCATTAAATGCATTATGATAATTCAATTTATGTTATATTCTGAATCAGAATTTTAAATGTGATTACTACTTGAAATTAAAAATCACTGTTTTCCCATTATATGACTGTCAACGTGCCATAAAGACGAAAATTTACTTAGTATTAATGTTGCTAAAAGTTCCAAGACGTATCCCAAGAATGAGGTAAAAAAGATGTCTTTTCTTTAAGATACATACTAAGAATGAGGTAAAAAAGATGTCTCTTCTTTGCTAAGATTGTTAAGATTCCTGTAGACACACATTTCAGCAAAAGCTGAACTTTTCTCAGAGGATGGAATTCTAGCTTAGCGGATCGTCAAGACTGAAATATGTTTTCAGCCCTTTTTTTCTAGCTCTTGTTTCTTTAAGATTGATTCAGTTTTTTGGCATTTTATGCTTGTTTGGCTTCAGGCGAAGACCAAGTATTGCCAGTTTAGGGGCCTCTTTGTAAGTATGGCATGACACTTCCATTTTAGGAAAACATCTTTTTCGTCTTCTTCTCTCATTATTCTTCTTCTCATTGTTTTTTCTTTTCTCTTTTTCATCCATCGCTTTTCTCAAACTTCTCTAATATCCTCATCTTTGTTATTTGTTTTTCATAATTAGAAGAAGTATTGTAACCCATTGAATTACCGTATTTCCCGTCTGATAAGACACTACAAGTGGTGAGATGCACTGTCTCCATTATTTTTCTTAAGTGTAATGCGATCTCAAATATAAAGCAACCCCCACTTTTTGTAGCTATCAATCAGTAATATGTATATATGTTATCATATCTTTAACACTCAAGTACAATGCTATCCCAAGATGATCCTGATTTTTTTATATTGAGTTTCTCACATCATATACCAGTAAATACAGTAGGTATTTCGTAGAAGAAATTTTAGAATTAGATAAATTACCGTATTTGCAAGTCCAAGTCCATAGGATCATTTTTCTACTGTCACTGATAATTATCATATTTTTTAGGAAAAAAAAATTGAGCCTTACCAGCCAGGAATTACGATAATTTTGATTCTCTTACTACCATTTTGGTCATCAGAATTGATTTAATGGATTACAATACTTCATTCATCCAATTTCCCATCATTTAATTTTTATCCTTTAGACGAGTTTTCACTGTTGTCAAATCTTTTGCTTTCATCATTTGTCATTTTTGATAGAATTCCAGCTGTTTTTTTATTGTATTTTTTTTAGTGTGCGTGTATGTTTGCTATATATATATATATATATATATATATGGGTGTATCAAAAGTATTTTCATTTTTAAATCAACTGTATGTTTTTCAAGGTTCTGTAATACTCCACATGTGCTATCTTTCGATCATCCCAGCTTTTCTGGAAGTTTCCAAGTGTCGATAGTTAGATTCTGGACTTTATTTCAATGAAAAATTGACCACCCTTGAAACACTATTACCATTTATAGGCAGTATGGTCAGATATTGTTAAATTTCTACTTCCAGAATTCTGTGAATAGCTCTAGCAGTTCTGAGGCCCAATCAAAAATTACATCTTCAAATTGATAGAAACTAAATTCTTGTTTTTATTATAACTTTTGAAACAAAGTATATAGCTGATTAAAGTTGATAATGATATGATATATTATCATAATAATAATAATGATGATAACTATTTTATAGTGGAATCATGAGTGTTTAGATGTGCACATGAAATAAGTTTTGGAGTAAAGGACTTTAAAAAAAAAGGAAAATTGTTCTGATACAACCTACAATATATATATATATATATATGTACATATATATATAGGATTATAAATTGCGTTATACTTCATTGAAACTCATTTGAAATTATCTCCCTCATTACACAGTGAATATATCATTTGGCCAGGACAATGTGAATAGGATAAACAATCTAAGCTCCATTTTCTCTGATTGTTTATTCTGTTCATGTTGTCCAGGCCAAATGATACATTCCCCGTGTTATAACAGGAGATCATTTCAAATCAGAGTTTCAATATGATATAACGCAATTTATGATCATTCTGTCAGATCATATATCTATGAATGTATATATGTATATACTGACTTGTTAGATTTGGGGGTTTTCCACAATTGATAAGAGAATAAAATAATGTAGTGATTGTTCAGAAAGAAAACTCGTTGTCAAGATTCTTGCTCATTTCCCGCTCGCATGCAAGCTGCACCTGTAAACTCACTTTGATCTTCTCTCTTTCTCTCTCTTTCATTCAATTTCATAAGTTTTCAATTTTTTTATTCTGTTTAAACAAGCTGTAGAGTTTATAGTTACTTGTATATACCTGTAATAAATCACGGGTTTACATATGTACTAGTATGAATCAGGACTAAAGAGCCTAAAGCTATTTTATTAGGTAATTTATTTTCAATAATTCAATTCTTCTGAAGTTTCAACTCAGGCTGTTTTAATGTGTGAACAGACGAAAAGTCTTGAGGGTGAATGGCATAATTGTCATTATTATGTCTTATTAAGAAAGTAAATCAAGTACTAAGACCAATGCACCAATAAACAGAAGAAATTGACTTGTATTTTTAGATGGATCAGCACTAAGGAGCATTAAGCTAATTTATTGATTATAATTCAATTATTCTAATTCTAAGTTTCACAACTCAAGTTAAAGGGTCATTGGACTTGAAGTCTCAAGACAAAATGTTATGTAACAACCTGTCTCATTTTAAAACCCTTTAATTGAATTTTGTTGATCTATATCTCAATGACCAATCCAATCTAACTTTAAGGTTATGATATTTTAAAAACCTTTAGCCTCGTTGATCTATTTCACAATGACAAATCCAATATAAATTTTAGGTTATAACATTTTAAAACCCTTAAATTGAATTTTTTTAGCTGTGTTGATCTATTTCTCAATGACAAATCCAATATAACTTTTAGGTTATAACATTTAAAACCCTTTAATTGAATTTTGTTGATCTATTTCTCAATGACCAATCCAATATAACTTTAAAGGTTATGATATTTTAAAACCCTTTAATTGAATTTTCTTAGCTGTGTTGATCTATTTCTCAATGACAAATCTAATATAACTTTTAGGTTATAACAGAACTCGGACCCAACAGACAACCAACCGATTAAACATACAAATTTGCATATGTGTGGAATAAATCATTATTTGATTTTTAAGTATGTGATCTATAAATTTAGCATAAGCTTATAGGCATAAAACTTTCAACCATAATTTTTCTTAACCTCTCGGAACATTTGAGCGTCGTAAATGCATTGGACATTTCACCCCGATCATCCTAAAGGCCATTTTTTATACCATTTCACATCATTCACAAATCTCTCAGAATGTCTCCTGGTCCTTGATCTCATAATTCCATCATTTGGATTGTTCATTTATTTCTTTGTTCCTCATTGTTTTATTTGAACATTCATAAAGTCTTCATTACGTTTCGTTCATTGATAAAGTCTTTTATTGCACAGTGTTCGCAATTCTCACTGAGGTCATATTAGAAACTGTCTGCCAAAACCTGTCAGCATTGATTTCTTCAGTTTTCAAGTTGGTCTGGCTAGCTGGTTGGCTAGCTATATATCCCGTACACAAGCCGCACCAATGAAGATGGTGGGCTGAAAATTTAAACATTTTCTCCTTATTGGGTCTAGATGAAAAAAAAATTTACCCCTCCCTCCCAAAATAGGGGGTCAATTTGCAATGTAAGTTTATGCTAAATTGGTCCTTAGTCTGTGCCTAGCTGCATTTCTGCTTGCTTTTTGAAAACTCGGACTTTTTAGTGATATGTAAAAAGGCAAGAGAAGTAATATTCATCAATCATCCGTTTTTCAAATTTTTAATTAATCACCCCAACATGGCATGCTACAAAAAGAAGTTGGTCTTGTTACGGTTACAGTTGAGTGACCAACTAAACTTGTTTTGTTGTTTATACTGCTGCCGTTTCAGTAGCTAGTAGGTTTTTTTACATGAAGTTACTAATCCCACACCGAACCCACGTCCTTTACCCTAGCTTGGGACCAGCGATGGGTTTTTGTTTTATGTCAAGAGTAACCTTCTCTTGGATGGACTACCTTACAGGGCTAAAGGGCTCCAGCTGTCCTGCTGTTTAACCATAGCTGAGGGGAGGATTGAAACCTTCGCTTCAGACCTGGAGGCCGATATCCTACCTCTGAGCTACGGAACTAGATGGTTAGTAAGGCTGAATTTAAGAGATATATTTATTTATGCATAAATTCCCCATCCACCAGAGTGCTCTATCCCTATGGAAGAGCATTGCATAAGCTTACAATGGATGAGTTACCTCACTTAATAAAGAGTTGCCTCAGCCTTATTTCATTTGGAAAAAATTGATTTCCAAGAATTCCCTTCATCTATCACCCAATTTTTTAAAATTTCTCCAGTTCTGACCTGAAGGGGGACTGGACAATAAGTTACTCTTACCTCTTGAGCCATTTTAGGGGGTAAAAGGAAGCTCATATGTCATCACAGTAATTCAAAAATATCTCTTGCTTCTCCAATCAAATCCTATGATTTGAGTACAACTAAAGTATTGGTTGAGCCGTGTACGAACAGGTGGAGCCAGGGAGGGGACTTCTTCAAGACGGACCCTTGTAATACAACAAGAGAATCATGGGGATAGGGTGAGGCTAGTCCGCAGGAAGACAAAAATAAATATGAGAATTATGAAAAAATCATGACATCTCACCAGAAGGTTACATTTTGACAAATTTTAGATATGTATACTGTGAACCAGTGTTGTCATTTTAGCACTTTTCATGCTAAATTTAGAGCAATTCTTTTTTTGGCAGTGGAAAAATCCAACAAGTAGTGCCGTGTTGAATGTACCTTAGTACCATTTCTTCAACATTTTTTTCTAATTTTCTGCTCTTTTAAGACTAATCTAGCCATTTTTAGCCATTCAAGTGGTCATGAAAGGGCCAACTGTTTTAAATGCATTTTGGTGGGGTTTTTCGTGCTTTTTCAAGGTTGATATAGCATGAAAAAAAATTTGTAATTTTGGGAATACTGCCTGGACTCCCTCTAAAATTTTTAGACCTGGCTCTGCCGCTGTTTTTATAGGCTTTGTGTCATTTCAGATAATTTCACTCAGTCTTTTCTTGGCTCTTTGGACTGTATGCATCCTCAAGAATATCAATGACCGCAGGAAAAGTTAATTGAGAGGAATTGAAAAAGTGATTGATAAAACATTGTTTTATACGTATAACAATACTAAAGCTTCTTAGATCATAGTGTAGTGCCTGTTTTTGTGAAGATCACGGTGTAGTGCCTGTTTTTGTAGAGATCAAGGTATGCCTATTTTTTTGTAGAGATCAAGGTGTAGTGCCTGTTTTTTGTAAAGATTAAGGTGTAGTGCTTATTTTTTGTAAAGATCAAGGTGTAGTGCCTGTTTTTGTAAAAATTGATTGATAGAAAATTTCATAAGCTGTTCCTGAATGTCACTGGTAGACAAAAACGCTTGGCTTTCAACTTTCTTACGAAACATCAGCTGGGGCTGGAGCGAAGTAGAAGGTGGGTGGATGCTCAATCTTGGGTTGATGCCTCTCTACAATCAACATCACAGTTCCTGCTGCTGTCTAACTGCACCTGCTGGTATCTCTGGACCTTCTACTCATCTCAGTTGGTCAGCCCAAATAAAGAAATTCCTGCTTTCTTTTGTCTTGTCAGGATCAATTGAAATTAAATTTCCCATTCTTGTCACTTGAGACCATTTCAGATTCCAGCCCTCCCGAGGGCTTCATAAAATTCAATTTTAGGGCCACTCAAGATTCTATTGTTATCTAAGGCCATCCAAACTGTGCATTCTGTTACATGTCAAATGTTATGAAAAATGGCATCTTTTTTATGTTATATCATTTTTACTTGCATTTTTTTTTTCTAATTTAAAATCATGAAAACTCTCTTTACAGCTGAGACTTGTTTTTTTTTTTTGTTTTTTTTTTTCAAATATTTAAATGAGCTTCAATATACCATGGTTTAATTTTTCATTGATTCAATTTTTTTTTTCTTCACTTTTTGTTGAAAAAATTTTGAATTGACTTTTTTCCCAGATTTCATTGCAATTGTCTTTCAATAGATTTTTTTCTAATGCTTATTTTCTGATAATAAACCCAATTATGTCTGTCTGTTGAAAATTCATACAAATGTTTTGCATGTTATTATTGTTTTCACAGTTTTCCAGGATCATGTTTTTTGCTATCTATTTTTTAATCAGTCACTTTTGGTTCCTGTCTAAAACAGCAGACATCTTGTTAAATCCTGAGTTATCTACCTTGTTAGATTGCCTTGACCTTTTTGTTTTCACTATGTTATCAAATTATTGAAGATATTGTTTTGTTTTTCTCTTTGAAAAGCTTACATGCCAAAGTTTTTAGAACCCTGTAAGGAAGCTCTAATCCTATTGCCCAAGTCACATCAAGATTTTCTGAAGACAATAAAGCGGATTATGTACGGGGTAATACACAACCCACTCAAAATGCCTGAAAAAACTTTTAAGCTTTGAAAATGTGATTAGAATACGAGGCCAGGTAAAAACAAATGTATCTCTGCATGGTATTATTCTTTAATTCTCGGAAGCCTCAAAAAATGTCAAGCTTTAAAGATGTGTAACTAAATATATGGCCAGGTAAAAAAATGTAACATTCATCAATAACTGAAATTTTGGACATGTTTTGATTAATTTAACCACTGGGTTTTTGTCACACTTTGCTCTTTAGTTGAGGGGGTTTTGTCTGAAGAGGTTTTGTCCGAAGGAATTTTGCCTTGGCTTCATGTACAGTTGTGGATATTTTTGATTGACGGTCATCAGACTTGCTGTACTATTAGTGATTCAAAATAAACTGCCTACATAATAAACGTGGTACAGTGTAGAATAGAGTTATTGAATTTGCTAATAAGAAATTTGCATTAGTGAATTCTAAAAAGGAATAAAATGGCTTTTATCATCCTCATCAGGGCTTTTAGTGTCCATTATTGGACATAGACCTTCCCCAAGATTCACCACACTTTTCTATCGTGAGCGTCGCAGAGCCAATACTTTCTGAATTTGTCTAGTTCGTCTCTCCAAGTATTCTGCCAACCTCAGTTGCGCTTGTGATCTGCGGGTATGCATATTATGAGTTGTGATGTCCATCAGTTGTCTGCCATTCTTGCAATATGACCAGCTCATTGCCATTTGAGTCTTCTGATGGATTCTATGATGTCTCGGACTCCTGTTTTCTCCCAGATATATTGTGCTGTCTTGTGATCTCTCCATATGAGGTTGAGCATAATTCTTTCACATGCACATTGCGTGGCTCTTGGTTTACGAATCAGCCTCTTGGTTAGGTTCCATGTCTCAGCTCCATAGGTGACTATTGGGAGGATTCATTTGTTGTATACCCTTCTTTTTAGAGGTCACCAACTCAGTAATACACTGATGGCTAACTTTTTCCGCACGGTGTGTCAGAATTTTAATTTCTAAAATGATCCCAATATCGTAGTGGCTCTTGCATGTAAGTTACACTGAAACTGCCAAATTTACTTATTTTATGTAAAATAAGTTTGATTTCGCTATGATTATATAAACTTCTGATTGTTAAAAAAATAGTTGTATTACATCCTTGTTTTCATTAAATAAACTTTCAATCAAATTAAGTCAACATTATTTATTTTATGTAAAAAAAAAGACTTAAAATTTTGCCAATTCAGCGTAACATACATTTATTTTTGTTTTAGCTAAGCACTTATAGATAAGCAACTTTTTTTTTTATATATTCATAAAACTAGGATTTCTATAACATAACTTGAAATTTAAAAAATATTCTTATAAGACAAGGATAATGAAATAGAATTTAAAATGTTTCTCTTTTAAAGTCTATCACATATCACCTAAAAATATCTGGCGTGTCACTGTTGGCAAGCATGTTATAGGTTTATCATCACCGTACTAGTACCTAGGTCTGCCACTGGGCGGAAAAAATAATGATTTGCCATCATAGTCAAGAATTGAATAGTATAGAGTAAAAATATGAAATCCTGTGGCAAAAATCCCATCAAAGAATAAATATGGTCCAAATAAATTCTATTTATAACTTCACTGGAGCTTTCAACTGAAAAACATCTAAAACAGAATTTCTAAAAAAACATCTAGATGTTATTAATACACCTGTTAGGATATGGCCCCAAATAGGTCAAAAAAGCTTTTTTTATTTTCAAAAAATTTTTTTTTAAGTTGTTTTTAGAACAAGTTTAGTGGAGTACTGATGCTAATTTTCAAGTCTGTTGATGAAACTGAATGGTTAAGATCACTGGAACACTCCGCCATCTTTGATAGCAACAGTTATTCAATAAGAAGTAGTATGGTACTTGGACCATCGATGAGTTGTGATAAAACCTGAATTGACAAGAGAAACGAGGTTGACTGTACTGTTCTTTGTATGTATAAAAGTGTTGTATTTCAAGTTTCCTTGTAGTTGAAATGGGGTTCTTCCTTATCCACTGAACAAAGTTGTTTGGGAAGTTGTGACAAGAATTAGCATAAGATAGAAACTCATTTAAAAGTACAAACCTGTTTTGTTTTGTTTTGTTTTTCTTTTCTCCTTAACCTAAACCTAGGGTTGCGAGATGTAAAAAAACAAAAAAGGCGGACAATGTATTCCAAAATAAATTGAAATAGAGGACATTTCAAAATAAAACAATTTAAGCTTTTATTATGAAAGAAAATATAGAAATAATCTTATAGCTTAGGACTGATACAACCAATTTTGGCATTCTTTTTCCAAACTGACAGTATTTGTGATAAATTGTAAGTTTTTTTTACAGATAACCAAATAAATTTTGACATCAAAATGGCTCAGTCACCTTCCATTTCTTTTTTCTAATATTTTGCTCATCTTCTATGGGAAGCTTCAGAGTTACCTTAATCTTTTTTTTTTTTTCTCAATGTATATTTCTGTAAGATATACTGAATCTCCAAAGACTTGCCTATGCGAGTGAGCCTGAGTTGCTTTTTTTGAAAGGGTTCTCTAGAGAATTCAATTATTGAAAAGATTTTGAGGAGTTAAAGTTTGAAGACCATTGGTTTAGAGTAATGATTATCAAATGGGAGTAATTTTAGTGAAGGGAGATCTGGGGAAGCAATTTCAGTCAGGGTTGGAACATATAATTAGAAGTATAATAGTGAAAAAATTACTAGATGATAATTCAAAATGGTGGGAACTATTTGACAAAAATTGAGATCACAAGGTGGGGAGAAATGTGAGCTGGAACTCTTGAAGAATACATTGCAAACAATTTTACTATAGCAGTAATTCTTGAACAGGAGGCACTTGGCCCCCAGTGAAGGAATAGGGGAGGAATTTCAGTCAGAGAAAAAAAATGTATAATAATTCATGATTTGTGGAGGAATTTAAGAAACCTGGGATTTTAAGGGGGGGCATTTGACCTCAGATCCTGGGAACAACTGGTTTAGAGCCAGTTTATATCACCAGATGGCACTGCTTCACTTCCTCCTAATCATTGATATTTATTTTCATTCAACAGCACAGTTTTTGAGAAGAGTGAAAATATCAACAATTTTTTAAAAATTTTCTTTTTATGTATTATTGCTTGAGTTTTTTATAATTTTTTGTTTATCATTTTGTCTACGTATTCAATATAAAGAAGAATGAATGATTTGAATCAATGTTTTTTTTTTTGTTTTCTCTTTTTTCTTTTTAGATGCATCCACGCATCTCTATAAGACACTTTTCGATCAGTTGGTCCCTAATATCTAAAATATCAATTTTCTTTGCCGTATCATGCTGGAATGATATGAAACATGGTCCACACCTTAGGTGAACTATCCTCATCTTCCAACTACTACCACGGATGGTGGACGCATCGTTGACCTTATGATTCTTGTTTTTATGTTTTTTTAAATGTTCTCTTGTTTTAATCATTTTAGGGGGTATTTTTGTTGTGCCTGCCCCCCTACTTTTTTTATTATTTTTTTTCTTTTTATCTTTTTGAAACTGACTGTTCACTTGCTTTACTGTATTATTCGTGGGGAGGCTCTGCCCCTCGCTACTCTCTTATTTTGTCTCTCTTGAAACTGTTTACTGATTTCAATGCCCTGTTTGGGAAGAGAGGATTATTGTGCTCCCCTCTCCCATTTTTTTTTTTTTTCTCCATTTTTCAAAATCGATCATGTTTTTTAATGCATTATTTTGGGGGGGAATTTTTTGACCCCCCCTTATGCCTCCTGCTCCCTTCCAGACATGTCGCACGTGAAAGATCATTGATGAAGACGCTGTCCACTGCCAGTTTCACCTCAGCCAGTTCGGTAACAAATCTAACCAAGGCCGGTCGACGGAGTAGCAGCATCGTGACAAATGTTCACGAGCCACCCCACCCTCCCAACCTGAGCTCCCAGGCTGAAATTAGCAGCAGCAGTCGAGCCAAGATACCCGACCCATCGGTCGGGGAGTACACCAAGTTGGAAATGGTCAAGGTTGATATTGATAACAACATGGTAAGACCAACACCCAGAGCACGGTTTTTCACTCTTTATTTACCTTAGCCTCTGTCTGTCTGTTTGTCCACACATTATCTCCAAAAGTTCTCAGTGAATTTCAAATTTCGTGAAAGAGTGGGCCATATGTTACGGAAGAGTTGATTAGATTTTGGGCCGGATCAAGGAATTTGTTTTTGATTGAGAGATTGTTTTTATCTCTTGCAGGAAAAGAGGTTGAACATTAACAGTTGGTAGTGAATCGACTCAAAGCAGTTTATTCTATGCACTTAAGATATCATCTTTAAGAATACTAAGTTAGTTTGCATGCAGTCTTAGATTAAAATCAACACAATGGACTCAACATTCACATGGGTGAATATTCAATAGAAATGACATGAAGAGCGACTCATGTCTGTTGTTACACCTACTGAACCCTCATCGTTGAAAATGTTTTTAGGGTAACCTACGTCACTAAGCCTTATTTCCAAAAATAGATATGTAGTATAAAATGATATCAATGTACAATACTCATAATACCTTATATAAAATGACAGACTAGATGTATGGCATAAACTATGTAATAAGAAAGGGAGGGTGTTTGATCAACACTGCTGGGTTGCCATGTTGATATAACTTTTTTGTTTTAAAATCCTCAAAACTGTTACATGGTAAACAACTGATGATCCCAACAAGAGGCAATTTATACTTTGTACCATAATAACAAAGTATAGGGGAAACAGGAGAGAAACACTTAAGAAAATTACATAAATTGCATGGATAGATATTGGGAAATGGGTGACTGAAGTGACACTAAAAAATTTATTGAAAAAGTCTTAATATTTAGTGTTTAAAGCTGTAAAGCTTTCTAGGCTATATATATATATATATATATATATGATATTACTATCATTAATAATGCTATAAGATTAACTCTTAGGCCGGGGTTAAGGGCACAAAGGGGCATGAATGCAGTAAATCCACAAATAATTTTGTTGACCTTCAGAACCCATTTGGTCCCCAAATATCATAAATCTTGTACAGTACCATAAACCTTTCGATAAACAAACAGTTAACAATTCAAAAATTGTAAATGTACAAATAGCCAATTGAATAAAGTATATATTTTTTTTTGAATATAGGCTTCAAAGTTAATTAAAAAAAACGTGAATTTCATTAAACTATAGTTCAGTGAACTGGAAGAAGAAAAACTAATGTCTAAAATACTGTTCAACTAACCGGTTCACTAGTGCAAACAAGTTTTCAATCACCATTATCTCCTGGCTCATATTTTTAGCATAGATAGTTTTTAGTTAATGAATTCCTACAATCTTTCTTCTTGTTAATAACACAAAGATTATTACGATAAAATAAATAGATTACAAGTTACAGACATTTTTAATGACACGTGTTAGTTGTTATATTATATTATATTATAAATATACATGCATCTACAGTTTTCTGAACTTTTGTTTACACTGTTGGCAGACTTTCATGGTGCACCGCAAAACTCCTCGAAATATTCCCATTAAGTTATCAAAGCCTGAACCCGCAAATGGCAAGGATTAACTGTATTTCATTTATTCATCAACGTATTAGATTCATAGATAATGGCCTTAAAAAGGTGGATGGTATACAGTGTTGCCAGCTCAAAAAATTTTCAGTGGTAAATCAACCTTGAAAAAAATGCCAAAACATGCTTAAAAATACTTTAAGCCGTTTTATAGCCATTTAATAGCTTTAAATGACTGGATTTGCCAGAAATTGCTGGGAAATAGCCAAAAATTGACTGAAGTTGCTGAAAAATAGGCTTAAGATAGTGCTAAATGCTAAGATTTTGCATTGCCAAAACAAGAAACGTGCAAAATCTAGCACAAAAAACTCTAAACTGGCAGCACTGGTGGTATCCTCCCAGGAATAACTGAATATGGCATTAATGCTACATTGACTCCAATATAAAAATCATTCGAAAGTGGGTAATATATGCTCATGAATAAGTAGTAATAACAGAATTTTTTTTTTTATGGCACATTGACTCCTATATAATGGTCATTTTTTTTTTTTTGCATTATTTACAGCAAGCAGATGGAACTCACATTGGCCTTGTCTCACCAGAGATGCAAAAAAAACGTGTACAAGACATTTTGAAACGCATTCCGCCCGGAGCTGAATCTACGACGGTGCTTGTCGGTTGTGTTGATTTTTTGTCCAAACCTGCAATGGCCTTTGTGCGTTTGGCCGAGGGGCAGGTTCTGTCCAATCTGACGGAGGTACCATTACCAACGCGTTTCATCTTTGTGCTGCTTGGCCCCGAGGACGGTGGAATGGATTACCTTGAAGTTGGTCGATCTCTTTCCACTTTGATGTCCAACCAGGTAAGTGAACAACTCTATCAACTGTACACTTCATGTACTGCATATTTGCATTAATTTCCATGCCACCTTGATGATAATAAAATGGCCTTAATCTCATTCTTTTGCATTGAACATTGACATTAATGATATAATATTGCTATATCTTAGCTTTATACTTCATCATCAGTCTTTTAATGCCCATCGTTGGACATAGACCTTCCCCAGGATTTGCCACACTTCTTTATCATGGGCGTCGCGGAGCCAGTATTTTCTAAATTTGTCCAGATCATCTCTCCATCTTGTATTTTGTCGGCCTCGGTTTTGCATGTGATCTCTGGAAATCCATGTTGTGAGTTGTGATGTCCATTGGTGGTCTTTCATTCTTGCAACATGGCCTGCCCATTACCATTTAAGTTTTCTAATAGATCCTATGATGTCTCTGACTCCCATTTTCTTCCTTATATACTGTGCTGTCTCGTGATCTCTCCATGTTTCAGCTCCATAAGTGACTATCGGGAAGATACATTGGTTGCATACTCTTCTTTTTAGGATTATTGGGATCAGACTTGTTTTTGAAGTTTGGGCTTGCTCTGCCAGGGTTATTCTTTGCTTGTTGCATGAATTTTGGCTCCTTCCTTCTGTTAGAAACTGTCAACATCGGTTTCTTCAGTTTTTAAGTGATTCTGTCTGGCTTGCTATATATGTTTGTATGATGCACACTTGTCACACCAATGGAGCTGGAGGGCTGTAATTTTGAATATTTACTCCTTTTTATGTCTAAAAAATGAAGGAAGCTTTCTTTATTTTAGCCCCCAAGAACTGTTATGGGTGGGTATTCAGTTTACAATGTAAGTTATCAATTGACCAACCCCTTTTTCCAACTTTTTAATTGATCACCTAAACAAGCTAAAAGACGTTGTTCACATAATGATTCCTATTGAATGAGTAACCAGACCTGTAATGATTATGATGATTACTCTGCTGTATATTTCATATGCAGGATATTTGCATTAATTTTAGTTCCACCTTGATAATAATAAAATGACCCCTAATTTTATTCTTTTGCATTGGACACCAACAGCAGTAATAATTGCAGTTCTGGTTAGTCACTCAATAGAAACCATCATGTGACTAACACCTTTTGGCAGCATGCTATCTTTGAAGTGATGAATTAAAAGATTGGAAAAGGGGAGGGTGATCAATGAATAAACTATTTCACTCTCCTTTTCTTAGATCACTGAAGAAGCTGAATTTTCAAAAAACTTGTCTAAACTCTGCTGGGCTCAAACTAGGGCCAATGTAGCAAAAACTTATATTGCAAATTGAACCTTTTTTAAAAACCTTTAGGTGAGGACACCCCCCCCCAATGTTTCTTCCAGACATTAGGAACATATGTTGAAATTTTCAGTCCTTTAGCTCCATTAGTGCAGCCTGTATGCATGATGAATATACACATAGCCAGCTAGACCAATATGAAAACTTTGAAAAAACCTATGTTGACATTTTTAATAATTCTGCTAACCCTTCACTTTATATTTCATGCACAACATGTTTGCATGAATTTGGGGTCTTTCATGCTATTTTTGTAACAGTAAGAACAATTGCACTTTTACTGGTGATCAGAAATACATTAAAAAATTCTACGTGTGATTGATGTCAGCTGTTGTTTCTCTAATTAAAAATGCTAGAGCCGTTTTTAAGCAGGCAGAAACATCAGTACAGATGTATATAAATTTGGTTACTTCCCGAGAAAATGGGTCTGTAAAAATTCCTGAATTGAGTTATCTCCCTTGCAAAAGTCATTTGACAGAATAATGATGTAAAGCTTGAAACATGAAACCGAATTGTTTAATTCACTTTGTTTTGGTTTGTTTAGTGGATAAATTTAGTAAAGTTTTTCTTGAATTAGAAGAGTATTATAAAAAAGTAAAACCATTGACATTATGTACCTTCTGATTTTACTCTTCAGTTAATCTCATTGTTTTCCTGTTTTTTTAAGCACTTCAGTCTTCTTTGCATCCTTCTTGGATTTCATACTGAAAATTAAGGAAAGAAGAAAACTCACTTTTTTATTCATTATTGTCTTGTTTTTCGAACATTCGTGGAATGGCCGCTTGGATAGTGTAAAGGTTAGCATGTCAGCCTCACACACTGAAGACTCTGGGTTCAATCACCTGTGTGAGCAAAGAGTGTGGAAAACTCTTTATTAAGATGAATTTCCCTGTGCACTCAGCAGCTAATTGAGTACACTCTAAGCTGTGTGATCAGAGTGAAGATATCCCTTTGGTGGACTTGCATCCTGTCAATTGAGTGGTCATAAAAAAAAAGATATATAGGTATAAAGTCCTGGTCTCAACCCAGCTTGAAATTTACCAGGATCACCAAGCTGACACAAAAAACTAGGACTTTATCACCAGTGGTCATACTCCATTGGGGGTAAGCCCTTAAGAGGCGTGGCACTGTACCTTTTTTTTATCCAAGAAGTCAAAGAAAGATAATCCACTTTTTCTCTCATAATTGTCTTGTTTTTCAAATGTTCATTAAATGGCTGTTGTTAAAACCAAATTATTGAATTTTGTGGGATTTATCTATATTTATTTTTCTTTCAAATGACTTTTTGCAAGAGAACTTTTCCATCAGTTTTTACAAACCCAGTTTCTCGGAAAATACCCGAATTCTATAAGTTTTGATATATTGTCTACAATAGGTGATGATTTCAATATAGGCCATCTATCTTTTTTCTTTAATTTTCAACTTGTATTTGGTGTTGTTGGGAGACGAAGACATTAATGGTCACATTTTTCCATCTGTTGAATTTTTATTGCCAAACTCAAGTACAAAGTCTTCAGTTGATTTTGTTTTCCTACCATAACAAGAACAATCCTCACCAGAATGAGAGTTGTATACCGATATGTATAACCCACATTCCTTCACCATGATTTGAACTCACGATCAACTGATTGCCAACAAGCTATCTTACAGATCGAGCTAAATTGACAAGTCCAAGATATTAACTTAAATTCATCAACACAGAACACACAGGATTATTTCATTCTAATAGATATTTTTAAATTTTTTTTTATCTATTAAATATACAATACAAAAGTTGCAGTAATCATCTTCAGTTGAAATAGAAGTAAGAGTGGACTTTGACCCTGCAGCAGTCAATCTTGTTTACCTTTATTAAGTAATTAATCATATTCCACTTTCAGCTTGCTGGACCTGTCAAAGCTTCACCAGAACCCTGTAAACCATATATCTTGGGAACATGTTCTTCACTCTGTCGTGACGCAGTTCAAGGGGTTGGACTTTTCTGGTTTTGATTCTGTGTTGTTTGTCTCCTAGATTAGTTGCCAAACAAGACCGAAAATACCAGCTTACAGCAAGAAATTAAGAAGGAGTTCGACTGCCAGAAAAACTCTTTGAATGTTAATGACTCTTCTCGAAATTATAGACATTATTTTTTTTCCCAAATTTTTCAGAACTTCCATGACGTCGCATATCGAGCGGAAAGCAGAGAAGAATTCTTACATGCCATCAACGACTTTTTAACAGAATCGATTGTCCTTCCTCCCGGTGACTGGGACCACAGAACCCTTTTGCCAATCATGGACATGGCCCGGAAACGAGCACATCTTCGTCTTCGAAAAAAGCAGAAGCAGGTCGAAAAAGAGGGTACGTACTGGTACAGAAGTTTGGTTAAGGATACCAAAGCCTGGTAAGTCTGTAGGAATTATTCCATGAAGACTTTGGCTGTTTTTTCTCTTGGAATCGGGATAAAAACATTTCTTTGAAAAAACAAAAATTCAAGCTTATTTACAGTGGTGTAGCGCTGGATGAGTTTGAAAGTCAGACAATAGATGCGCAAGTCCTCTCAGTTCTCTCCCTTGCACTTTTGCACATAGTGTTGCCAGTTTAGCACATTTTGCACTAAATTTAGCACTTTTTTCTCTGTTTTGGCAGTGCAGAAATTGCTTAATTAGGGAGGTTCATTACCTGAGTGTTTTGACTATTATTTGGCTATTTTTTTTATTTAGCCTTTTTTTGCAGTCAAAATTGCGCATAAACATTTTCCCAGTTGGCAACACTATTTAGACATATAAAGAAGTTGGAGGAAACGAGAAATGATGGGAGTGTTTTGGTATGTCAGTCAGTGACAGTCATTGCTCTAAAAGAAGTGAGGGAATGCAGGGCTGCCTGCTCTCGTGACTGTAGTTATCTGGTAAGCAAAGCAAGCCTCTGCAGCTGGGTAGGGGAGAAGGCATTTTAGTGGTACCTTGATTCAATACATATAACTACAATGCACTGTTTTAAATGATCTTGAATTTTAGCAGTCAATAGTTTCTGAGGGAACATCATCCCCACTTCAAACAAAGGAGAATACTGCTCCAATGTGTTCCTGTAGCAATACACTACGGCTTATTTTACTTCAAGAGATTTACTAATACTAATAGAAAAGTGTTGAGTTTAGACAGGCTGTCCCAAAAGTTATGAAAAAGATTTTTAAATATTTGTAATCTTTTTTGTCTTCTCTCCAAATTTTTGTGCTTATCTAAAATTTTTCCTTATTTTGTAAATTCCTTCTAGAAAAATAAATGCATAAAAATGATTAACAAACAGAAATACTTTATAGACCCATTATAACGTGGCTCGACATCATTGCTTATAACGCGGTTTGAGCACGGACCCCAATTTTTCGAAACCTTAAATTTGGCACTTGAAATAACAGCTAAGTACAAGAATAGAAAGGCCCCTACTCAATCAGGTTTCACCAGCTGGAAAGTGGAAATGAATTAAAATCATTTCAGTTATCGTATGATTACTGAAATTTTTATCTTTATTCTTAGGCTTAATGATGAAACTGAACATACCACAACACATATTATACATCAAGTCGAAGCAAAAATGTAAAAACAACTTCTCCCCATTTACACATTTTCTCTAGATGTAGCCAACAGCAACTGTCAAAGTCCTCCTTATCTATCCGATATCAACAATTATTTAAATTTGACATTTCCCCAGAAGGTAGAACTGAGGATGTCATGATTTTAAGATATTCTTTTATTTATTTATGTCTTCCTATCAGACTAGCCACACCCTAACCCTACAGTTTTCTCTTCTTTTCTGCACAAATTACGAGGGTCGGTTTTGAAGAAGTTGGGGGTCTGGACTTGTATCAAGGTTTGTAAAAATAGAAAATTTGTTACAATGCGTATTCACTCATAAGGGTCTACAGTGTTTTATTAAAATGTGCAACACTTGTTGAAATTTTAGGACATTCTATAAAAAAGATGTGTATTATGAATTAGTTGTATCAAATGAATATAAAATAAGGGAGGAAGACTTTAAAAAGATAGATCTGTGGAAGTCTTCATTGAATTTATAATTTAATGTGGTTAAGTGTGAAGTAATGTACCTTACCTTGGAAAATAAAAGTTACAAATACACATTGAAGAAATCAATCATTACAAAAACATTTTTTCTGCCATAAGTAAAGCAATCTCCAGAATTGGATGGCTTAGCAGAAATATTCTCTGGAGAAAGATCTATGCTAAGAGTTTATAAAGCAATAATACAACCATATTTGGAGTATTATGTACAGGTTTGGGTCTCATGCACTACAATTCAAATTTGAAATTGGAGACATAACCGAGAAAATTTACCAGAATGATACGTGGCATAAGAGAGTTAAGTTATAAGGATAGACTAAAAAGTTGGGCATGACAACTTTGAGAAGAAGAGACTTAATCGAAACTTTCAAGATATCAATTGAATTCTGCAATTTGTAAAATTTGGAAAGATAGAATAGGAAAATTTCTTGCTAGGTCTATTGCAAAAACAAAGTCACAAAAAACATAATTTCTCCCAAAGAATTTTGAAATACTAGAATGATTTAACGTCTTACGCAAAAAATAGTACAAATATGCATCATTTCAAGGATAAATTCAGATTAACTGGGATAGAAAATAAGTTGATAAGACCAACTTTGGGAGTTATCAGTAAAATATATAGAAGAATTTAGGAAAAATAAATAAAATACGGATGGCAAGTCTTTCTCTGTACTGATAAGCTTGTAATTTTTTTATTAAGTTTAAAAAATTTTTTTCTCTCTTGAATCAATGTGTATTTTAATATTGAACATATATTTTCAATGAAAATTGTGCACAGAGATACCCATAGTGGTATTTTTATTTAATCAAAAAAAAGTTAATCTCAGTGAAAAATATATTTGTATTTCGATGAGATGATTTTTGTAGAAAAGAATCTGATGAACTCTTTCCTATAGGAGAATCTATTGTTTGAAATGACTGTTAACTTTAAGGAGACGGGTTCTATAATGGACAGAAAAGAACCAGAAAAAATTCTATGGTAAAATCATTGGCCAATACAATTTCTATATTGAAATTTAATATCTTGAAAATACCACAATACTGTTTATCTTTTCAAGTAAAACTGTTTTTCTTGAATTTCATCATTTTATTTGAGCCTTGTAGAATCAAAATATTGAAGAACTTACAAACTAAAATGTATACTTCTCCCACCACCCAAAATAAGACTCCCATTGGTATATTAATTATCCCCCATCCGTACCCTTGGCAAATCTCCCAACTCAACAATTAGTCTGACCCAGCTTTTCTCAATAGGGGTTCCGTGGAACACTAGTAGGATTAGGTACTATTCAGCAAAGCTGATTTGACATAAGCAGTTAGGCATCAGACCTATTTTTGTATAAGCCCATTCGATAATAGGTGTTAGGAAAAAATGTTAATTGATTCACCATGATCCAAAAGTGAAACTTCAAAAGGCCTTGAAACTGTTAATGTAATTTCATTGAGAAAAAAAAAATCCCCAAGTAACCATGTGAGATATATTTTCATAGTGAGCCCAAAATCAGATTTTCTCTGGTCCTGAAGTAAAAATAGAATGAGCTCATATTTCACCAAAACACCCAAGTTTAATAATTTTAATCAACCTCTTCTTTACTCTTACAAGTGTATTTTAGATTACAACCTACATTCACCCCAACATAATGTCATGTCATACTCAATGGTGACTCATAGAAGGGCAAAAGACCACATCTTTTCAGATTAAATTACCTCTTAAAGTTGTGACTCAAACCATGCCAAAAACTATGATATTGGCAATTCATACTCCCTTTTCTGTTGTGGACCCTCACAAGATTCAATCTTAGTGCAGTCCTCATTCCGCTCCCTGTAGAATGTTCCACCTACTACAATCCTTCTCATTTTGATTTATACATATAGATTAATACATATATACAAAGTCATTTCTTTCTACTTAGTCACATGAATCTACAGCATCATATATGAAACTATCAACCTTATATCTACAACCAAGGTTAATAACTTTATTACATTACGTAGAATACCAAACTTTGAAAACATTTCTTATTTATAAATGAGAACCCAACTGTATCAATCTAGTTTATGCATATCTGTTTATAAATATGTACTTGTTAATGTTACATTGTATTTGTATCTTTATTCTGCATGCTATTCCTGATGCTACTCTCAGCAGTTAAATGTTGCATGCAACTTTGTTTGTTTTTATATGCATTCATATTGCTGAATTTTACCTACAACTCAGAAAGAAAGAAAAAAATCTTTCTATACACATAAAAATTAATCTTTCTATATCTCTTTGAAACTAGCAGCAGTACAAATAGTTAGACCAGCACTGTCCCAACTAAAGTTATAATTACAACTATAGTTCTTACTATATAAAGCATTTCGTTGCTGTATAAATTAAGTAATTAGTTTAATATCAAAATGTTAATGAGGTAGGATTAAGTTTGAAGGTAATCAGTAGAGTCAAGTATATTTTGACCTAATTTATTCAATCCCCTTCATTACAAATATTGTTGATAAAAACCTGTCTGCAGTGCAAAAAAGGTTAGGGACTCCAGCTGTAAAAGGCTTCAAAGTTCAGTTTGCCTGGGGCACCAGCAACCATGTAGTTGGTCCTGTTTACTTATAATATTTTCATGCAAGGTTCTTTGAGCTATGAAAGTAACTTCAAGGGTCTCCCCATCCCTTTAAAATGATTGAGAAAGGCTTGTCTAACCCTTGAAAGATTGGAGAACCATTGACCGAAATGATAACAAAAAAATAGTAGAATGAATCAAAGCACAATAGATAACTATGTGCGCCAAAAATCAGCCTCTATATATTTGCTTTAAAAACTTTGATTTTTTCTTTAGTTTTCAGAATGTAACAAGTTGTTTGTTTCTCTTTCAGCATTGTTAGAGACAAAAGGAAAGGTTCCTATAGATCCGCTCCTACGAACTGGGCGTCCCTTTGGTGGTCTCATAAACGACATAAAGCGACGTTACCCGTATTACAGAAGCGATATAACTGATTCCTTTAATCTCCAGTGTCTTGCTGCGTTTGTTTTTATTTTCTTCGCCTGTCTATCACCATGTATTGCCTTCGGGGGTCTGCTAGGTGAGTTACCTCCCCTGTTTTCTTCCTTTTTTTTTTTTATTTACATACTTTCCTATCTCGTCTTTCTTATATTGCCTCTAGTGATCTGCTAGGTGAGTTACCTCCCCTGTTCCCAGGGACTTACGTACTGGAGGAGTTATCTCTCTTGTTTTATTCATTATTTTCCATTTTCGAATCTTTTATTCTTTTGAGTAAATTTTTCTTGTTGCTTTGTTCTTTTTATTGTTGTTTCAAATATTTTTGATAAATTATTCCACTTTTTCCTTCTTTTTAGATACAAACTAGCATATTAAACGTCAAAAATGACGGAATTATTCATCTGTATTCATACTTAGGGCTAGAGTAATCTTAGTTGGAGCAGATATTATGAAATTTCAGTTCTGCCTAGGATCAGAGTGTCTTATTTATACACTTGATGAAAAGCCTTACACTATGAATAGAGATTTAATCGTCACACTGGCTAAACAATTGGCGGTGGACTGGACACACAAGTATCATCCACCATGCTTCTTACAGGTCTCCCATCAGCCGATTACTTGATAGATCCATTTTGATGTTTTGTATCCATATGTTACATATTATGACAATGCCCTTAATGAAATAACAAGCTACATATATGGGAGGTCACTTCAAGAAGGGTTTCAGTAATATAACTCATTCATAAATATTATGTTGGATTATAGATATATATATATATATATATTATTGTGTCATCCTCAGACAGCTGTTTTGATGTATTACATCTCTTCAGTGTAGCTATAGACTTTATCCCATCCAGTACCGCGTGGCCGAATTGAAATCCTCACATCGGACCCGGAAGCCCATATCCTACCTCTGGACTACAGAACTGGGTGGTCAGTAAGGCTGAATTTAAGTGATATATTCATTTTATACAGAAACTCCTCATCCACCAGAGTACTCTATTCCTATGGAAGAGCATTGCATAATGCTTACAATGGATGAGTTACCTCACTTTAAGATATATATATATATATATATATATATATAATATAAAAATGTGTGTGAATATGGATACAAGTTTATTTACTTACCTCACTTTTAATCTGCTTGGTGACTGAGATGATTGTTTGTCTGCCTGACAATGCTATTTAGGCTCTGGTAAACTGCCAGATAAAATGTCTATAGTGTAAATATCTCTTTTATTCTAAGATCTTCTTGGTTTTAAACTTTGGACAGTAGCAAAGTTGCCTCCTCTCAGTCCTGGCTTCAAGCCAATTGGACCAATTGCTCCCAATTTGGCTCCATCCTGGGGTATATTCTAGTCTTGTCAAACACATACAAAACCACGTTGAAGATGAACAAGATTTTTTTACAGAGAACAGCAACAATATTAGTTTTGTGTTTGTTTATACTGTTAATGTTTTTAAAAAATGCTTTGATTAACATTATTTTATTCAAGTACAATAAATTGCAGAAGAGCATAAAAAATGATTTGTGAAATTTTCACGTGTAGATTCTGATTGTTTTCCTTTGTACCATTGGGATATAAAACTAATCTATATTTCTAAGATTCTGCTGACCTTAAATGTTAAGCAGGGGTCCAACAAAATATGAAGATTTTGAGAATAATTAGATGAGAGCAACACAATCTTTCTTATTCTCACAGCAAAGTGTCTCAATCCATAGTTATTTATGACTTAAAATTCTATTGTCTGATAAATTCCCATTTTTTTTGTTCAACATTTTGGCCAATTCTACAGCTTTCTGTAGGCATTCTCTCTGTATGTAGAGAGGGGGACTCCGTTAGTGCTGAGTAATGGTAGCAAACATTAGTTATCAGTAACAGAGGTTGCAGATATTTCTACTCCATTTCTTTGTTAAACAGATACGTTCATACCTTGTCCTCATTGAGGAGAAAAAAGCTACATCAAGTTAAAATGTACAATGGTCAGACTTATACATTTTCTCAAGTGAGAATCAATTAGATGAAACGGTGTGGTAACAACAAAATCAACAAGACAATTCAACAAGAGTTCAATTATCCCCGAAACTATGAATTACCTCCCTTAGTTCGTTACCCAATTTTCACATAAATAAGCATGAATTCCCTCCATTAAAATGTTTTTTCTGCATACATTTCTGAAAATATTACGCAAAACAAATAAAGCAGAAAAAATATTATGAATCATATTGTGTGCGATTTTGAAAAAGAGTGATATTAATTCTTAAACACCCTACCACATCAGCGATGTTCATAGGTTGCTTCCCTTGGATATTTTCCTGATGATTTGTCTCCCTTTGTATGAGGTTCAATAAATTTACATTTCAGCTGTCCTGTTCATATTTCTCTCTCTCTCTCTCTCTCTCTCTATTTATATCACTTTCCCTCTGCCTGTTCATATCACTTACTCTCTCCCTCTTTTTTGTTTTGTTGGTTATTTTTGCTATTTCTTCTTTTAAGGAACTGATAGGTAAGTTATTCCCACCTGATCTGTTTTTATTCAAATGAAGAGAGGGGGTGTCAATGATTTTTTTTTCTAACTATTCTTCATTTATCAAAATAAATTTGGTAGTAAAATTTTTCAATAATTTGGTTTCATTTAAAAAGTTGAAATTTATCATTAGTCTCAACATTTCCATTAATATTTTTAAAGTTCTATCATTAACAAAATAACTTCCAGTAATTTCTTTGGAAATAATCTTTTTTTCAGTAATAAGTAATTTTTCTTTCTGTCATTCAAATTCTATATACAACCCTAAAGTTGAAGTCATTTTGTTTTTAATTCTAAGTTTTCTCTTTATTCAATAAGATTTTCAGACTAGTATCTTCATCTTTGTTGTTATCACATTTTCACCAATATGTTCTCAGCCCTCTCTATGTGGATGCAGTATCTGGTAGCCCTGGAGTTCATAGTATTTTTCCCCCCATCAAGCACAGAAGCAAATGCCTGGGCTGGTGAGTGAGGAGCTTCTTTTCCTCACTCCTACAACTCTCAGCCTCGTAATGTTACAAGTTAACTACTTTCCTATCATTACTTCCATGGAAAATGTTTAGACAAACTACATTCCCCAGACCCTCCTGTCTGGGAATTTTCAGTCGAAACTCAACCTGCTATCAAGGCACATTCATATTATTTAGATTTACCAAGGACTCACTGCCAGTACCATGCAAAGAGTAGATGTTCTTGAAAAAAAGCTATGTAGAATAAACTCTCTTCTGAATGTTTTCCCGATGAGTATAATCTCAGCATTTTAAAATCCTAGGCAAACAAGTGCCTAACACAATCTTAGTCTTTTCTTTCTTTCGATTCTCTTATGATAATTTTTAAAAATGAACAATAAGTAATTTCAACTCTCTTATTGCTTTTTCTTTTTGTCATCATTTTAAACCTGTTTTAGTATTTCCAACTTTACAATTTTAACATCAATAAGCTATTTTAGCATAATTCTGTGGCATAAATAACTTCTTACTAAACCTTTGATACAAAAAGTAGCCAAAAGGCTTAGCTTATGGTTACCAAAAGTACACAAAAAAGTATATTTTCCAAACCACAGTTAAAATGTGCAAAAACAACAAAGGTGAAGATATCAATTAGAAATATACTTGTGATAAAGATAGTTTAATCCATACCAAAAAGTAGCTCGAAAGAGGATTGTATAGTATGGCATACTCCATTTGATAAACATTATATCACTGTTTGAGAATTAATTGAAATTTAAATACTGAATAACAATACTAGGATTGTACAAGTCAATTCAAGCATAAACAGAGAGAGAGGGATAAACTGAACCTAATGGAGAAAGGTGTTCAGACCGAGATGTTTTTGCAGTATTCCCTAGCTATTTATCAAGCATTGTTCACTTTTTGATTGTTTCATGCCTTTTTCAGCGGAAAAAACTGATGGTCTTATGGGGGTTACAGAAACTGTGCTGAGTACCTCTTTATGCGGACTTATATTTGGTCTGTTCAGTGGACAGCCCCTTATGATCCTTGGAGCGACAGGGCCTGTTCTGGTATATGAGCAGTCTTTATACAAGGTAAGAAGACCAGACACTTTGATTATTACAGTGAAAATTTATAATGTTTTGTACTTTCCATAGTCTCCTTTGTGTTTGCAAACTGGCTTACAAGAGGCCCTGCTCACAATGGTACAACAAAAGTCCATACATATTCAGTTCATGTATGCTATTCAATAATGCCTCATACATATGTATACATACATAAATATGATTGAGATGTGTGTGTATATATATCTCAATTATACACACACACCTGTATACATTTATATGTATATCAATTATAGATATATATATATGTATATCAATTATAGATATATATATATGTATATCAATTATAGATGTACATACGTATAGATATCAATTATAGATGTATATATGTGTATGTATTCATAATCAAGATATATATCTTAATTATGGACCCACAGATATCTCAACAATAAACATACATATATTTTAATTATAAGCACACACACACACACGTGTCTATAATTGAAATATATGTATGCGTATGTATATTTATATATATCTCAATTATAGGCGCGCGCACACACACACACATATATATATATATATATATATATATATATATATATATATATATATAATTTTAGACGAACATACATATACATCATTGCATAGGCTGGAGGGCTATTTTGTGACACAGGCTCTGCCATCTGTTACTGTTCATAGTGACTTCTTCCTACCTTGCTTTCATAAGGTTCCAACTTTGAAACAGACTAACCTTTGGTGGGAAAGCCTGATGCAGGGAGGGCAAATGCCATGCCAATTAATTTATTTATCAATTATATATCCCAATGTTTATGTATGTGTGTGTTTTTGTGTGTGTTTGATTAGTGGGTATGAAGTGATCCCACAGAATGTTGGTAATTTGACTATCAGAAGGTGGATAGAAATTTAAAAGAAAAAATTTCCAGACCAATCTGATTCTCATTGATACAAACACATCCCCCTCTCACTCCTACTAAACAAACAAAAGCACGCAACCAAAAAGTCTCATCTCATTCCTCAAATTTCAAACATGTAAACAGCATACAGTTTTTGCTGCAAAGTTTTTCGAAAATGATAGTGGTACCATCAAAATGCATCAAAACATGCCCACGTGATAATGAAAATTTTTAAAATACAACACCTGTTCTACTTTTAAATTTCTCTTCACCTTCCAATTGTCAAATGACCAACATATTTCAGTTAATGAAATTGATATTATTGAAATGAAGTTTTTCTTTCTCTTTTCCTGCTAATTTGTTTTTTCTGTCTTTTTGTTGCCAGTTCTGTGAAAGCAATGAAATTGAATTCTTGCCAATGCGTTGTTGGATTGGTTTTTGGGTCACTGTGATAGCAAGTGTGGTTGTGGCACTCGAAGGAAGTTTTCTTGTCCGTTTTGTCACAAGATTCACAGAGGAAATTTTTGCTATTCTAATTTCACTCATTTTTATCTACGAAGTGATAAAAAAACTTACAGATGTAAGTATGATCATTTTTTTTCCTTTTTCCAACCGTCTCAAATTTCACTAAGCAAACACTTAACAAAAACAAGCAGAAAATATTGTTCTGCGGCAAGCCGTTATAAAGGCACCTAAATCCTCTATACATCCCACCACCTCAATCTCTGACTCAGCCTAATATACCTACATATTGGTTGAAAAATTTTCCTATATAATTTAATGCTATTTGCTTATCCATAAGCCAAAATCGCTTAAAATGAAGGTTTTTTTTCTTATAGAAACACTCAAATTTCGGATTGCAGGAAAATACATGAATCTTCAAATACTTGTCATGAAAAGGTTTTTGAAATGTATTCAGGATTCAATTCAATAGTTTTAAAATCCAAATTCCAAGTTAAGTACTTACCGGAAACATCTTACAACACTAATAAGGCAAAGCGTCGTAAATCTTAAGAGACAAACCCTGAAAGAGTATGATGGCCGATGACAAGGTTTCTGTTGCATGTGTCAGCTTAGTGACCCTTGCAAGTCCCAAGTTTTTGCAACCGCCCATGTGATAGGATACAAATTAACCAAAGGAACACCTCCATCGTAATCACACAGCTTAGAGTGTACTTAATAAGCTGCTGAGTGCAATTTGCTCTTACCGGGAATCAAACCCAGTACCTTCTGCCTGTGAAGCAAATATTTAATAAGCTGCTGAGTGCAATTTGCTCTTACCAGGAATCAAACCCAGTACCTTCTGCCTGTGAAGCAAATATTTAATAAGCTGCTGAGTGCAATTTGCTCTTACCAGGAATCAAACCCAGTACCTTCTGCCTGTGAAGCAAATATTTAATAAGCTGCTGAGTGCAATTTGCTCTTACCGTGAATCGAACCCTGTACCTTCTGCCTGTGAAGCAAATATTATAACCATTACACTATCTGAGTGGATTGCATTGCCAGTGCTGTTGGAAAAAGTGATCTTTCACAAAAATCCGTCAGCGAGAATATATGGAAACCAGCGCAATTGTATTCTTGCCTTGAATAATTGTTGTTATGTCAATAGACTATGGAAACAGCATTCCATAGGTTTTCAGTGACCACTTGGGAAATGTATAAAAATTAGCATCAAGATATTACCCACTCTTCACTATGGAGGAGAAACTGGTGGTGAATTGCAGCTGAAATTATAAGTCAAGGTTTGATCAACCCTGGCCGGGTCATCTGAGCAAGGGGGTCTGATGTTGGTAGACCTGACATCCCCTGAGATAACATCCCAATGCACCTAAGAGATATATTTAATGAAACCTGAAAACACAAATTTTGTTTTTTTTAAAAATCTTTGAGATGTAGAAAAACTCTAAACCACAAAAATTTGAATAACTCTGAATTATCATTATCAGATATCTCTATGAAACCCACAAAAGAGGAAGAGATCAAGCAAAGAATCACACTCAGATGGCAAGACTTTGGCAGAGCAAGCTCAAGCTTCAAAAACAAGACGATCCCAATAATCCTAAAAAGAAGAGTATACAACCAACGCATCCTCCCAATAGTCACTTATGGAGCTGAAACATGGAACATAATCAAGAGACAGACTCACAAACTGAGAAGCATGCAACGTGCGCATGAGAGAATCATGCTCAACCTCACATGGAGAGACCACAAGACAGCATAGTATATAAGGAAGAAAAAGGGAGTCAGAGACATCATAGGATCAATTAGAAAACTTAAATGGCAATGGGCAGGCCAAGTTGCAAGAATGACAGACAACGGATGGACATCACAACTTACAACATTGGTCCCCAGTGACCACATGCAAAACCAAGGCTGACAGAATACAAGATGGAGAGATTAACTAGTTAAATTCAGAAAATACTGGCTCTGCAACACCCATGATAGAGAAGTGTGGCGAATCCTGGGGAAGGTCTATGTCCAACAACGGATTATAAAAGACTGATAATGATGATGAATATTCAGATAACCCTTAAATGGTGAAAATCATATGAAAATTCTTTTTTTCCACCCAAGTAATTCAACGTGCTTAGAATCAATAAGGTCCTCATTACATTTGGAGGAGTTGGGTAGTAAATACTTTGTGACTCTAATGCTAAACTGGACCCTTACTTTCTCTCCGTCATACATAACTACGGCTTTGAAACATTTCAGTAACTTTATTTTATCCAAATCTTAACTTTATTTTCTGTTTTATATTTCAGATTTACCAAAAATACCCATTAATCGCGGACTGTGCATCTTGCTGTCCAAGTGTTGTCCTTCCGAGCCTGAATGGTACTAATTCCACAACACCAGCATCGGAAATTCCATATTCTTTGTTTAATTCAACAATTAATTCCAATGGGGGTCATAGCCACAGCACAACCGAAGCCAGTGTTGGAACAAAAGCCCGTGACCGTTACTCAAAGGCTGTCAACCAACCAAATACTGCTCTGTTGTCGACAATTTTGGCTCTTGGAACGTTTTTTATTGCATATTTCCTCAGGATTTTTAGAAATAGTAAATTTCTTGGAAGAAGTGTAAGTGCTCAACTTTTCTTTTTCGATTCATGTTTTTGATTTTAATTACGTTTTGTCCATAACTTTGAGAAGTGTCATTAACATTTCAACTTTAGATAATCCAAATCGTCCAATTGTCCAATCAAAATTCTTCTTCCCATTTTCGATGTTGTCAATACAACATTTCAGCTGTTCCATTCTTCAGCCTTCATCAGTTGTAAAATTTAAGAAAAGGTGCTAACCAATATGGTAAATTCAAACTACATCATTCCTCATTCGGGATTCGCTTAACCATAAAAATTTTGCCTACATGACTTTCATATCATATCATATCATATCATATTGGTAATCAAGACTTCCAGAATCACTTGAATGAATTTCTGAAAATACTTTTAATTAGCTTTAATTTCACTAACATAGGAATTCATACTTATCACCTGATTTATGTTATCCCAAATTTTAACCTCTACAAAATTCAATCATGTCACCTCCAACATAAGGAATTTGCAAAGTTTTTCTATCAATGGGAAAATTCTCCCCTTTAGCATACTTCTTGTCTACAAGTCAAATTCCTATTTTACATTTAAACATTCTAGAATTCCAATGTTGTCTTTGCTTGATATTCCAAATTTTTACTTGTCGCAAATGTTCTTTTTCATTCATACACATTGACCAATGATTATCTACACCTCTGCCTTTATCTCTTTGATTATTTTAAGATAGACCTATCTACCTATTCTTCTATTTATTTGATCCCTGTGTCATATCATTATAGTATAATGTGCTCACTCTCAAGATAAGAAAATATGACTTTATCTATTTAATTTGATTAGTTTAAGATAGACCTATCTACCTATTCTTCCATTTATTTGATCCCTGTGTCATATCATTATAGTATAATGTGCTCACTCTCAAGATAAGAAAATATGACTTTATCTATTTAATTTGATTATTTCAAGATAAATCTGTCTACCTATCTTTTCTTCCATTTTAAGAAAATATGCTTTGAATTAGTTAGGTTTTTTTTTTCCTTTTAGGACAATTTGAACTCTTCTTCTCATTTTCAATGTAGTCACAACATTTTGGCCAATTCATTCACCCTTCAGCCATCTTCAACTTGATCTGCTTTCTATCAGAAGTATATTTTCTATGGCAAAATTTTAGGATGGACTAAATATAGACCTATAGGTTAATTGTTAATATAATGGCTGCTACAACTTCAGATATGGAGATCAAATTTTTTTGCTCCTTTTCACTGCATCTTTTCAACGACCATTTTCGTTCTTATCTTTCCAGGCCAGACGAGCTCTTGGTGATTTTGGAATTTTAATTGCTTTAGTTGTGATGGTTCTCCTTGATGTTTTAATAAAGGACACCTGTACACAGGTAAGAGATCGTCACCTGAATGTGGCTTTTAAACTCCTATTGGCTAACTTTTTATATCTATTTAATTTGATTATTTCAAGATAAATCTATCTATTCTTCCGTATATTTAACCACTCTGATATATTATTACTGTACAATATGCTCACTCTCAAGATGAGGCATTTTATATTTTGAATATTTCAAGATAAATCTATCTACCTATCTATTTTTCCATTTACTCAACCCCTGTGATGTATCATTACTGTACAATATGCTCACTCTTAAGATAAGGAAATATGCTTCAAGTTAGGTATATAATAGGTATGATTTTATCTACAGTTTGAATTCATGGTCATAGGCATTCAAATCTGATAGAAAAATGTGAATATTTTCTTACATTATAATACAGTCCATTCGTCTAGCAAGCTTGGGTTAAGAGATGACCCAAATTTCTGTATTAAGGCTTAATACATACATTGAACCCTCATTAAAACTTACCTGGTAAATTCAGACACAGGATAAAACAATCAATATCTGAATTGACAGAGTGACCAGAAAGATAATCACTATCAGTACTTCTACAATTACTTTCTACAATTAGAAATAAACAAACTTATAACGGTCTATAGATTTTCAAAGTCAGATCTTAGTTAACCTCATTATGTTGAATATTTTCATAAAATATGAATGTTTTATACAGTTATGTGATGTGTCCGGTTCAGTATATATCAGCAACTCTCACAGCAAAAAGCAACTTGTGTCTATGAAAACATCTGTGACTTGAAATCTATCAATTGATGACAAGAAAGGTTGTAGAAAATTATTTTTTCTGGTGACATATCCATCAATTATTAAGTCTTGTGAATGCGCAAAAGTATTTCTTCTTTTACAACTTTATGCACAGTGAGAGTCAAACTCACATTCTGTAGCCAGAAGGAGTCCAGTAACAGCCACAAGGGGGTTCATAGTTAAACAGAAGCTGATTTTACACCTTAAACCTAACTCCCTACAACAGATATTTGACACTTGCTGACGTTTACATTTTTGGATACGACCTTGGGCTTACTCTTTATCTCCAATTAAGCTGTTTAATCATTGCCGTAAAACTAAGATAAGAGTCAAAGTTAATGTTACAATACTTTATCAAAGTGAGAAAAAAATAAAAACATCATTGTATTAAAGGTTCAAATTAATGTATTTCTAAATCAGCGTCTGTTTGATGTTTATTAACGTATTTAAAATTCTTGAAATATAAAACATGGAATGTATGATGAGAAGTAAATTAAGATTGTTAAAGAATAAAACTGTTTCTAACACATTCAAATTACACATAACGATAGAAGTATATAAGATTTTTGCGTGTAGTCTTTTTTGTTGAATCTGAACAGCGATGGATTGTTGAGAGACGAGGATTTTGGATCCTCGTGGATTGACGTGTAGCGCGTGTGCAGCCCTGTATATATGGAGGGGGAAAAGAGATGTTAGGAAGTGAATGGAATGCGCGCCAAGTATAAAGTTGGACGCGCTTTGAAACAAAGATGTGGAATGAACACATACATGTATTATGGCCAGACAAGAAACATACGTTTAATGCAAGAATAAAGATGAGGTACATGTAAAAATAACATAGGTACGATCGATCATGAGAAGTAATGTTAGAAGAAATGGCAAAAGTTGGGAGCTTTCTTGTCTTGATAGTACTGTCGTCGGAGTTGTTTGAACACATGGATTCTGTATGGTTGGAGAGCTCCAAGATAATACGTGGAAACCAGGTTCAGTGTGCGAGCCTTACTGCCAAGTAAGTGAGTTAACTTAGGGGTCTATTCTCAGACGCTGTTAGACTCTCGACGATCAGACTATGAAAGACAGAGAACATGGAGTTTTATCCATGCATGTTTCCCGAAATGAGGATGGTGGTTAAGATTGGCTCGGCCAGTGGGTTGGCAAAATGATAACGATCTTATGGAGGTGGGAAAAGAGTGGAAGAGTAGCTAGCCGCGAGGGCTGGGGCCAGAGGCATGACCAGCTAGGGGTCCTGGCACCAATGAGCCTTAGAGAAAGAAAGAGAGAGAATGGCTGGCCGCAGAGGGCGGAGCTAGGAGCATAACCAGCTAACAAGCACTGGACCATGTGCATCCAGGGGTTTTATAGGGGTCATCGGAGCAAGTGACATTTTGGATATCTAGCTAAATGAAGAGTTTCGTTTTAAATTCCTAACTAAAAGTATTGGGGCACTACAAGATCATGAATGGAAAGTATGACAAGAGGGTTGGTAGCTTCATCAAGAAATTGGAAGAAAATACACAAAGAATTGGAAACAAAGGAACCAATCAGAAAATGTACCAACAAAGAGCCAGCCAAGAATACAAAAATATAATTTCAGTGTCTGCGTTGTGAGGATATGGAATAGTCTACCTAATGAAATAGTGTGTTCAAAAAATATGAATTCTTTCAAGAACAGATTCGATAAATATTGGGATAAACAGGAAATTCTATACCACTACAAATCCACAATAAACATTCAAAGTCACGTGAAACTCTGAAATGATTACTGGAGTCTGGAGAGGCAAATTTACCATAAAGTTCCAGAAAATAGCACTGAGCTAAGCTCAATTAATTGACCTCTGTAATGGGGCCTTTTTAATCAATATTAACCTACTGATCTTCATCTAAAGACAATTTTTGGAAATTTAAACTGAGTGACCAAGCATCAAACTATCACAAAGCCCACCTGGTTAAAGAAATAGCCAGTTTTATAGAAACTAGATAAATGGTCCAATATAGGATATCATTACAAGTTGTCAACAGACAAGTAAAATGGACTAACTCATTCGGACCTGGAAGTTTTTAAGAATTACAAAGCAAGGCCATAATGGATGGATTTGAGTTTTTCTCATTTTTCAAGAAAGTCCAGGGAGTCATAACTAATTTTGAAAGTTATGAGATATGGATTTCATTTTATGATAGATCAAATGGTGAATTCCTGGCCTGAATGAGTTAAGTAAGAACTAAGACATTGGTGGAAGAAATATACTTTTAGCACACTTATAATCAACTAATCTTAATCTAAAGACAATTCAACCAGGCTACAAAAATTAAAGAAAAGAGTAACAAAGCTTCAAATTACTACAAAGCCCGCCAGGTTAAACAAGCTTGAAAGTCAGACCATAGATGCACTATTTCAACATATTTTTCACTTGCACAAAAGCAGCAGACAGTTTGTCAGCCAATATAATCTATCACTGAAACTGGCCCTAAGCCAGTCAAAATACAAGATACATAAGTGACATCAAATATGAACATTTCTTTCATAGAAGCACCAGGTGGGAATGCCTTAAGGAGATGGTGCGAAGCATTTGCTATGTCAATTTGTCAGTCAGTGAGAGTTATCACTGTGATAAATACACTCATCTAAGAATAGCCATTTTTCAGCATACTCTATGCAATTCTTTTTTTTTTTTTTCAATTGAAAAATAAATCCAAATATTTTTCAAGTTGAATTTTCTATTTTTCTTTCAGAAACTTGAAGTGTCTGATGAATTTGTTCCAACGGCGCCCGAGAAGAGAGGTTGGTTTATCAACCCGATGGGCATGAAGGAGGATTTCAAAGTTTGGTTAATCTTTGCTTCCATTATTCCTGCATTTCTCATCTTCATTCTCCTTTTTATGGAAGTGCAAATCACAGAGTAAGTAGAAAACTTGCATTAGATTTTATAAGCATACAATTTTTATCATTAGTTTATTCTAGAGTCTTAATGCATGGTTATTCTTTTTGATGAGTCGGCTTTAAATGGGTATATATAATATTGTTAGCTTGAAAGTTAGCTGGAAATAGAAAAGTTTAGCGGATTTTAGCCATTTTTAGAGATAATTTCAGCTAATAATAACAAACAATGTTTGGTAAAAAAAAAACAAAAAAAAACTAACTCTTAAATTTTTCTCTTCACCTTCCAATTGTCTCTTTCATCAACATTCTCTCAGATTACACACAAACATATATATATATATATATATATATGCCAAGTTAGATATTTGAGGAGTGAAAAAAAGATTTTTTAAAAGACTAAAGCTCTCAGACTTTCAAAAAAGCAAGAACCATAAATTCAAAGACGTATCCACCGTCTTTAAATCCATATCTGTGATTTCTGATTTTTTTTAGGGAATCTAAATGAAATAGTAGCATTACTAGTTGTGGTGGTAGTAGCAGCCAAAAGAGGAGGAAGAGGAAAGCGAGGATGGTTCACCTGAAAATCTATTTATTAAAAAATAATCAGTAACCTCAAACTTCATAAGCATACAATCTTTATCAACATTTTATTCTAGAATCTTAGTGCATGGTTATTCTTTTTGATAAGTGGGCTTTATATGGGTATATATAATATTGTTAGCTTGAAATAGAAAATTTTAGCAGATTTCAGCCATTTTTGAAGATAGTTCCAGCTAATAATAACAAACAATACTTGGTAACACAGTAAGAAAACCAACAATTTTTCTCTTCACCTTCCAATAGATTCTGAGTTACAGACATCTTAATTGACACTTACAGCTTCACCAAAAGTCCATTGATAGTATCTAATTGTTATAGACACGATGTTTTAGTTATGTACCTTCAGGCCTTTTTCAGATGCCTATTTAGTTCTTATTTCTGGCTGTCCTTACTAGGGGATATCTGTATTAGTTGCTTCTTGTCTTATTTTGTCTCTGTTTGGCAGAGCAAGCTCAACCTTCAAAAACAAGTCGATCCCAATAATCTTAAAAAGAAGAGTATGCAACCAATGCATCCTACTGATAGTCACTTATGGAGCTGAAACATAGAACCTAACCAAGAGAGAGACCTGCAGACTGAGAAGCATGCAACATGCACATGAGAGGATCATGCTTAACCTCATATGGAGAGATCACAAGACAGCACAATATATCAGAAAGAAAACGGGGGTCAGAGACATCATAGAATCCATTAGAAAACTCAAATAGTGATGGGCTAGTCATGTTGCAAAAATGAAAGACAACCGATGGACATCACGACTCACAACATGAATCCCCAGAGACTACATGTGAAACCGAAACCGAGGCCGACAAAATACAAGGAGAGATGAACTAGATAAATTCAGAAAATATTGGTTCCACAACACCCATAATAGACCTTCCCCAGGATCCGCCACATTTCTCTATGTCCAACGACAGACGTTAAAAGACTTAGGATGATGATACTGTTCCTGCAGAAACAGCCAAAAATAAAGACAAAAGTGGCTGAGGGAGGCCAAAGAGTACACAACCAAAACATTGTGTCCATAACAACATCTATAGCAACCAAGATGAAAACAATAGAATGAATAAACCAATGTGTAATAAACTATTTCTACTTGAGTATTTTGCAAGCTACTTTTTGCAAGCTATTTTGCTACTTTTTATGTAATCATGAGTGTATGGGAACTCAGGGTCAGGGACAGTGAGCTTGACTTGCTCAAAATTTCACACAGATAAAAACAAATACTTTAATTTTCAATAAAAATTCATGGGCCATGTATGGTTCAAGTATGCCAGAATTGATCGAATTGAACAAGCGCACATTTTGATTCTTCACTGGATGACGTCATCTAGTATATCATCAGTCTCACATATGTAAACAAATACGATTTGTGAGACTGGTGACATCATCCGGTGTAGAGTAAAAATGTGTTCTTTTTTAATTCAATCAATATTGGGGTGCCTGACCCATATATGGTCCAAAGTAACTTCATAAATCAATGATACACTGTACAAATCTGTATGGTACAAATCACACAACATTCAATCTAAAAGAAACATTGTTTTTTTACCTTTCTTAGCAGCAAAAATATCAACTGCCCAAATTTTTCCCTAATTTGAGAGGAAAGTTGCCCTCACTGTCTATGTATATAACCTTCTCTTTTCTGTTTTTTTTTTTTCAGAACTATTATGGCCAAGAAAATGCGCAAAGGTTCAGGTTATCATCTGGACATGATGCTGGTCAGTATATTGGTTAGTGTTTGTGCATTATTCGGTCTGCCTTGGATGTGTGCGGCCACTGTCAGGTCCGTTGCCCACAAATCTTCTCTCAGTGTTTTTAGCCGCACACACGCCCCAGGAGAAAAACCCAAATTACTTTATGTCCAAGAACAACGTCTTACCAGCATCTTAGTCAGTATTTTGATAGGTAAGTGAAAATTTTTGCCTATAATTTTTGTTGTTTTTTTTTTTTTTTTCAATTTCTTCTTCCTCTTTGTGCAAGAGTTCTGGAGAGCAGCTTTGGCTTACATAATCGGGCGTGGCAGCGATCAGTCTCCTCCTAGGAGGGTTAATGCGATCCCCACAAGAGGCTCCCTGCATAATTCCAAGTTGCTTGGAGTACTTGATATACTCTGTTGGTCACCCACCTAGGTACTGACCAGGCTTAAGGATACTTAACTTCAGTTACTGTACGGTTTGGTTCTGGTATATAAGTATGTTAGGAAGGTTTGAGTGGCCTTATGGTTTATGACATATGTCGGCAAACCAATTTCAAACCCCGGCTTGGACAGTTTACGCTCACTTTGCACTAATGATCTTTGGGAAAGGCATGAATTTACTTCTCATCCTAGCTATGGGGAAATTGGGCAGTTAGAGCCCTTCAGTGCTGTAAGGGAGGTCATCTTGGATGTCTAGCTAATACCTTAAAAAAACCCTCGATTGCTATAAACAATGATCGGGCCTCCATGAATTGTTTGAGAAATGTGTCGTGCAACACAAGAGCAACTAACCTGCAAGATTGTATTATTTAATTCTAAGAGAAAATCAACAGAAACTTTATACAACTAAAAGTATATTTCATATCAATTAGTAAATTCAATTATCAGGGTATAAAAATAGAATTATGATTTATTTAAAACATTCAGAATTACTTGCATACAATATATCAAACGCAAAGTTTTCAGACCTTTTTCTATACAAAATTTGTGATATTGTCATCAATCAATCTTATTTTAAAAATTTCATTATATATATGTACACTAAAAATTTGAAAGAGAAATTATACATCTATATAAATAATAGAAAATTTACTAGGATATATACCCGATGAATGTCAACATTTCATGCCGAACACGCAATCAGCAATATGCTTTGTTCTATTTATCATGAAAGCAAAAACCCCATTCTCATTTGAAAACCATATTTTCATATCATCCAATCAGATTTAATTGTTTTTGAAAACCAACATTTCTAACCATTATTACTATGCCTTAGGGCAAATCTTCAGAATATTCCCCTTTTTCTCTGAAATATCTTTATATTCTTGCACATTGAAGAATCATTATGAACTATATATGTGTATATATATATATATATATCTTTGAAATAACATGACTATCATTGAAAAATGACATTTTTAAATAGTGAGACCCAAATTTTATCCAGCTCTGGTTGTGGAATTAGGGATAAGAACATCTGGCTGTTTCACTGGCCAAGATGGGATAGGTGTTGCTACATGACATAACAAGCTCCCATGGTACAGGATGCATGGTCAACCCATTAACTGCGAAGGACAAAAATTTCCATCATTGCAAATCTATGGTTAAATCAATAAAATTTCTAAAAAAAAGGATGATCCATGAATAAGTTACTTCTCTCATATATCGTTGAGCATTGATCAATAGAAAATTCTCAATTTTCAGAAAACAAATGAGGGATCAATTTAGCAGAAACTTGCATTGCAAAATACAGCCTCTACAAAACTATTGGGCTTAGGGGTATCATTTTTTTAAAACAGAGCTTTTTTCGTAGGCATAAATGTTTGAATTGTTAGCCCGTTAGCACCATTGGTGCAGTCTATAAAGGGGATACAGCCAGCCAAGCTTAAAAACTGAAGAAACCTATGTTAACAGTTTTACTTGAACAAAGTGAGAAATAGAGGGAGATATTAGTCTGAAAAATTTCGGAAATAATGAAAACAGAATCCCAGATGATGTAAAGAGGATCGTTGAAATATAAAGTGTAATTGAGTCCTATTTCATTATTTGTAAGAGAAAGATGATTAAACTCAATAATATCTTAATTTTGTTACAGATTCTCTATTGAGTTAGCTTTACATTTTCTTTTTATGTTCTAAGCCTGTGGTCGGCAAACTATGGTCCACAGACCCATTCCATCTGGCCTATTGTCCACATGAAGTTGTATATAAACATTTTTCATTTTACTTGTATATCTCTGGTTAGTGAAAAATAAATTCTGGTTTTGAAAATGAAGCAAAAGCCCCATTATTGTGGTGACTTCAAATGAAACAATGTTTTTCAGCTAAAAATGTTTCAACAAGACACACTCAGGCTATTCTTTTAATAATACACAAAACTTGAACCCAAACTTGACGATATTTTGTCCTCCAAAAAAGAATTTCAGAGTTCTCATTCATTGACTGTACATGGAATAGGATAAGAGAATATACTCTTTTTAGGGCTGGGCAATATAAAAATGAAAAGATTTGTATCTCTGTAATATCAAGCTGAATACTGATATACAATAGATATCCTGGTTTATTCTTATATTGAATTGCAAGTCAAATCCACATGAGATTATTATCATAAATTTTCTCGTGCAAACTGATATCTAAATTACAATGATTAAAATTAACCTTATCTCTGAAAATGCTGCTTTTTCAACTATAACAAGAACACAGAATACTTTGTTAGAAACTAAAAATGATAATGTAAATAGAACAAAAAATAGTTTTCTAGAAAAGTAGACAATTGAGGGAATTGTAAATGAGAAAAGGGTGGGTTTAGCACACACACATGGAGAGTGAGAACAGAATTACATCCACAATATCAGAGGAGAGACAGATGAGCCTGAAAAAAACCAAAAAAAAACTAGATCTTTCACCAAAATAGCTAACTTGGCATCATTGTGGCTATATCGGTCACAGTATTGCTTAAGCTTATACCATGTTTGAAAAGATACCAGTATATTGTGTTAAGTCAATATACTGCCCAGCCTAAACTCCTATAGTGAAAAATATCAAAGTAATTAAAAATACGAGCTGTTTCTATAGCTTGTATGATCATCATTTCAATTTTTAATTGCCTTAGTTCACAAGAAAGAAAAACAATTCTAATTTGCTCTGCCTCTAAAAGGTCTGCCGCCCTCTGTTCTGAGCTTTTACGCCATTGCATTTGCAAAATTATTGACGGTTAACGATAAACAAGTTAAAAAATGAAATGCTATTGAATGATATTAAATGAATCTCATTTCAAAATAATTCATATTCGCAGGTGCATCTTTATCATGGGGTCCCCTGTTTCGGGAGATACCCCTCACTGTCTTATTTGGCGTCTTCCTTTACCTTGGGGTCTCCTCAATGAGTGGTGTACAGATGTATGAGCGGACCAAATTACTTTTGATGCCTGTTAAACACCACCCCTCAGTTGGTTATGTTCGAAGGGTAAGTGATGCTTTTTTTCTTTTTTTTTTTTTTGAGGTTGCTCAGATATTCGCCGTCTATTCTAATCCCTTTACTCTCCCAGTGTAGTCTTCTGAAGATCATCTTGGGGCAGGCTGTGAAGAATTTGGGTGAGCTGGTTGAGAGAACTTGCACAACCTCCAACTAATGATAGATGAACAAAACTAAATGAAGAGAGTAAGAAAGTCGGCCTACACATGAACTTCATCAAGACGAAGATAATGTGCAACAACCACATCGGTGATAAAAAAACACTAAGATCAAAATTGGGGACACACAACTGGAGGAAGTAGACCACTACATCTACCTAGGACAACGAATCTCCATGAGACCCTCAAAAGAAGATATCAAGCAAAGAATCACACTAGGATGGCAAGCCTTTGGCAGAGCCAGCTCAACCTTCAAAAATAAGAAGATCCCATTAATCCTAAAAAGAAGGATGTAAAACCAATGCACCCTCCCAATAGTCACTTATGGAGCTGAAACACGGGACCTTACCAAGAGACAGATCTGCAAATTGAGAACCATGCAATGTGCACATGAAAGAATAATGCTGGGCCCCACATGGAGGGATTACAAGACAGCACAGTACATCCAGGAAAAGACAAGAGTCAGGGACATCATGGAATCCATAAAAAATCTCAAATGGCTGTGGGCTGGTCATGTTGCACGAATGGTGGACAACCAATGGACATCACGACTCACATGTGGAACCAAGGCCGGCAGAATATTAGATGGAGAGATGAGCTAGATAAATTCAGAAAGTATTGGATGCGCAACACCTATGATAGAGAAATGTGGCGAATCCTGGGGAAGGTCTATGTCCAACAACGGACATTAAAAGACTGATGATGATGAGATCGATGATATCTTCTCCCCCATCTAGAGATCTTGTTGTTCCAAGATTGGAGCAAAGTGCTTTTTTTTTTACATGTTTGTATCTTTTCATTCACAACATCTGAGTAATCACAGTCATTGCTTCATCAATCGTTTCTTCTGAACTTTGAGTAACTCCTGCCGGTGGCCGAACCATCACAGTGACAAATGTGCAACCTTTTTTTTGATTTGAGGGTTAAAAAAAATGTGTAGTTCAAATGGCAACTGAAGATCTGTGTTCGCTGTACACAAATGCCCTTGGGAAAGGCATGAATCCAACTCCTCTCCTTCCCAGCTACGGTGAAGTGAGCGACACCACTTCAGGTGCTTGTCACATCTGAGTCTATTTCACGTGGCAAAACCATCACAGAGACGAATATTCAAATTTTTTCAATTTTAAGCTCAAAAAAAGTGTAGCCCAAATGCAAGCTAAAACAATCTGTGTTCATTGCACACTAATGCCCTTTGGAAAGGCATGAATCCATCTCTTCTCCTTCCGAGCTATGGTGAATTGAGCGACACCACTTTGGGTGCTTGTGACCTCTATGTCTATTTCACATGTAACAAACCGAGACAAGAGGAACTTGTGACATATGAAGCCTGGGCAAAAATAGCTGATGCCATGGCCATCATAAGGAGAAACAAGAAAAACGACAGACTGTTCAAAACCTGCACCATTGTTTACAGAATGTCATCAACATTTCTTATTGTAATAAAACCAATTGTTTCGAGTTGATTTTTCAAGTAAAGACCCTGTCAAAATCTGAAACAGGGATAATCATTGCTTCAAAAATAAAATGTTTAAAATATTTTCTGAAATGTAGTATGAATCATAAGAAGAATAAAGTCATTAATGAAAATACAAAGTGTATGCATTAGTTATAAACACTGTGTAGTCAGCTTCATTTCTTATATTTTTTCTCTCCTAGATCTATTGTTGACACTAGTACAAGAACTACAAGACACTAGTACTAGAAGAAAATATCCTCTTTCTTTGCCAAATCTCTTTATTATTCCCCTCTTAGGAACTGATTTAAATATAGTCTGAGAGAAAAACTTTTTGGCATTCATGGGACCATTGACTTTCATCACAAATTAAAACTATCAATGATGTTCAAATAAACAATCCAATTAATGTAATTTGTTTTACTTTGCTTATTTTTTCCTCTCATTTTTCCAGGTGCGGACATTACGGATGCATCTTTACACCGTCACACAACTGTCCTTATTAATTGTCCTGTGGGTCGTCAAATCCACGGAGGCTGCTCTTGCCTTCCCATTCCTGCTTATTCTTCTAGTGCCCCTCCGATTAAAGCTTCTTACCTATATTTTTACCGAGAAAGAACTCCACGAAGTAAGTATCACAATGCATTTACCTCCATTTCATTATCTATTACTTTTGCAATATGAATTTTTGTATTTACTTCCTCTGAATATCCCATTGGTAAAACCTGAAAGTCAGTTCTACATAACATCTATTGATTAATTATTTCAAAATTTTTCTATAAAACTTGACTGAAAGATTTATAACAAACCATCTATTGCCAGTATCCCTTTTTTTTTTTTGAAAAGGCCTCCAAAAAATATTTTTTGTGAGTGCCTAGTGGCACACTCTTACAAATCTGCACAGATGTAGCCCAAAAGAGAGTAAAGCCGTTACATCCTACTAAAATTCACCCTATGTCTGTCTAGTCATCCTTGAGTTAAGCTATGATGGACAGTTAAAGGCACCAAAATCTATTGTAGTTACTAATGGGACCCCCTCTTTTTAGCAGATCAATTTCATGATCTCCTATCCAAAAGTGAGAATCCTGAATACAAGATGATGATTCCAGATGATAGTATCACAGAAAATTGACAAGTACTCATATTCTAAGATTTCCGTATTTAAAATTAAAAACAGAAAAAAGTCTATATTTCCAGAAAATATGGGTATTTGAAATGTTTTGTAAAATTCCCCCAGATATTTAAATTGAATGCAATCCAAGAGTTCATGATGAGGTATGCTTCAATAAATACATGGTTCAAATCTATGGTTTTCAGATACTATATATAAAAGGTGGATTATCATTTTTATTGGGTTTCAATAAGAAAATTAGATTTTTTTTTTTATTTTGATAATATCTCATATTTGTGATTTTTTGTGGTTTTACAGTTAGACAAAGAAGAAGAAGACAGTGAAGAAGAAGAAGACGAACCAGACTTTTACCAACTGGCCCACATGCCTATCTAGGTACCCTAATGCTCCACCCCTATCTAGGTACCCTAACGCTCCACCCATGCTTGCCTTCCTGCTTCTTATATATTGCCATTGGGGCCACGTAAGTCCAGCCCCTAAGTCAACTTTGAGTTGGTGCTGAACCTCAGAGACCAACCAAATCGTCTGAGAATTGTGGAAGGAACAATTCGTACGGACACAATCCAGAAGCAGAACTTGTACAGGCTGATCGATCCGATACCAGTCTGGATTTCAAGGATTTTTAATCTTTTTTTTTTCAATTTTTATTTTGGGTTTTCATCTCAAAACTTGCTATTGAAGAAATTCTTCACCATTTTGAAAGGACAAAAAAAAAAAAAATGAATGAAAGAAAGAAAGAAAGGGAGAAGTGGAAAAACGAAAAAAAAATTATTTTTTTGTTGTTATCGAAAACGAAAAAAAAAAAAAGCTACATCATGTTTGGCCTTTAAAAGAAAAAAAGAAAAAAAAAAAGAAAGATTGATTTTTTTTTTTACATTTTTTTTCCTTTGATTGGAAAAAAAAAAACTCAAACAATTTTTTTTTTCAAAAGGCGTAAAAAAAATAGCAAAGGAAAAAAAAAAAAATACCCAAAAAAAACTATGGACGACAATCGAAATTTTTAAAAATGCAAACAAAAAAAATTTTTTAAAGAAAAAAAAAAGAAAAAAACTTGACACACAAATTCTAGTTCTTTTAGCAAAAAATTGATTATCATCATTTTTATTATTATTATTATTATTATTAATAACATAATTATTATTCTGTTTAACCCGGTATGCTAGAAGATTCCTGTGATGAAAAGAGGGGGGGTGCACTGAATTACATGATCGTTGACATTTTCAAATACAATTTTTCTGTGAAAAAAAAAAAAAAGGAAAATATGATTTTTATACATAAAATAGCAAAGTTTACATGTGAAAATGAAAGAAAGAAAGAATGGTTTTTGTATGTAATGCAAAATAACCTATAAATGTGTGCATGTCTATATATATTTATATGTAGGCAAGCCAACTTTTTTAGTATGATTGACAATATTGCATAAAAGTCAAGATATGCGAGTGTGTCTGGGTTTTTCAAGCATTTTGCCAAAAAGAAATATTTCTGAGAGTCTTTTATGAGAAGGAAAAAAAAGTTGAAAACGTTTCTGAAACAGGATTCTTCCTTTTAAAAAGAAATGACATTTCTTTAATGTTTAAAAGATTGCCTATATGCTTGGATATTTGTCTGAGCAGTTTTGTATATGTAGAGGTCCAAGTCACAATGACGAATGGAAAAGTTTATATATATATATATACATATATATATATATACATATATATATATATATATGGAGTCACTTATCTGCATGGGCATGGCTGAGGATTTTTTTTTTTTTTGTTATTGTTGTTAAATTTAAATTTATCTATATCTTCTCTACTCAAACCTGAGTCTTTCTTTTTTCAATAATCTTTTTCTTTTCTGGCCCAAGATTTATCCTGTGGCCTCAAAAAAAAAGTAAAGTATGCTCAGTTGCTTAGAGGCAGCACCTCTCCATTGCACTTAAAGGGGAGGGTTGGGCTTGCCCTGACGCCTTCGCAACACAAGTTGCAGGGACTGAGCAAATTTTTGTTCTTGCCCGTATGTACGCATGTGGGACCCCCACTTTAAACTGACCTTGCGTCAAATTTGCCCCAAGTGGGGGGTGCAAATAAATTCAATACACCTCCTTTTCCTGTCCTGGTAAAAAAAAAAAAAAAAAAAAAAAAAATTATTTTTAAATTGTCTACACCTTTCTTTATACACCTACACACACACAAACAAACACACACACATTTAATATTATTGGATAACTGAATATTTTGTTTTAATATGTCTTCTTTGATTAGTTTAGGGGAAAGGGTGCATTTGAAAATATTGAAAGAAAAATTTTTAAAAAAACTTTTAAAAAAATTTCCCAAAATGTTTGGAAAGAAAATAAAAATTTCTAGGGAGTTGTTTGCCCTACCCCCCTCCCCTGGGAAATTAGAAGGGGGGAAAAAATTTGGCTAACCCATCCGAACTATGCCCAAGGGGGGAAAAAAAAAAATTTGGATTTTTTTTTTAATTTGTTGTTTTTCTTTATTTCTTGGTTGTTTTTTTTATTTTCATTTTATTTTTAAACGGGAAAAAGTAATTTTCTAATTTTAACCCAAACACATAATCAGGAAGAAAGAAAAAAAAATTTAGCATAACCTTGTAGGACCTAATCCCATACATCACCCCCCCCCCTCACATCACCCCACCCCCTCCACCAAAATCTCTGCTTTCTGGTCTTTTGGCCTAAATCGAAAAAAAAAAAAAAAATTGAATGTCTAGTTCTTCCAGGCTGTACCTCCCCATTGCACTTTAAGCGGTAGGGTCAGGTTCATTGTCTGATGCCAGAGGCACCCCAATAAGGGAAGTGCCGACGAGGGAACAAGAATATTTCCTGTCTACGCGTAACAGTCCCCACATAAAACTCAACTTTGCGGAAGAGGCAAATTAGCATCATCATCAGCCTCGAAAAAAACTTATGAAAAATCCCCAATGAGGCTCAGAAATGACAAAAATATTGATTTGAATATTTTTTTTTTTTTAAATCTTGGATGTTTTTTTTCTTTTTTTGTGTGTGTGAATCAGTCCTCTACCCCGAATCCACTCCTCTGCCTGCAGCCCTAAAACAGGGAAGAAATAAGAACTATACTTAGTTTCCAAATCCCAGTTCCAGAGGGGCTGCACCTCCCCATTGCACTTAGAGCAGTAGGGTCAGGTTCATTGACTGATGCCTCAGGCATCCTAAAGAAGTAAGTGCTGACAGAACTGGACAATTTCAGGAATCACCAACAAATGTGAAGGTCCCCACTTCAAACTCAACCTTGGGTCACATTCCACCTTAATGGGGAAGTGGATAAATACGTAATTATACATGTATAATTCGCACTGCTTTTCCAGATTTTTAAGCCTAAAACTTGAGGTTACCATATTACGATTGAGAACTAAATGTTGCCATTTTTTTCCCAGCCAAAAACACGGCCGTATCCAGGACAGCATAACTGAAAATAACTTATATCTATGATTCAAGCTAACACGTAACAAAGAGTTTAAATCGCTGACCAAACACTCGAGTTGTTTGGAAAGTTTTATTCAAATTAATATTAAACACATTTTAATCTTCTTCACCGTTTTTCATTCTCAAAACAAAATCTAGATTATACGAAATTTTATTTTTAGTCGAACAAAGGTTTAATTGAGACGCTACAAATTCGGAAAAATCAATGTGTATTATACACGAGTGATATTTTTTTTCCTGGATTTCATAGACTATAATTAAGGCTAGGTATCATATATGAATAATTACAGTACGTACTTAGCTTGGCTGCAAAAGGGTTGTTTTCTTTTAAAAATACCTATTAGTCACACACATCATTGATTATTATTATTACTAGTTAACCCTTGCTGTTAAAAAATCATGGCAATATTGAAATAATTTTGCAATTACATATAAGCTCATAATATAATGAGCCAATGTGAAGCTAATTCAATTGTGAAATTGTCACAGAATTCAAATATTATTGTGTATAATCATCTTTCTCTTACAAAGAACTGAATAATGAGATAATCTTCCAAGGGAAGTGACTCTTGCAGAGAAAGTATCTCCCTTGGTGTTACAGACAAAAAATATAGGCATACACTTGGCGTAATATACGAGTAGACTATTATTATGCACATAATTGATTTTTTTTTATTACAATTATTTCAAATCGGATCACGAAACCTCACAAAAACGGAAGACGAGGAAAAAAAAGAAGCAACAAAAATTGACTTGTAATTTCATTTTGAGGGGAAAGAAAGAACGAACCATTTTTTTTTTGTGTTTAATTTTGTTTTGTTTTGTTTTTTTTTTTACATTTTTTGTTTTGTTTCATTTTTTGTTAATTTTTTAAAAACTATGTTTAAAAAAAAAGAAAAAAACTTTTCCATTTCTGCCAGATTTGTCTTTTTGTTTGTTTATTTTTTGTTTTGTTTTATCTTGTTGATTGATTCAACATTATATGTTTATATCCACACGCATACACACACACATGAGGTGCTACCAAAAATTTCAGGGAAATTAAGGCATGAAACGGTCTCTTTAAAAAGTTCTTTTTTTCCTCGTAGAGGGATTTTGAGAGACACAGGAAATCAACTTGACAGAGGAGTAGATTGAGCAATCTTTTCAAATTCCTCACACTTTTGAATAGCATCTTATATATATATATATATATATATATATATATATATATATATGAATTATCTGACAAGATGGTATTTGAAAAAAAAAAATAGTGTGGGAAGAAAATTGAATGGTTACAAATAAAACAATTACATAAATATGTTTCGCCTCTTGGTTTCAACTGAGGAAGCCAAAACATTTTAAGTTAGGGCAAGATTGCCGGGATTTCTATATGCCGGTAAAATTATCCCGGGTGAAGATGTCCTTCCCAAATGATAACATCTTGATATGATTAATTCTCCTATGAGAACCCAATACACTTCTGTATTTCATCATATTCTAGAGAAGCCATCAGACAAAACATGTTAATCTCATAAATTGTTTAATTTTTAACAACTATTCAATTTACTTTCTGCATTTTCTTTTCATTACCATATGTATATATATATATATAGCTGGTGTGTGGGGTATTCCATTTGAAGAAATGAACAAAAAGAGTTAAAAATGTTATGTCATACACAAGCCCACCAAAAAAAAAAAGAAACCCGATTGTCAAATTGCTCAGCAAAATGAAATTCTCCCTTAAATTTTGCCCTTCGTTTCAAAGAGCCATTGTAAACATGAAATCAACTGATTCACTTGTGTGTGTATATATACATATATACACATATATATATATGTATGTATGTATGTATGTATGTGTGTGTGTGTTTACAATGGCTCTACAAAAGGAAAGGCAAAGTTTAAGGGAGAATTTATATTCATTTCTTGATATATAACTGTCACGTTGAAAAGAAACAAATTTACCCAGAGTAAACAAGATGAAAATTTGAGATAAAAACAGTTATTTGGGCCTTTGCGTTACCAGCAACTGTTTGGCTCAATGGTGAGGGCAATGCTACCTTGGTGCGGCTACCCTATCAGAAGCAGGTTTGATTCCTGCAGCAGCCCCATTTTCTTTAATCATTTAGTCTATTTACGCTGTCTAGTTCAAGTGATATATTGAAATGATCTCCCTTTGTTACACGGTCAAATAAGAGTTTCTATATAATATGTCAATTTATAATCATTCATATACACGCATACACACAGAGTCTTGCATACATACACAGATTTATGTGTAAAAAAAAAACTAACAAACATATATACGTGCATATTTTACAAACACTGTATAAGGTATGATTTAAATGATGAGATTGGGTGAGAATGTTCAAGAAAATTGAACAAATTATTTTTCGCAGTGAATCTAAGGATGATCCATTAATCATTTTTAACAATTTGTTCAGTTTTATTCAAATATTCTCGCCAGTTGTTTATGTATTTGTGTATCCATAATGTTCATCATTTTTGACATCCTCTTGACTTAAAAAAAAAAAACAAAACAATCTCGTGTCATTCAAACACAGGTACATGACCTGCATTCTTTCCTGCATGATTCAATTAGCATGCGAAAAGATTCTGTAGCTGTTTTGTTTAATCTTACCTAATTGATTTCAAATTGATCCATTGTTTGATTTTTTGACTGACTATTTTTATGACACGTCAGAAAAGCACGTTTACTTCAGGCAATGCATAACAAAACTAAACACGCAAGCGGCTTGAAATTTTCAAAGGTTGTTTCTGGTGGCTCATTGGTAAAAGTATACCCTGTGGTTGGCTCATACGTACGGTGGTTTAATTTACATTTTCACAGTCTCGTAATTTAAGAACCACATCTTGTATGTATATATGCACACACTGTGGATTCTGCTTTATAGAGTAGCTTTGAGACCAACAATTTTGGACCCTATGACCAGCTTGTCCGATTAACTAAACCAGACAAATAGTTCTCTTTGAAAAGATTTATAGGAAACTCTTGTTTGAAGCAGTAACTGTAAAAGAAATTAACTCAGTCAACCACAGTATAACCAAGCTCTCAGAAATATATAGTGTTATTCCACCTCCAACTTGAGTCTCAAGCTAAAATATTTGAAAGATAATTGTTTTGAGAACTAAAATCTATATTTTTAGCAATTCTATCAGATTTTAAAAGTTTACACAAAAGTCAATTCGGTAGCACTACAGCCGGATCTAAATTAATGGCTCATTAGTCATGATAAACGAAGTAAATTAGCTATGGTTAATTACATCTGATTGGGTTCTTACAAAATTAGTCTCATTGTCCTGCAAGTCCTAAAAACAAATGGTCCTGTTATGCGAAATCCGATGTATATAATTTCTCGATATCTCCCATTGTATCGCAAAGATATTCAATATATTTTCTCGAAAAAATGAATTTTCTCACAACTGTTTTACTCTGCCCTGAGAATGTTTTGTATTGCTTCTAACACTGGAATACGTGTTGCTGTGTTTTAAAAAAGGTTTAATTGTTGAAGCAAATGTTCTCCAACATTATCAATAACTTCATTCAGTTATTGTCAATAATTTTGAGAAGAGTCATTAATATTCAAAGAATTCTTAGATACGTCCACCCATCTTTATGAGACATTTTGACACACCGACCAACTGACTGACTGACTGAAACGTATCATTTTTCTCAGCCGTATCATGTTGGATTGATATGAAACTTGGTCCAGACCTTCGGGTGAACTATCCTCATCTTACTCCTGCTACCACTGATGGTGGATGCTTTGTTGATCTCATGGTTCTTGTTCAGATAAACAAACTCATTCTTCTTGTTAAGATGCGGATATTTTTTTACTCATTTCTTTATTAGGCCAGAACTTCTATGCTTCTCTAAGTATGAATAATAGACCTAGGGAATCGGGTTTGGGGGCTTCCTATACACAGAAAAATTCACGCAATCTGTTTATTGCCTGTGATTGGAACTGACAAGTTATACCAACATAAGAAAGATAAATACACATGAGCAAAATTCCAGGTAGATTTTTGTATGCCCAAACTCTAATTACTATAGACCCGAATCACTAGCGTAAATTTTACCTATTTATTTGAAAGAGTTACAGGTGTTTTAAAGGAATGAATTGCAAAATGAATTCCAAGCAGTAAATATCAATTTCTATTCTATCATAGAAACTAATTTTTAAAGTATTATATTTTTGTATAGAGGGGTCCCTTTTGCCGCCTTATAAATCTGGTCCTGTGGGGAAAGCCATAGAATATTGTGTGAATGATGAAGATAACGAGAAGGACGAGTTTGATTGTCTGAAAAACCCTTTGAATTTTTCTTTAAGGAATTGCATTTCTTTATCAAGAGCTCTCTTTTAATCACAAAAAAAAAAAAAAAAAAAAAAAAAAAAAAAAAGAAAATATTACAAGCCCTTGTTTGATGATGATTTAGGATTAGGCTGCCACTTTTCCTTGAGGATATATTTGGAATATGTATTAGCAGCCAACCTGTTACTAGTGAATTATACCATCTTTTTTATATGGGTACACCAAGTTGGGGGTTACATGAAACAGTTGTACTGAACGGTTATCTTTTAATAACTATAAAGTTCCAATTTTCAAACCCCCTTGCCCTAGCTGAAAAGGCCTGGTCTAGGTGGGTACAAATGCCCCATTTGGAGCTACCACTCCCTACAGATGGTATGCCAATGTTTACAGGTGCAGTTCAAGGTTTAAATGGTTTTCTTTTTTTTTCTTTTCTGTATTTCTTTTTCAGCAATTGTCATGTTATTTTATTCATTATTCTAATTTTTTCAAATGAGAGTAAGTAATTTGTCATTGCCTGGAATTCTGATTTTCTTATAATATAAAGAAGTGAAGTATATGTATGTACTTTTGAAAGTTGAGAACTACACATCACAGAGGAAAAACAAAGACATGTTTGAAATCAGTTTGCTAAAAGAATTAATCAATTTCTTTGGGACTTGCATTCATGCTTTTTCCCCTTATTTCTTTCATTGAAATCTCTAAAAAATATAATTTCCTTTCCAGCATTGTTAGATTTGGAATTTGTTTTTGTTTTTTCGGGGGACGCTAGATAGCCTTGCTAGTTATTAACAACACTCAAACAAAAATTATTGTCTTAATAATGATTATTACAATATAAATAGCTTAGAAACCGTAAAAAATGACAGGGTTATTTATGTATGGATCAACACATCAAGCTAAGGTCAAAGTATCTGTGTACTCAGCCTAGGATCAAAGTGTAGTATCTATACAAGCAGAAAAGGTCAGAAACTGTTCATTACATGGATAGTTTCTAGATACTTCATGAAAAAACAACATTATGCTAAATTTTCATTACTTATGATACTAGAAATTCTACAGTGTTTTTTGTAATTTAGGAATTAGACACGAAGTGTAGATATATATGTTAAGCCAGCAGCCATTGCTTTGTAATGCACAAAACCAGAATACTATGTTTTTGTTCATATCTGAGAGTGTAAACCTGATATACGTTTCATATTTTGCATACATTAACCCAAAATATAAATCAAACCATTTTGTGCAGACATATGTCTCTTGTCTTAACTAGGTAGGTACCAAAAACATTACAAATTTTAGCAATGATCAGACATTTTTATAAAAATTTCAGAATGTATTGCAATAAAATAATTTTGATTTTGGTTTTAATTGCTAGAAAATACCATGAAGTTAGATTGAAAAAGGAAAATTACTTTTACATACTTAGAAAAAATCTATACTGCTTTTAATTAAATATTTTGTCTTGTTGATTTTAGTCACCCAAAAGCGCTTGAATTACACCATAATTTAGGTCTACTAACAGGGAAATTTCAACCAATTAAATATTTGTCTGAATTTTTATAATGGGATTATCATTATGTATAGGGTTTTTGGACTATTGTCCTCATCTTGGTTCATGATGAAGACGTTCCAGCCAAACCCTTTGATGGGAACCTCTTCATCTAGGCATTTATTTTCAAAATGCTCACCTTGGTAGGGTACAATGGCAGAGAAGTTGTGCTCATGAAATGAACCGACATGAAGAAAATAGTCTGAAAAAACCTGTACATTATATAATTGAATCTTTTTTTTTTTTTTTTAAACAAGAAGTCATTATTAAAATAGGATTCAACAAAAATTAGTTGATATAATGATTACACAACTGGATTTTTAAAAATATTACTCAGAATATAATGAAAAATACATTTACAGCAGGAGTCACTTGTCAACACAGATCAAAGATCAAGTGGGTATTGAGTCAGTTTTCTTTACTCATATGTAATGAAAGCCTGCTTAAATCTATGAGCATCTCATGGGACAACTGAAGTATGGATGACCAAAAACTGGTATTTTCTTCTCTGGCTAAAGTATATTCCTAATATTAAAACACTGTCAGGCAAACACCATTACGAATAGTAATTATAATTTTGGTGTGCACTGTATTATACCATGTCTATGGAAACTATAATTATCTTTACTACAATTATAACTGCTAATTGCTGTTACTGCAAGAAAACATTGCTATTATGCTTATGGGAACTCATGAGTGATTGTTGGATGCAGGGCAATTTAACACTTGTTTGATTGGCTAAGAGACAAACTGCTGTAATGGCTGCTAGTCATGTGACATTACAAGTCCTTTTGGCCTGAATATTTTCTCTAATCTAAACATGAAAGAACTTCTGACTTGATATTTGGTGAGCACTTGTAAAATTACACAGAGTGACAGGACACTTAACAGAATTCTATTGCTGATTTTCATGGTTTTAAGGCCTCATGAGCTTGCAAGATATCAAGTGACATGTGTAGTATCTGTTCGCAGTACATACTTTGGTAGCTTTGCGATGGTGCAATGACATGGCCAATGATGGCCAACTGAGGCTTGGTATTGCTGAGCTCAAGAGGCCGAGGATTCATCCTGTGGCCTCAAGAAATAACTCTGCACCTATCCATTACCTTAAAAGGGATGGGTTGGGCTTGCCCTGATACCTTCGCAACACTAGTTGCCGGGACTGGAGCAATTCTTGAAGCTTTCCCATAATCCCTTATCAAAAATGACTGTGTCACATCTTGCTCTTGTGGGAAAGCAAGTAAATACAGATCAAAGTGTACTATCTGCTCTGCTAGGTCTTGCGGATTAGAAGTTTGGAAAAGCACTTCCCGGGATTAGTCTCAGGACCCTAATCCAACTTGCATAGGATTTATCCTGTGACTAAGTCATGCCTGGCTTAATGTCTTTGTTACATCAGTTGCTGGAACTACGGAAATTTTTTGCACCGCGTGCACATACATGACCAGGATCCCTCAATAAATTCAACCTTGTGTCATACTTGCCATTGTGGGGAGGCAGGTAAACCTTGTGTCACATTCTGCCTTTCTGGGGAGGCAGATAAATACCCATACTCTAAAAATTATTTCCCACATTCAAACTCTTCCATAATTCAATGGGTTAATATTGATAGCAATATTTTTTTAAAATACCAGGCTTTTTACTCAATATCGGTTGTCTATATTGTTTTTTATTTTTCTTGTTGCCATATTATTATTATTATTATTTGATACTAGATTTGATTAATGCAAGAGATTGAATTATTATTATATAAGAATATAAAAGTTACGACAAATCAGTGAAATTGTCTAGTTGCTGGAATTTTAACACATTTACAAAAAATAAATAAGTACAAAGTTTCAATTTGATGAAAAGTTTAATTTATCAAAACAAGGATTAAAACAATTATTTTTACTATCAGAAATTTATGTAAAGAGATATTGAACATTTTGTTTTTTTTAAATAAGTAAATTTCGCCAATCAGGCATTTTCACTAATTCAGCATATCTCATCTCTCTCTCTCTCTATATATATATATATATATATATAATATTATGTTTATTTGTTGAAGTCAACAAACAGTTACTGAGGATATTTTTTCTGCAGTACTTCAATAAGGATTGAACTCCCTATCAGTAGTTTGCTACACTAGTTAGTATGCTAAGCCAGTGCTTCTTAAATCATGTCAGTGTCATCGACCCTAAAGTTTTTTTCACAAAACATTCACCCTCAACAAAATTTCCTTATGTTTTCAATCATTCCCATCTTATTCTTCTTTGAGTTTAACCCAATACAGTGTTCATATTGTATCAAGAGCAGAAAGAATAAAGAAACTAATTTCTTAAAGGTTTATTTTATTCAAGATTTTGAACAACCATTACAATTTTTTTTACATAAAGATAATGAACAAGCCTAAAAGACAGAATTAGATTCTTATGCAATAAGAAAACATTGTTTCTATGTTTAAAAAAAAAGTAAATTGTTTAGGTAGTATATGAAAATACAGAGTTTTGGTTATTAGAAGTATGTCAAGACCGATGATATTGGACTCAATAACGAGCTAGTTGATTAACTGAACAAGGCAAATAGTTTTTTATGAAAAGATTTTCTTTGAATAAATCTCATTTGAAGCAATGAGCTATGCAAGGGAGGTAACTTGGTCAACTAAAACAACATTAGTTTTTTGAGAGTTTGATTAAATCACATTTAACTTAAGCCACAAGCTGAAAATATTTGAAAGATTGTCTCAAGAACTAAAAAATATTTTTTTAGTAATTCTATCAGATTTTTTTTTCTTTTTAAATGTTAATCTAGTTGTACTGCTGCTTAGTCCAAATAAATGAAGCATTTGTCATAATAAACAAAACAAATTAACAATGATTACATACATTTCAATCGGCTCTCCAATTTTTGGTTCTATGGTGCGGCTGCTTCCAAAAACTGATGGACCTATTAAACCAAATCTACTGTCGATGGTAAGAGCAATGCTACATTGAAGCAACTACCCCATCAGTCACTGGTTCAATTCCTGCAGCACATCCATTTTCTCTTATTGTTTATCCTATTTATGTTGTGTAGGCCAAATGATACGTTCACCTTTTAATAACGGGAGATCATTTCAAATAGAGTTTCGATATAATATAACACCATTCACAGTCATTCTGTCGGATCATATATCCATTTCTTTATTTACCCAGATACTTATCTTATTGAGTTGTTAACCCTTCCGATTTCATTTGCCCTTCTAGTTTCATTCAACTCCGAAAGAATTTCATTCGCCTGTTCAAGGAGCACTGTGTCAACCATTGTATCATTGATACTATAATCACAATCATTATTATTTTTCGTACAGTTGTTGATAATGCCTAATATTTTCTCTAATACATCCTTAATAACTTACCAATAACATTGAATACTATCAGTGGCGGGACCAAGTCCAACTGAACACCCCTGCAAAATTTTTCAAGATTATCTTTTGTCAAATTTTTCAGGGCTCCCCAGATAAATCACACCCTCAGAGTTTTGGTGCCCATCATTTAATAGCAGTTGCAGGGTTCACGAGTCTCATGCACTGCTTTGATATCACTGATATTTTTTATAAATATCATTGCTATAACCTTGAAAATTCAAACTTATTATTATCATTCAATTCTCACTGATAAAAGTAATGTTGACAATATTGATAATAATGATAATACCAACAAGGTTACCAAAAATTGCCTGGAGTTATTACTGCTTTGAAAATTGCAACTATATTTATTTATACAGGTAACACGACCGATTTTCCATCACATTTGGTCCCAGAACTGTGCTGGATTTTCCATTTTGCCGGACCAACAAATTATTTAAATGACCTGTCAATAAAACACCTCTGAACTATTAATTATGCAAGTCTCAAATCTCTAAAGAATTGGGACTGTTATAAATTTCAATTGAACAAATATCAAATATGAATTAAATGTTTAAATGCAATACATCAAAACAAATTATATTTTTATTTATATAGATAAAACAGATGGGGGTATATCAATTGAGCAGATATAGGTACTTTACTTACAAAGAATCTCATAGAACCGTCACCCCCAATATGACAAATTATGGGGAAAGGTAATGATTCCCTTACAGAAAGGGTTAGGCTTCGTATTTCATTTACATTTTTGAATTTAATTATGAGTCAACCGAAATTTTTCAGTGTGGTGGTAATATTACTATTTAAAATGCCATAATAGTCATATAAATAAAAAATAAAAAAATCATAATGAAGCATATATATATTCATTCATTCATTCATTCATAAAATGAAATTAGTATTATTTTTTTCCACATTTGACAGTGTGTGTAATCAAAAGAATTTCTTTGTGTAATTATTCCTTGGACCCCAAATTGTACAATTTTCTTTGCTCTTTACAGCCAATCAGAAAGGTCTAAAAGTGAACGACTGACAGAATTATTAATTGTTCCACCTTTGACTTGCTTCATAAACTTGAAGTGTTTAAGATGTAACATGGTAGTTACTTGAAATTAAAGGATTCATAGATTCATTGATTAATTAAATAAAGATTCTTCTATGGGCATCACTGTAAACAATTTACTATAAAAACACGTATTCAATATTGAAATAAGCTTGAATTCAAATAAAATTTTATGAAACTTAGAAACATCACAAGCTTTTCAGTACAGAGAAACATTTACAGAGAGATTTTAATTATTCATTTTTCGTAAATTCTTCTGTATATTTAGGTTGATAATTCCCAAAATTGCTCTATTTATCAATTTTCCATCTTAGATGATCTATATTCATTCTTAAAATTTATACTTTCACAATTTTTTTTTGGCTTTACTTCAGATGATAAACTCTTCCAGTATTTCTCTGGAAGAGAAAAAAATCAATTTTGTTTTTGCAATGGTTTTAGCAAGTAAATGTCCCATCCTATTTTACTCATTAAACATCAGAATTCAACTACTTAATATCTTGGAAATTTCAATTTAAGTAGAAGCTGGATTACTGCTTGAAAACTCATAATTCTTAGTTATCTTCATAAACATATAATCAAGGCAAAATTGTTTTGTTTGCTTTGACTTTTGTGAGAGCCATGAGCATAATTTTGTTTGGATTATAAGAGGTGCCAAGCTATCTGTTGTCAGAAAATCAGTTGTATACCTGTAACTATACAAGAAATAGCTTAGCTCCAGTGAGGGATTCCCAACCTTTTTAGTTCTGTTTACCCCTTACAACTTTTCAAAAGTAAATTTACTTATTTTGTTCAGTATTTTGAGTTCACACTTTTGTTTTTCCTTGAGTTATTCTCCTTTGAATTGACCACTACATTGACAACAAAGTAATTTAGAAATATAATATACAGCTGCTTAAATCCAAAATGGTTGAGAGAGAAAAAAAATTAGGGTTTTTTCAACAAAATAGGCCTACTTCAAATTTTCTTCTGAACTACATTTTTTTATAATTATCATTAAAAGGAAAAAAATGTACTAATTCAGAGTCCATAAATATACCCCCAGGGATGAATTTATTCCAGGTTGAGAAACTCTGGATCCAGTGATGATTAAAAGTTTGTCGGGTATAAACAAAGATATTTTTTTAAAAATGACTTTAGAAATTCTTGTATGAATTTATGACTTGCACCAGATTGACCTCAAAGTTTAAGCTACCCCCTTTGAAGCTCTTCACCCCTAAGTCTAAAAATAACAAATTTAGGCAATCCTGTCTCTCTCCTTATAAAAAAAAGTTCATCAACAATTGTTGCCTTTTCCAAGTTAAGATGGCCGCCATTCCAACTGCAAAATAACAGATACTGATAACAAACTAACCCTAAAAATACTATCTCTCTGGAACAGCAACCTTTTTAAAAATAGGAAAGGTAACAATTGCCAAAGTATCTGACCAGTAATAAAATAAATAAAGAGTCAAGTTAGGAGGTTTCTTTACATGTAACACTCTGCAATGCACCTGAATACTCCCCAGTGTCAATGGAGGTTTCAGGTCTTTCAGTATTAGACACCTTCAACCAGGTGACCCAGCCAAGGTTGATCAAGCTTCAGCCTGTGTGTAGGTAGCACTACCTCGCCCCAGGCTCTATTTTCTTGATCCACTGCAACCTTGAAGCAATTTTTTGTTGCCCAACATGAAACAGGCTCTACAGAGGGACTGGTTTGCAAAACCAAGTCTTCGAAGGGAGATAATATGTAAGGTTGCTACAAGTTTAATGAATTCTAGTGACTGCTGCAGGGTCAAACTATGCACTAACTCCTATTCTGACTAAGGATGATTACTGCAACTTCTGTAATGTATATATAATAAATAAATTTGTAGGTAAAGAACACTTATCAAATTACAATAGAGGAACGTCAATTTTATACATAGGTTTGGCTTAACAGTGAAAAGTTTACTCCCATAAATTCAGTTTGGACTTGGATTGGAATTCACTAATTTTACTCTTCAAAATGTTTTTCTCAGATTACTGTATTTGACGGCATATAAGAACCCCATTTACCAAAAATATGACTCAAAATGTGAATGTTACTTTTTTCATCCAGCCCCACATTGGCCAGAACTTGCAGAGTTGAAAAAAAATCAAAAAAAAGAAACTAGATGATAAATATGGGGAATTCTGGGAAATGTACTTTTCTTATAACCCATTAGCTGCGACAGGTGGTGAAGAGCAAAAGTTATCCATTGCAAGATGAAAGCCCCAACTCACAATTATAACAGAGTCGCTATCAATCTCAATGATACAGAAATTTTATTGACTTAGCCATAGATATGTAATGATCAAATTTCCAGTCATTTGTAGTTAATTCCTTGCTGAAATAAGGGTTGGGAAATGGGCTTATATGTTAGTGATATTCAAACTGTGTTCCGCAAAACCTTACCAGAGGTTCCACTAAATAAAATGACATTTTAGCAACATACTTGATAATTCTTCAATATATAAACCATTCCTTTGAGGCTTTTTTCGTTTTTTATTTCTTTAACTTGAACAATACTGTTCTTATTTAAGGAAAAACAAGCTACATTTTGCCTTTTTAATTGAATATATCTTGCTTATTCACAGGACACAGGTGCTGTTGAATTAGTAATCATTCATATGTATATTTTTCCTCAGTAAATTTCATTTTTCCTTTTCCATTCAAGAGCATATTCTATTTGGGTTTATACACATTCAGATGATTCCATAGACAAGGAAAAAATCTAATAGTTACATACATTATATATATATATATATATATATATATATATATATATATATAGAAAGAAAAGTTTTTGAAACTGTTCCTTAGATGATTTAATCATTGAAAAAGTTTCCCCAGGTAGTTAGAGTTTGAAGACCACTGATTTAGAGTGAAAATCTCTATTAATAAACTGTATATGCTGACTTACTGATCTTATATTTTACAGTTTGTTTCCTTTATCAGTCTTTTAAAGTTCCTTGTTGAACAAGAGCCTTCCCTGAGTTAGTAAGCTGGCCCATGACATGAGAGGGGTGGGTAGTGATGGATACATGCCTTTCCCAAGGGCATAAGTGTAAAGTAAACACAAACTATCTTAGCCAGAGATTGAACTTGGCTTGCCAATCCCATTCTCTATGAAATTAACCACACGGACACTCACACCACTTGTTTTGAGTTAGCTTCTCTCATTTATTCACTGTATGTATGATAACTGCCACTTGATATAAGTATTGCGGCTCCTAGGGAAACACACTGTCCTGTGTCAGCTATAGAGCAGCCTGAGCATGAGAAAATACCAGGGACAGAGTCCGGTCCTAGCTTGGCTAGATGTTTAGTTAATCAGCTACAGCACATAGACTGAGATGGTCGCAGAACAATTTTCAACATGTGGCACCTGGTATTCCCTGATGGTTACTCATCAGGGTAATGACCCAGCTTGACATCACTTAACTTTGTATCCAACATAATCAGGCAGTGTTTAATTCACTTCAATCCCTTATTAAAAGATATTTTCAACTGATGAGCTTCATTAACAACCAATATCTTTTGAATACCTGTTGATGATGAAAAAAAGTAGTAAATAAATTAAGCTGAAAGAAGTGTTCAGTTATTTTCAACTACTAAAGAATTTTCTTGTCTGTATCTGTATGTGAATACAGGGTGATCACTCAACAACTAGCCAATGTATGAAGTTGATATTTGCTGTATATATTAGTAAGCACATCAGTGTTGAATTTGAAGTTTTTTGGATCGGTGGTTCTCAAGAAATCTAATAAAAAAATTTTTAAAATAATTACTGATTATAGATCTTTTATCTAAATTTATGAATGTAAATTTAGTTATAAAATATATGAATTCATATATATACAAATATTTAGATATTTTATATCTAAATTGGCAACAATGAACGAAAGTGACCGAAATACTTTGAAGCCATAGTTTCGTAGGAAAGACGGAAAATAATTTTACGTGACAATTATGGCAGGCTGCTCCATACTCTATAAAGTCTAGACCCTTCCAAAAAAGCAACTTTTGAATGGGCACTGCTCAAGTAATGAAAATTCAGAAAATTATACAGAATACATATAATCCTGAGCAGCATTCTTGTTTGTAACTACTGAATTCTAAAACCGCTTTTTGCTTTCTTCTCTAATCATCCAACGATTGAAACAATTTTTTTTGACTGGTTGAGTTATTGATGGGTCGTTCCACCTTTTTGCTTTATTTGAAAAAAAATTATCATTTCATAATATATATATATATATATATATATATATATATATATTGTATCATCCACCGACAGCTCATCAGTGTGGCTATAGACTATCCATTATCCCATCCAGTACCCAGAGGTAGGATCGAAACCTTAGCTTCAGACCCAGTGGCTGGTATCCTCCCTCTGCTCCAGTGAACTGGACGGTCAGTAAGGTTGAATTTAAGCGATATATTTATTTACGCCTATATATTCCCCATCCAACAGAGTGCTCCATTCCATGTTGGAAGAGCATTGCATATATATATATATATATATATATATATTAGTTCAATTTTTCAAAAACGCTGCCTTTTGCATTGATAATCATATTACCAACAGGCTACAGCATTTCACCACAGGTTGCCAAATATATCTATACTAGCATAAAACCAGTCAAAAATGACAGATAACAAACCAACAAATATTAAGAATTTGAATTTTTAGATAAATTTGAACCCAAAGTTACTGAGAAAAAGTAGGAATCACATCAGTTTTAGTCAGTGTTTTTAAATTTGCAATGATAAGAAAAGGTATATTACGGATTTTGGGGGCCACAAAAAGTGGGGGTCGCATTATATTCAAGATCACATTGTACTTGAATGCATATGGTGAAAAGGAATACTTAATGAAATTAAATTAATAAATATTTTGTAATTGTAGCCATTGTATGCTTTTTTAATCCATCTCTAATTTGCTTGTCAAACTGAGTTACGATTTCCATTTTTGTTTTTTTTAAAATTAGGCTATCTGATTTTCACTGTTTTGTTATCTGCTTCCCCCTACCAAATTTGACTGACTGAGAATACTTTAGGCATGAAATTCTGTTTTATTAAATCCGGATTTGGCCAGCAGGCTATAGTTTGCCAATGCCTGGCAAATTTTTTTCCCCAAAAAATGACACAGAAAGTAAGCTTAATCTTTATTGTCCATCCCCACATTGACCAGAAACTCAAGGAGTTGAAAAAGTAGACGATAAATAAGAGGAATTCAAAGAAATTTTTTTCTCAATAATCCCAGCTGAAATAACCCCCTTATATGCCATTAAATATGGTACTTTAGTAGAAGATGGAAGAAGCAATATTACGGAGCAAAACTACAAAAATAATCTTTGTTTGATGAAGGATCCTAGAATTTATTGTAAACTTTTCTATATATGTCCACTTTGTTTCCTCTCGCTTTTCACTAACTCTTAGTTTCATAATAAAAGATTTAGATGATAATGACAAGTGATTAGTTACCTCCCTTTCTTCTTGTGGTAAATTTTTAATTCATTTTCCATTCTATCTGACATGGTAAGTTTAACAATCTTAGTTTCCACCACTGGAGAGCTCTGCTCTCAATTAGGTATGATTTGAAATGTATATACATTTTCATCATGATGCGTACCTCAAGCAAAACAATATTAGGTTAGTAAGGTCAACCTATCGAGTCCTACTTTATTATTTAGTTTGAAAATTCATGTTCCAAGATTTGATTTGAATATGTTAATATTTGAAAAGAGGCTTGCATCTGATAGATTTGCTCTCACCTGGAACAAGCTGTCTGAGAAGGTGTTTTCGGACTCCTGATGGCTGTTTGAATTTGTACTTCTTGCTGTGACCTCTGGTTACACTGCTTGAGGATGGCTGTAGTACGAGTTGTGGTCAACAGTGTGTAAATCTGAGGTTATCCTGTATGTTTCCAGTAGATCAGCACGGGTTCTTCTGTAGGGTAGTGTCTCAAGATCAAGCTCTTTTAATCTTTCTGTATATGATGAATGTTTGATGCTGTTTATGACGATATGAGTCAGACTTCTGCCTTTCTCCCCAAGTTGAACATCAAAATACAACCCGTCAGTAAAATGCATTCTAGTAATAACTGACTAAAAATCGTCCCTAACAAAAGATACTTGAATAGTCCAAAGGAACTTTCTTGGTAAAAAACCAAGAGAAGGACACGTTGAAGGTTAACACGTATATATTACCGTATTTGACATCTTATAAGATCCCTCTTTTTACCCCCCCCCCCCCACAAGAAATAGCTCAAAAGCTAAACATGACTTGCGTTGTCTAGCCCAAGGACGGACTGACAGGTCAGGCAATTGGCCCTAAGCAACAAGAGGCCTAAGTAGCTAAACCAACAAATGTTTAAGATTAAGATTGTACATATCTAGATGATAGAGCGGAATGGGTTGAACGGCCAATAACCCTTTTTGCCCCGGGGCACAAATTACTGTCAGTCAGTCCCTGGTCTAGCCCAACGTTGGTCAGAACTTGAGTTTTTTTTTTTAAAAAGACTGGGTGAAAAATGAGAAGAATACAGGGAAATATGTTTTTTTCCTCTTAATCTTCCCTGCTAAAATAAAGAGGGATCTTAAAGGCCAGGGCTTCTCAAATATTTTTTTATTTGCATTCCTTTTTGATCAAATGAAGGTTTTTTTGTGATTATAAAACCAATTAGTACTGACACTATATACAGTGGATTCCAGTCAATAGGATTAATGATATTTTTATCCAATAACTGACTTTTCAGATTAATCGAACAACTAAATTTTTTTTTATTGAAAAACATCCGTAACTTCTTTAATTAAGTTTGCTTAAAAACCACTACAATTTCCCCTCCTATTTATTCTTTCTTTTTAAAATTTCACATTAACTTAAGTCACAAGTTGAAAATTTTCGGAAAAGAGTCATTGTAAGAACAAGTGAATATCTAATAATTCTGTCAGATTTTATTTAAAAAACGTAACAATGCTGCTTGGTTTAAATAAATAGTACATTGGTTAAAATAAACAAAACAAATTAATGATGAATACGTACACTTGATTCGTTCCTTAAAAAATTGATCTTTTCAACTGATAGTCCAATTGAGTGTAATCCACTGTATTTGTCTTTAATGGTAGTTTAGCATTAATGAATCTGAGAAAAAATTAAGACCAAAAATATCATCAAAGATCCTAAAACTTAGATATATTGCTGTGATTATTATAAAACAAATTACTTTTAAAAAGTTAATTACCAAAGCGTAACAGTAGCATTCAGACACTTTATAATAAGCACCAAAAAGAGTACTTTATTCTTTAACTCGTTCAGGCCTAGGGGGTTTTAAGGGTTTCAAAGCAAGGGCAGCAATTATGTATTTAAGTTTTCTCATTTTTCTAAGAAAACCTGGGAAGACATACATCATTTTGAAGGTTATAAGATATGGATTTCATTTATGGCAAAATTATACAACTATAATGGTCATGTAACCTCATTATATATTCAAAATGGCCACAAAATTTGAAGTGCATTCCCAGCCTGAATAAGTTGAAAAAAGATTTTCTAGATATTGGGAGACCCTCAGTTTTTATGCGGCCACCCCCAGAGGGGATCTCCAATCCCCACTTTGAGAAGCCCTGTTATACGCCATCAAATACGGTACGTCTATCTCTGATAAACAATCTTTTTTTGTCTCTGTTTATTGCTCAGGACAGGGCAAAAATATTTCTCTGAAAATAAAATGGCTGTGAACCTTACAATTTTCCACTGAATGTATATTTGAGATTTTTCTTTATTGTTATTGTTGTTTACAGACAGACAGGCAGGCAGGCAGGCAGACAACTGGCTCTTTTCATAAGGAGAGGCCCTTAACCAGTCCAGAGGGTTGTACTAAAAAATTTTCCAATCACAGAACAGTTCTTCTAGACCAGTGGTCCTCAAATTTTATTGTATAAAAGGCATACCAAGAAAGGGTGTTTCTAAAAGGACACAACCATCTTTTTAAACAACTTGTATCCAAACTAATCAAAATGTAAAAACTATTTTTAATAACACAAATTACTAAAAGATTCTAATACATTTTAACTTTACGATAGATGTTGAAAGTGATTTCTTTAACCTGGATGCTGGTTCATACCCATTTCATTACATTGTAAAAATACATAGCTTATAAAACACAAAGGAATGGATGCTCAAAGGAAGCTAGTGCATGATGCAATCATTTCATACTGTTGTCTCTAAGTACAGCGTTGCAACAGGACTTCTATCTTAGCATGAAATTTAAATGTGTATAAATTCTATCCACTTATTTATAGCATTGATTCCTTTATGGAACACCCTGTATTTTTGACTCAAGTGACACACCAACTGTTTTATCTATTAGGATATGAATACACACTTTACTGTTTTACCATACTACTTCCACATAGCAGTAAACTTCAAAGTAGTAATGGTGTATTAAGTCAAGGTACTGTAAAAATGACATGAATTTGATGAAAACATTTATGTAGTCAATGAATGAAAGTTTTATATCAGCATACTGATATACATACTCCTTTTGCTTTGATCTGTCACTAAGAAGAGAGATCTTACAGAATCTAGTGAAAAAAAACACTAGATTGAAAACTCTGTGGCAGGAGCGGGACAAGCATAATACCCTTGCTAGACATGTTCTAGGCGCAAAATAGAGGTGTGTCATGGTCTACAGTTTGAGAACCACTGTACTAGAGACTAAAGAGCAATTGTTATCTGATTTGGTTGGCAACAGCCAATGGCTTAATGAATTCTAAAATTTATTCTAACTTATGTCCTCATCTTTGTATTTTTCAATCAATATTTGTAATTCTGCAAACCCAAAGTAGGGGATCAATTTTAGGATTATGCATGAATATGATCCTTCCCCCTACTTTGTACCTTGTAAAAACTTACTATAGTTTGTGTGATCAGTCATTTGTGAGATACATTATTTTTGTTTTAAGGTAAGACTTTTTTTTCTAAAGTAAGACTTTTTTTTCTAAAGTAAGACTTTTTTTTCTAAAGTAAGACTTTTTTTTCTAAAGTAAGACTTTTTTTTTTAAAGTAAGACTTTTTTTTTTAAAGTAAGACTTTTTTTTTTAAAGTAAGACTTTTTTTTTAAAGTAAGACTTTTTCTTCTTGAAGTAAGAATTTTTTTTTTAAAGTAAGAATTTTTTTTAAAGTAAGAATTTTTTTTTTAAAGTAAGAATTTTTTTTTAAAGTAAGAATTTTTTAAAGTAAGAATTTTTTTTAAAAGTAAGAATTTTTTTTAAAGTAAGAATTTTTTTTTTAAAGTAAGAATTTTTTTTAAAGTAAGACTTTTTTTTAAAGTAAGACTTTTTTTTAAAGTAAGATTTTTTTTTAAAGTAAGACTTTTTTTTTAAAGTTAGACTTTTTTTTTTAAAGTAAGACTTTTTCTTCTTGAAGTAAGAATTTTTTCTTGAAGTATGAATTTTTTTCTCAAAGTAAGAATTTTTTTCTCAAAGTAAGAATTTTTTTTTAAAGTAAGAATTTTTTTAAAAATTAAGACTTTTTTCAAAGTAAGACTTTTTTTTCAAAGTAAAACTTTTTTTAAAGTAAGACTTTTTTCAAAAAGTGAGACTATTTTTAAAAATGAGACTAAGAAAATAAGACTTTTTTTTAAGAAAGTAAAACTTTTTTAAGAAAGTAAGACTTTTTTAAGAAAGTAAAACTTTTTTTAAGAGAGTAAAACTTTTTTAAGAGAGTGAGACTTTTTTAAGAAAGTAAGACTTTTTTTAAGAAAGCAAGACTTTTTTTAAGAAAGTAAGACTTTTTTTAAGAAAGTAAGACTTTTTTTAAGAAAGTAAGACTTTTTTTAAGAAAGTAAGACTTTTTTTAAGAAAGTAAGACTTTTTTTAAGAAAGTAAGACTTTTTTTAAGAAAGTAAGACTTTTTTTAAGAAAGTAAGACTTTTTTTAAGAAAGTAAGACTTTTTTTAAGAAAGTAAGACTTTAAAATTTTTTTTTGAATTAAGACTTTATTTATAAAGTAAAAAGAGTAAAGTAAGACTTTTTTTAAAGTAAGACTTTTTCTTCAAAGTAAGACTTTTTAAGGGTTAAGACTTTTTTTTCCATAAGATCTCTCTTCTGCTTCAATCAATTTGATTTATTTTTTTCATTATCAAAGTACAGTAGTCCTCCTCTTTAACCTGGGTGTTTGGGTCCAAGGAAGATAACTGCATTATAACTGAAGCATGGATAGCTGTGGGATGGGTATTAGAATTCAAAAATCCTTTTATAACTCCATAAAACTGTTAATTGATATATTTATTGACTTATTACTACAATTTCTGGGAAGTGTATAGTCATGGAATGTTATTTATGAAAACTACTCACAAGACAATTACAAGTGCCATACAAGTTCACCAGTAAATGAGGGTGTTGTTTTCATTGCAAAAACACCACTTGAATCTTGATGATTGACTGAAAATCCAAGAAATTCAATATTTTAGTTGTAGTAAACAAGTCTTTTGATTAAATTTTGTTTTATCTGCAGTTTTCTCACCAAATAGGCTATTGTATAATTAAAACATATGAAAATCATTTTCTTAAAAGCAATCATTTGTTAAACTTAACTTTTGCAGGAAATCAACTCCCAAAACCTTTTTATATTTTAGATTAAAGTAGAGTAATATCTAGAAGTCTACATCTTCAGCATCTTTTATATAGGTGTACGTTTTCATGTTTTTTTACTCAAAGTTTTATTCAGTAAAATTACTGTTGCTTCACTAATGGTATACCATGGAGGGAAATCTAAATAAAGCTTTGTTGTATCAATAAAAGCTCATGGTAGTGTGAGGGAGTAGTACAAAGTCATATTTAATAGAATTAAAGAAAATATCAGACATTTATTTGAAACTATCATAGAAATAGTCATGAAATGATGGGGTTAGGTATCATTGATTTATATTTGTGTATATTTATTACAAACAAAATGGGAAGTGTGTTCCTTTTATTATGAATTAAGATGAAAAAGACTTTACACAGAGAAAATGGGTGAATTTTGGTCATGAGAAATGGATTTGTTAGTGACTTTTGGGGTGAGGGAGTTGAGTCCAGGGTGAGAGATAAGAGGACAAATAGAGGGTAATTGAGTGGGGAAGGTCAGGTGGCAGATATGTTGTGCGTTTTTCTCTCTTTGTTCTTTCCTCTAGCTTTTAAACATCATAACCATAATAGATTGGGACTCGTACTTTAAAAAACCCTACCAGTGCACACACACACACACTGACACAAAACAACAGCAGTCTGTCACATAGCTTACTGCTACATTACCCTTCTCAACCATGACACAATGAGTATACAAATAAACCAACATACAAAAAAATGTTATGACATTGGTATTTATATGTATAGTTAATTCATCACATTACCTGCTAAATAATTTCCAAATCATTTTTTAAAAATGATAATACAAGGGGGATCATTCTGAAAGTAGTTTTGCAAAATAGTCCCCCTTATTGTGACTGACAGAATGACCCTCAACAAATTATGATACAGATAGAACTAAATTTGAAATTTGATCCGAGTGAACCAAATTTCTTAATCAGGGGAGATAACTGATCAGATAAAAACCCTTGTCTATAGCAAGAAAACCAATTGCAAGTTATCACTTGAATAATCCCTTTCAAGATAAAAGCCCTGACTCAAAGATAGAACAGAGTTGCCATCAATGACGATAAACTGGAAAATTCCATCATTTGCTATTAATGGATTAAGGAAGATCACAAACTGTTCGATGTCAGCATTTTTGTATTAAAAAAAAAAAAAAAAAAAAAAAAAAGCTTAAAATGGCCATTCACAATTTTATTGAAAATAATATCTCCAGAATATCCCTATATCATAATATTTTACTAATATGAGACTCAAAGAGAGACTACTTGCTCTTTTTCCTCTTGCTACTATTACTACTACCACTGATGGTAGATGCATCATTGAACTTATGATTCTTGTTGATGGTGTTGTCTATAATCATTTGTTATAAATAGCTAAAACTAACTACAAAAATGGCTAAAATCAGCTAAACTTTTCAATTTCTTGCTTACCTTATCAGTAAAAATATATATACTGATTTAAAGCCTTTTTATCAAAAAAAATAATCATACGTTAAAACTCCAGAATAAATTATTGATAAAAATTATACACTTACTTTATTTTTGACTTACTAATCGTCTTTTTTTTAACAGCCAGATTTCCAAGTGAAATATCCTCATCTTCCTCTTTCTACTACTACTACCATAACTAGTAATGCTACTTGTACTTCGTTTAGATATGGACATTAGGATGGTAGACATATTGAATTTATAGTTATAAATTGTGGCTTACAAGATGGCGTTTTAAGCTCGGGAGGAAAAAAAACCTCTCCCAATCCAGGGGTTTACTATTTCATCGAGAAGAAGGCCACTTCTGTCTCAATAGATAATGGAACAACGCTGAAGTGATCTCTTCAGGGCACAAGCCTGGGTGAAGTGTACGGAGATCCCAAGATGCCTAGTTGACAGAATCCCCTCTCTATTTTGCTGTTGTAGTACAAAGAAAAGCAGACCACAATATGTACAGCATCAGCATTGCTGTAAGAGCTGCCGGAAGAATATTGAAGTTGGTATCCAACTGCCTTAAAGGGACCCCACTGCCTGGTTTGGAATCAGAGTGGTTTTTCTTCTAGACTGGTTGCCTGACCAAGGCTAGTGTGCTCAGTATGCCCTGCTATTTTACAGCCAGGGGAAGTTAGAGATAGATCCATGCCTTCCTCAAAGGCATTTGCACTAAGTGAATTTGAACAGTCCTGACCAGAGCTTGAAGTTAGCTCCTCAATTATATTGTCAGTGCTGATAACCACCATTTTACCAACACTTCCAGGGATCATCTTTATGCCATTAATAAAATGGAAACCTAGATGAATTAGTGAAACTGCATATCTAACAGTTGCTATAACTATAAGCAGAATGCTTCTAATATTCCTTTCATTAATGAATTGACTAATGATTATTAAAAACAAAATGCAGTATAAACTAAAGGACACTCAGCGCCATTGTCAGGGGAAGTAACTGTGCATAGATCTGCCCAAAATTTAATCAGTTTTCCTGTAGACAAACCCTTTCTACAAAATTTGATTGAAACTCATTGAGAACTTTAGCAGATACCACCAAAATTCTATCTGTTCATAAGATATGCAGTTTAGACAAAATGATAACATTGGGAGGTAATTGTGCATGGATCTGCTCAAAAAATTCAATCCTTCCGTAACCTACCGACCACAATTTTTTTTTTCTACAAATTCATTGAAAACTTTCAGAGATATCTTTGGGATCGACATGAGCATATACATAAATTAATTTTTAAAAAATGGGGAAAAATGTCGCTAAATCAAAAAATAATTCCTGGAACTGCCCCCAAACTTGATCTCCTCTCCCTGAACCCCTTTCCCAAAACCAAATCTTGTTAAAATCCATTCAGAGATATCCTATGGAAAGACAGGTGGAAAAATGTAATCAAATATATACCTATGCAGCGGTAGATGAATAAATGAACACTATAACATATATTATTTCTAACGTGACTGATACACCATAGATGTAATCAGTATACCATTAAACGCAGGAGGCCAACCAGACAATAACCATATGTTTTTGACTTGATAGTTAATGTTGCATTATATATATATATATATATATATATATATATATATATATATATATATGTATGTATGTATGTATGTCTGTGGTTCTGTATCCCACCCACAGAAAAAAATATTTCTGAAGGGAGGTAACTAATAATTGCTAATTATTGACTGGTCTCCCTTATTTATTTACAAATGTATCAAAATCCAGTTGTAATTGGACTTTAAAATTTAATCTTCATTCAGATCACATCAGATTGTGCTTATCTCTTGAAGGTCATATCCAATAGGTTATAGGCAATGCTTTTTTTAGATATTGTAGTCAGTGTGAACTAAAATCTTTCATGCAATTTTTTTTTCCTTTGACAAAAGTAAGTACTTTTGAATTTGAAATAGTGGATTAATATTTTTTGATGAAAACTCATTAGACTATGTGCAGAATCCAATATCTTTTGAGCACACATTAATTTCCTCTGTGCCCAAGTAGTAAAACCTCTGTACACACACGTATATGTACATGGTTTAGAGGGAACTATGATCACAAACTGCGCATAAATTTTTTTTTAAAGTAACTCAACCGCCGGTCAAGTTAGAGGGAAAGTTTACTCACTCAAAAATTATTTGTTCTTAACTGAAACACTTGTGTAAAGAAAATTAAGTCATGCCTAAAAATCAAAGAATCATATTAAGTATAATGAACTATGATGAATTTGATCTCATTGTTTTACCTGTCTTGTTTCTCCAAATAAAAGGTCAGATGAATAAACCTCGCAAAGAAAACAAAGGTTACATTAGGAGAATACATTAACATTGTAGTCTTCGCAATTCATACTGCAGTAAATCTATAGGGTTGTTTAATTCTGTTCAGTCCGTAACGATTCAGTTGAATAATCTAAAAAATGTTTTTAAATATCAAAATGTGATTAAAGATCTTATTTTTTCAACTTGGCCAGTGGTCGAGAAAGCAGAGATTATTTACATGCCTGGGAGAAAGAAAATTGTCTTGACTGAGTCTAGAACTCAAGTTAAATCTTACCAGCTGATCACAGGGTTGTCTAGTAAGGTTCAAATCTGAATTTTGAGGCGAAAATCCTGCAGTCTTTTGATGCATTGGATACACAAGGATACCTCTTACTATCCATCTTGTAGAAGGAGTTTAGCTAAACTTTTTTTTCCATTCTTAGGTGAAGAATTATTATTATTCACTGATTTACTCAGACTAGTGTCCTCGTTTTGATTGTTACAGACACAATGTTTTGGACACTGTATCCTCTAGCCTTCGGAGAACTATCTACACCTGTGGATCGAATAAAGCATTTGGTTTAAAATTCCAAAAGGCTTATTAAGTACAACAGACGCCTGAAGAAGCCCTGAAGGTACAGCAGCCGAAATGTTGTGTCTATAATAATCAAGATGAGGATCTTTAGTGAATAATGAAATTTTTTCTTTTCATAATTCATGTGAAATGATAAAAAGGAATGTGTGAATTTTTAATGCCTCGCAATTATTGAATACGCCCAGAAAAATATTTTCTCTAGCTTAAAACCAAATCAAGTCTATAGAATTAAAAATAACTCATGATCATAGTCAATAATTGAACAAGCCATAGTGTCAAAATTTGAAGCCTTGTAAAATAATTCTACAGGAAAACATCTAAAATAGAGTAAAAATCATCTAGAGACATGCATGTTCTGAAAATTCTCGATGTTGATAATAAACCTGTTAAAATAAGGCCCGTAAATGGTCAAAAAATAATTTTTTCCCCAAAAAAAAAAAAAAAAAAAAAAAAAAGTTTGTTTTTTTTAAGTTTTTTTAAAGGGGTCTAGTAGAGTGCTAATTTTCAATTCTGTAGACAAAACTGTATTGCCAGGAGCGCTGGAAAATATATGAAAAAAGCACAGAAACTTTCACCACCTTTGATGGTTAAATATTTCCAAAATTTTTGTCAATGAGAGACATTCCCCTCCAAGGAGTAATTTTTGATAAATTGTTTATGTCCTTCCAGGAAGAGGGCGGAAAGATCTTGCCATAAATGCGTCTATTATATTGTGTACATGAAATGAAGGGTAGAAGTAATATTTTCAATTAATAAGCAAGAAAGTAATTATTTTGTTCACATATATCTATCTATAAGTGAACACTGCAACATTTTCTGTTTGTTTCTCTGTAACAACAGACTTTTCCACTTAAGGTAACGATTTTGACAATGAAAATATCTTCTACCCTCCATTTGAAACAATAGACTCTTCCACTTGAATAGATTCAGTCACTTTTTAATAGAACCCGAGATAAAATTGATGTGATTTAAAAATTTATTTACACTATTAACACCTTTGTAGTTGTGAACTATCATCTTAAATTAAGTAAAAGAATATAAAGAGACCACTTGAACTCCAAAGAAATAAGAGTAGATATTTTTACCAAATACAATATGGACTCCATTATAAGGTACATAGATAGAGACATACATTATCATCTTGAAAATGAAAAAATAATCTTGTAGATATTCAAATTTATCCATGAATTTTTTCACTAGTATAATTAGTTTATTAATAATCCTTGGCTACACATTTTTGTTTATCAAATACAGACATTTTCAATGGAGACAAAATGGCCCTCAAGGGGGCAAAAATTGAGTTGGGGTGCAATAGATGGTCACATACAAATTTTCATTTTAAATTAAAAAAAGAGGCGCTTTCATTTTATGTCGGTAAAGCCAGGAAAAAAGAAGCTGTGAATTACAAAACATTTTTTGAAATAGTTTTAATTATCAATTTCCATTTCTGGGTTATTTTATTATGTAAGCATGAGTAGGTCGTCTTAAAGCTCCAAATATCTGCTGTTAATAATTTATTATGAAATTAACTTGGCTTTCCAAAGATGAGGCATTACTTGATGAAAAGCAATGTTCCTTATGGAAAATATAGCCAGGCTATTTGATGGGAGTATTTATTTGACTGAAGAGTTTAGGTAATATATTGCCAGGCTATTTGATGGGAGTATTTATTCGACTGAAGAGTTTAGTTAATATATTGCCAGGCTATTTGATGGGAGTATTTATTTGACTGAAAAGTTTAGGTAATATATAGCCAGGCTATTTGATGGGAGTATTTATTTGGTTGAAGACATTAGGTAATGTAGAGAAGTCATTTTTAACAGGGATGGGCAAAAGTTGAGCTGAGGGAACGATAGATACAAAAAAAAAAAAAAAAAAAAATCAAGAATGTTGATGGGGAAGAAAAAGTCGAGAAACCAAAATCTGATATTTGTAACAAACAAGGCTGTCCTTCGGATGTTATTTTTGTTTTTCATATTGGAATATTGTCTTTATGACAAAGCTTTGTGTGTGTGGAGATGTATAACAAAATATTTTGATACAAAAAAATTCCTAACATTATGTGTTTGAAATGGTTCTTTAAGATACCAACAGGTGGCGCCAACCCCCAATACTAAATGCAACTCTTTCACAAAAGAGTTTTTTTTTTTTTTTTGCTGTTGTGTTTTTGTTTTAAGCCCTCTCAATGTATGGTATGGGCAAGAACAGAATCATTGTTCTGGTGGTTGTAGGTTCAAATCCTACAATTGGTTATTTTATTGTTGTATTATTCATGTTCTTTATATGTGCATTGAAACATGAAAGCAATTTTTTGGCTTCTCTACAGACAGAATGGTTAGAAACTATTTTGTTGCAATTCTGATATGACCTGCAAAATTGGAAAATTTTCACTTTTCTTCTAATTTCTCATCTTTTGTGAGGGGAGGAGATAGTTTTTATCATTCAATGAGTTTCTGATTTGGGGTCAGAGGTGGTGGAAGGTGACGATAAAAAATGTCTGAAAAAAAGTTATGGCCAAAGATAAACCGGAAACCATAATAAAACTAGTTAGGAGCTGAAGAAAACTTCAATTGAAATTCTGAAAGTGAGTTATGGCACATTTACAACTTGAATAGATTCTCAAAGTCTTTAATCTCCTCTGAGGTTCTGTTACTAAATGAGATTTTATAGAATATTGGCAATTCATGACCATTATAGAGGTGTCAGACAAGTTCTTCTGTGGATTTTAATAGTCATTAATTATCTGTGAACACTTCTTTTTTCAATACTCATTTCAAATGGTTTTCCAGATGCCATATTTTCTGTTCTTTTGATTTCAAAACTGAGATGACAGCCATTTTGAATTTTATTACTAGTTTGATTGATAGACCAGAACAGGGGACTCGATGGGTTAGTTGGCAGAGACTTACAATTTTGAGGGGGTCCATTTTTCCTGGTAGAGGCTTAGGGGTGACTATTTGGTAGAAAACATTGATATTGTAAAGAAAGTCAAAGAGAAGTCCCTGCAACACAAAATATTTATATTTTGAAGATTCCTAAAAATCTATTTTATTCAAAAAAAAAAAATAAATAAATGAAGATTACTAGAACAAACTACATTAAGTTTCAAATGAATTGTTTTATTAACTTTGTTTAGTGTTTGCTTGCATTTTAAATTGTGGGCACATCATGTACACTACGTGTGCTAGTATATACCTATATATTGATTATATGTATTCAGTACTAATTACAAAAATATTTAATGAGTAGTTTGGAATAGACCTAATTTTCTATCTGGCCAAAGCCTATTTAACAGCTTAGCATGAGTTTGTTAGACATTAGACGAGAAGTTGAATGGTTTTTATTCTGTTAAGGTAATAAGATGTATAGCTCTGACAGATCTTAGAATACAATACTACAATCAAAACGAACAACATAAGGAAGGATCCTACTGAGAATGGCTTGCAAGATCTGTTATAATTGTTCCTCAAGATGGAATAGCTATACTGAAACATGTCAAGAGGGTCTAACTCTGAGCGATAAGCAAATTAGTTCATATCTAAATAATTTGTAGAATGATACCAATGATTCATTTTTGATAATGTTTCTCATGCCAGATGAAAACAAGAAAGATGAGACAAATCATTTTTATTTATCATCATCATCAGCCTCTTAATGTCTGTAGTTGAACATAGACCTTCCCCAGGATTCACCACTCTTCTCTATCATGGGCGTTGCAGAGCCAGTATTTTCAGAATCTGTCTAGCTGGTCTCTCCATCTAATATTCTGCCGGCCTCAGTTCCGTTTGCGATCTCTGGGGATCCATGTCATGAGCCGCGATGTCCATCAATTGTCCGCCATTTGTGTAACATGGCCAGCCCATTACCATTTGAGATTTTTAATGGATTTTATGATGTCCCTGACTCCTGTCTTCTCCCGGATGTACTGTGCTGTCCTGTGGTCTCTCCATGTGAGGCCCAGCATAATTCTTTCATGTGCATGTTGCATAGTTCTCAATTTGCGGATCTGTCTCTTGGTTAGGTTCCATGTTTTAGCTCCATAAGTGACTTTTGGGATGATACATTGGTTATATACCCTTCTTAATTGGCATTAAAAAACAATCACCATGGCCCAATGGTGGAGTGCTTGCCTCAGATTCAGTAGGCTGTGGTTCAATTCACCACCAAGTCATACCAGAGACTAAAAAATGGTGCTCAATGCTCTCTGCTAAGAACTTAGCACAAGGGCTAGGATTGAGGTACCTCTCCACAAGGCTCTAAAGAGTTACAGCCAAATCATGCTGGATACACCAGTTCTCATAAGATTACCAAAGTTAAACAAGGTCAAGCCTGGTCAGTACCTAGATGGTGACCATTAGGAAATACCAGGTGCCATTATCTGAATGAAGCTTCCATAGGCCTGGCAAACTGGGAGTTGGTCTTACTAACAAAATGAGTACCCAACACCTTTGATGAGGGTATGAGCAGAGAACAATGATATGAACATAGGCTGTAAAATACCTTGATTGAGACTATCATTTTCATTCCTTATGGCCTTAAAATGTTTAATGTCTTTCAAAATGGCAAAAGACAATCTTATTTTTTCATGAAGTATTTTTTTTTTTGCTTCCTACTGAGTGAAAAGTTCAGTATTTTGGTCAGCTTTGTACAATAAAAACTAGGATATAGAGTGACTACTACTTCTAACACCATTGTCACTATTAACTGAATGAAAATCAGTTTATCAATAGTTATATTGCTGGGGGAGTAATTGTAAAAATTCCAGGATCTACCCCAAATTTGATCGCTTCTTCTGGGGTCAAAACTTGATCGCTTCTTCTGGGGTCAAAACTTGATCGCTTCTTCTGGGGTCAAAATTTAATTTAAATTCATTCAGAACTTTGAGATATATGGACAAGCAAACAGACAGAAAAGAGTGAAGACATACACCACTTTGTTGGCAGAGGTAAAAAATACAAAAATCAATTGCAATGCTTTGTAACAGTAAGGTAGCCAAGGTTGATGTGTATTTCCCACTGGTACCAGGACCTACAAGAGGGGGTACAAAGGGTTCATCATACTCTGGAATCCTAAATGATTCTAGGGATCTGAATGAGGCCAGGAATTTTTTGGGATCTCAAAAAATGATTGCTTGAATTTAGGAGGATAAAAATGGAGTGAGTAATGGAGAAGGAAAGGGGCCTGAAAGAAACTTTAAACTCCCTAAGAAAAATCCCCGCAGAAGCTCTGACTGGTACCAGTGGTTAGCATTTGAGCCAAAGTTTTCAAATTCTGAATCCTAAAGCTAATAAGCCCTTCCAATTTGGAGGATAAGTGCAACACAAGCTGACTTAAGTACCCTTCATCCAGCAGCGGGTGCAACTAAACTAAGCCTGTTTTGCACCCCTCTGGAAAAGGGCAACTCGTTTAATCTACTCATTGTGGCTTCATGGTAGTATTTGTTGATATTATAGCTCTGCATATTGTGTACACACAGTGTGAACATATCGATGTTTTGAGAGTTACTTGTACTATTTTCATATCCTTTCCTTCTATACAAACAAATTTTAGAATTCCAAGATCTCCCAATTCGTTAACTTCGTTTCAGTATAACTTTTGATTCCTTTGGGCTATTGAGAAAAAATAAGAAGTTTTCTGGTCCTCAGTCCATGCTCTTTCAGAAAATGCAATAATTGGGGTTCTACACTCCATGCAAAATTTTCACCTGATCACTCTATTAACAGCGCAATCTGAAATAAAGAGTAAGCCTTCGCCAAATATATCTTTTTGTGCCTCCCTCCCCAAAATTTCCTCTGGAACAGTGGCAGTGGACACCAATGATGAGAAGTAGTTCATTATCAAATAAGTAAAATCAATTTTTCACTTTTTGCCTTAAAATAGTCACAACAAATATTTGATCAGATCAGTTCATTGTTTAGTAAACCTTTTCATATCTCTTGGAAGTTAGATTTATTTCACAAGAATGAAAGACAAAAAGAAAAATAACTAGATGAAAATGAAAATTTTGAAAAACAAAGGAGAGAACGCAATTCTTGCAACATGTATAATTGAGTTACTTCCTTTGAAATTGAAATTTGGCATTTTTCTTAATCAACTGCTAGTTTTTAATCCTTTTTCCTGCAGAATAATGAAAGTATCCCAATCAAAAACAAATTCTTGAATCCACCCCAAAATTTTATCACTACTTCCGTAGCCTATGGCCCATCCTTCAGCGATATTTCATCAAAATTCATTGAGAACTTTTAGAGATACTGTGTAGACAAATAGACTGACATGAGTGAATACACCAAGAGGTACAAACTTATGACAACATTGTTTTATATTACACAGCGCAACCAATTTCTTTCTAGGAATCTAATTCTGATAATTCCGTTATAAACGTAATGGTTATAGTAGGAAAGGGAAATAAGGGATGCTGGGTTAGTGAGGTATGTTATCGCAAAATTATCAAAATAAGAGGTGGGAAGCTCTAAATTCAGATAAGAAATCACAAGAAAATGTAACGCCCTAAACCAAATAATATCGTAATGATAACATCCACAGATAATCATTAGCAATGTACATCCGTCATGCTGAGGTCATCAGTGACATCTGGTGATGTAACTTGGTAAAAATAAAATTTTATGTTATGTTAAACTTGATAGATTATATCTTTACTTGATTTCAACTTTAGATTAGTTTAATATTCTGTAAATATTGAAAAAATTCTGTGAGACAATTTTTTTATATTTTGTAAGTACAATGCAATAGCAAAATCATCTAATTATTGACATCATGTTTTGAGGGCAAAGAGTAAACTTGTTTATGATAAGCTACAATGTATGAAATCGAGACCGAAGTGTTTTTGTTGATCACGTGTTGCCTCCCAACATTATTTTGGCTTACGCTGACGTAAGTTTAGATCTAAGAGTGAATTTCTTTGATGAAATATTGACCATTATTCATTTTTAACGAATATTTCTTGTCTGAATTTTGTTAGTCGGGATGTATCAATCGTTATGTATGATAAGATCAGACTATATTTCTAGTCTCTCATAAAAAAGGCCATTTTGGAAAAAGCAAACAGGTCATCCAATGTAAGGGAAGCAACTCAGAATTCGATACCAAAAACACAATCCTTATACATAAAAATAGATGTGATGTATCCAGTTGAACACGCATTCTGGAAAAGGATTCCACATTCTAGAACCTGGAATGTTGTGAACAAATGAAAATATAAACGAGGAAAATAGTTTGACCATATCATGCACTATGATTAGTATTTCTTCCATCTTATTTCTGTGGCTTTTTATCGCAACTCCTAAATGATCATTATTCCATGATTTTTAAGTAAACATAGCAAATTAGAAATAAATCTTGCAAGATTTATCTTTTTTTTTCTCTGATCTAAGCTATTTATTTAACTTATGAACAGTGTTGCCTGTTTAGCATATTTCATGCTAAATTTAGCACATTTGTTTTGGCAGTGCAAAAAGTCATCATTCTCCAGCACTTTTAGCCTATCTTTAGTTATTCTATAGCTATTTTAGTCAAATCTAGCCATAAAAATAGCTAACCATGTTTTCAGTGAATTTTTTTATGCTTTTTCAAGGTCAAGTTGGCAACTGTTTATTAGTACTGGGTAGTTGCAATAAAAAGCCATCTATCTGTATAAAAGCCATATATTTAAGTTAGCATGTTTAATTGTATGATTGATTGCTCTGTCTAATTCCTGTTATAACTTGAAATTGTAATGGACTGATCCATGTGAAATAAATTAACATAACTAATGAAAACAATTATACAGTTGCCAAAAAAAAAAAAAAAAACCTGAGGTAGTCATTAATGCTCATAACAGTCTAATACATGACAGAAAAGCTGGTCGTTTGAAATTAGAATTGGATAAAAGCCAGAAATGTTTAGTTTTGATGTGAGATAAAGAAAAACAACATAAAATTAGGATACTTGAATTATTAAAAATAAATGACCAATTGAATTAGCTTTAAGTTCCTTAATGGCTTTGTATAAATAACACTATTTTAACAGATATATGCTGGTAGATGTGAAAAGAAAGAAATACTTGTAAAAACATAACTCCATCTATGTTTTCTACATTGGAGTCACTTGCTTCATGTTTTCTTTTGTGGTGATGTATCATTACTAGGTTTTGATGAATTTTCAAATTCACAGCAACTTTGCAGTTGGCTGTATTTTCTTTACGAGAGCTCCTCATGGTTATCTTTCCTTGTTGTTACCCACTTAAAGGCTACCTTTAGGCTTGATGCCAAGTCACTTCCTATTTATACAATTTGGAAAATTAATTATTTATTCATTTATCTTATTTTCATTAGGAACAGTAATTAGAAATTAATGAACCTGAAGTTATCTCCCTTGGAAGGACCTTTTTGGGGGGCTAATTTATGAATACTTTATTAAATTATTTGAAAAACGGTGGTCCAACTAGACTAGAAATTATTCTATTTTTTAAGTTTGAGCATTTTAAGGAGATCTTGTTATGGTATGCCATTTTTACAGTGTTAAAATAACAAGCCACTCACTACAAACAGAAATCTGATAATAGAGATTCAAGTAAAAAGACCAAGGCTGCCTACTAATGTATTAATATAGTACCCGTCAAAAATGACTAGATCTTTCATTTTGTCTATGAATTGATTGATATTTTAGAATATCTATTCTTTCAAATAGCATTCTGAAAAATATATCCTTTTAGGGGACTTGATTTTTAAATTATGATATATAAAGCATGATAAAATTTTCATCTAATTCTTTCAAATGGCATTTTAACTCGATGCCTAAAAGAGAAAAAAATTGAATAAGTTTAAAGAGAGCCATAATTTTTTTTTGTTGTTGTTGTTGGTGGTGAAACATTCAATGCTGCTTCCCACATTCAGTCACATGAACTTTAATCTCTTCCTCTCTTTAATCAGCTTTAAAAAGAGTTAGGCTTATATTTTCACTGTGACTCTCAGAGCTGAACAGACAGATAAACAAACAAATTTGATGTCACCGGTCAAAGACATGTAGATTAGTTTTCAAGTACAGGGTAATTGAATTAAAAGTGGAGTTTCTATGTCTTCAAATGTAATCCTGAATGATTCTTGTAAAACTGGATCGACTTATATACATAACTAGTAAAAACCCTATTGCTTTGCTGACAGTATACCTGAGAGTGGGTATCTCAACCACTGTAGTATCTGAAAAAACTCATGGGAGTTGCTTGAAGTGTCTATTCCCCAAATTTTCCTCTCCTTTCAGACACAAACACGTTCAATTCAATCTATCTACTTTCTTGCCAGCTGTGTTCAGTTGTTCTCCTTTAACAAATATCTTTGTTTTTCACCACTTACCATTTTACGCACCCCTACCCTGCCTCTCTCTCTGAGGGAAATCCTCTCCATCATTCACAAAGGTGAGCACTCAAAAAAAAAAAAAAAAACAATTGTTCCTTATCCCATACACACCTATCAACAGTCATTTCGTCCCTTGAAAAAAAAAAAAATACACCTCACAATTATTTACCAAATGATCCAGCTGCTATGTCCATTGATTATCATTACAATTGTGATAGCTGTTATATCTATTAACAATCATGACAACATACAATCCATTTGTTGTCAGCTTTTTTTCAAATGTGTTATCTTAATGGTTTCAAAGCTTTGAAAACTGAGGGAAATATTCTGGCAGACCCCCATTTTATTTTATCAATAATTTCAATAAGCAATTTTTTTTTCTGTTTTTTTTATCTTCATTTGATGAAGTATTATAAAGCAATTTTTGTTTTTTGATTTTTATGACTACTTCTTACCTTCATCCTAATTTTGTTAGTTGCTTTTTATTGCAACTTTTTACCCAATGGCTTTAGGAGCTTTGGGGCCCAAATGAAAATATTTGGGGGGACTTAAGTGCACAGCCAAGGTCTGAAGAATTTTCAAGATATAAAGTCTATAATGAACTTTTTATATCTCTATGGTGGAACAGAAAAGAATCAAGAAATCAGAAAAATACATTTTGATTTTCTATATTTAATTAATTTGAGTATAGTAAAATAAAATTCAAAATTTAAACAGTATAAATAAAGACTGACTTTTTAAGAATTCAGAAGAAAATTAAAATCGTTCTCTGTAAAACCTACAATGTGGTGTTAGGAATATATTGCAAAATGGATTGTCTGTACTTGAGTAAATTACCCTGGCATGAGGCCACGATTGGGAGCAGTCCTACCCTACGGCATTGAGCAAATCACATTAATCCTGAAATAAAGAATAAGTCTCAGGTGGATTAAGGGGAAGCACTATTTAGCCCAGCCTGCTTTACCAAATCAAGACACCAAAACTTGAACTGCAACAGATAAAATTAAGATGAAGGTAAAAAGTAATTATAAAATTTCCTTTAAATAATAATGATAATGAATATCAAGCGACTTATGAGCTTTGAAGTTTTTTTCATTTTGAATAGATTACATTTGTTTGAACCCTATCATATAACACAGATCTGTGTATGATAATTAATGTTTTTTTGATAGTTGTGCAATGAATGATGTTTCTCTGCTGTAAAATTTACAATGTCAGTTACAGTATTTGATGTATCAATTCTCAAGTCATATTCAACATTCAGTTGGTTTTTCTATTTATTTTCTATATACAACAAAATGGAAGAAGCCCACTCACAAACAAGTTGTACAAAGAGAAAGTAATTTTTGAAGGGCTTTTTCTGATAATTCTGGATAATTATTTCTCACTGATAATCAAAAATCAGGGAGAGTGTTCTGTTTGAAAGGATTTCTGTCTTCCAGACTTTTGGTTATCAGTGAGAAATATTTATCTTGGATTACAAAAAAAAATCCTTTCAGAAATTATTTCCTTTTTGCACAACTTAGCATCATGGGGGGGCTTATTGTAGGGCTCATTCATTTTAATTTAAAATTCATGGTATCAATTTGAAATTTTCAACTGCAGACCCCTGATAATTATCTGACAGACCCCCAGTTTTGGAACCACTGTGATAAAGCCAAATGAGCTTGCCATTAACAAAGATTTTTCTCGTGTAGTACAATTTTTTTTAAACAACTAAGATGACCCCCAAATCCAATTGTTAAAATCTACTTATACGATGCACCAAGTGCAGGTCTATATTTTTTGACTGGAACATCCCCCAGGTAAATACCTTTCATTGTTTACAAAAGAGTTACTTCCCTTGGGAGACTATTTCATTATACCAAAAAGAAAGATAATTGTATCAACTTTGTTTCAAACCTTTTCATCTTTGATGTGGTCACAATGTTTTGAACGATTTATACCAGAAGAGGACTGTAGACATGATTTGTTTGAATTGTCGTGACTACATTAAAAGATGAAAAGAAGAGGTTAAACTGTCAAAAAAAACAAAAAAAAACAAAAACAAATTGGTGTGTTAATGTGTGTATAAATTGTGCGTATATTTACATATGAATTGAGTGTGTGTATGAGTCGTATATGTATGAATGAATTGTGTTTGTGTGTATGAATTGCATGTGCGTGTATGTATATATGAATTGTATGTGTGCATATGTATGAGTTGTGTGTCTTAATTCATAGGATGTCTGGTGCAACACAATCTTTCTATACCCTCCCCAGTTTGCCTTGTGCCATACTAAGCATTATCTACTCGCATAATACACCTCATGTATGTCTATATTTTTTCGTCTGTAACATTTATCAAGGGAAATAACTATTCAATGCTAATTACAGAATAGTCTCCATTATTCTCATTTTGCAAAAATTCCAGGTTCATCCTGGATGAACATAGATAAGAAATTGTGATTTTTTCATATTTTCCCCAAGTTCAATACAATTGCAAAAATATTTGAATACTACCTCTATTTTTTCTTTAATGGCATCAGTAAACAAGTAAATATAGATATTTCATAAAGTCAGAAATCAGTTTAATGTAATCATGCAGTGGAAGATCAATTCAGTTTTCAGAAATCTTTCTCTAATCGATGCCAACCAATTACAAAGTCAAGTACAGTAGGGCAGAAATGACTAAAAAAAAAAATCCATCTAAATATGCCTAGATTTATAAGGATTAAATTACCTAAAGACATCTACATTTAATTCAAGTTGAATATTACAGATGGAATTACACCATTTGTTCATCCTTCCAGTAGTGTTGTTGGCTCAGTTGGTAGAGCATAATCGCATTAAAACTTTCCTGAGGGATGCCAGTTCGAGTCCCTCACGACACTCGTTTTCTTTATTGATTTACTACTGGTCAACACCAATATCAGACAAAATATGTTTCCTCATAAAAACATCTCTGCAATTATCACATAAACTGTCTAATCTAATGATATACATGTCTTTATTTTACAAAAAATATTAAACCATTAAATTAGATTATGGAAAAACCATTGGATGTATTTACTAATATATCTATTCAAATATATTTTTTATACTATCAATCAGCAAATTCGGAAAAAAAATTTCAAAAAAAGAAAGAAAAATTGAACAAAATTATGCTAATAATAGCCAAAGAATAATTAAATGAATAAATTGAAATAAAAAAAAAATCTAAATTCCTGTAAAATTTGGTCTTGTGGATTCAATTGGTTTGAAAAAGAAGACACGAAAGATTTTTAATTTTTTGCTTCTTCTGCCCTACCATATTTGGCTTAGTTTCTGTCTGAATTGGCTGATGACAATTAGATAAAGATTGATAAGTATTTTTTCTTTTCTTCACAACTACTCAAGCTGCCAGTCAATAGCAGAGTACACAGCACAGATCCAAGACGATGGATAAACTCTCAATGAGACTCAAACTCATATCCCTTTCGAGTTACAAGGACCTAACGATCGGCCAAAGCTCATGGCTCTAACTTTAAAAAAAAAATCTAACCATCATTCCTCACCCACCCTGATCTCTCAGTGCAATATTTATAGTTTTTACATTAGAAATATTAATAGGACCAATATTATCTAGATTTGTTTTTTACCAGCTGAAGCATTGTCAACCATTTTTATTTTATCATTAATTTTTTCACTCATTTCTATTTTAAGTTGCTTTTCTTCTTCCTGAATTTGTGGTATTGCAGTCGTTATCTGAAAGGGGCAAAAGAGGGAAGCTGCACTCCACAGAATAAGATTAAGCAATGAAATTGTATTTTTCCAAAGCGTTTTCTATTTATATATGTCTCTGTACAGTACTACTCATAAGTATTTGAACAAGCACAAACTGTTCAATGTCTGTATATGCATTTTTTCCATGTATATGTTGGCCAACAAGTCTTTCAGACACTTCTTGGGCCTTTGTTAAAAGATCTAAACACACTTCCATTATATTTTTTGGCAGAGTTTCGTTAAATATTAGTTTCCGATTGTGGACTCCAAATTGCAGCAAAGTTACATTTTTTTTTCCACAAATATTAGTTGAAGGCTACTTATTTTGAAAACTCTTAATAACAATGTTAGCCTTTTCAATCTCTTTACTGATTGACTCTGAATAAAATGTTGCCGGGATAGAAAAAAAATACTTGGTTAAATTCATTTAACAATATAACTCAATCAAATTTTTTTTTCAATTTTTCTGCGAATTTAGAATTGAGAATAGGAAAGCTTTATTGTGCTGATTGCAATAAAAGTCTGTCCTTCTTGCATAAAGTCCCCCTTTCTAACTCATAGAAGTAGCCCATACATGCAAGATTTGTTTGCTCAAATACTTGTGAGCAGTACTGTGTCTCAACTTGAAAAGGTCAAAGAACAAGCCTGTCTGCCTGTCATTTCCCGTTGCCTTTATTTTATCATCATTAAAGAGAAAGACTTTAGCCAGTGTCTTGACGTCAGCAATCTCTTTCAGTATTGAAACCCAACCCCACGACACACAAGTAAGCAGAAGACACTGACCGTAAAGGCCGAAGTTGGTTTTCTTAAGCAAGTATTTCAAGGAATTTCTCCTGCACCATTGGAAAATAAAGGATGAATTGATGCTGTCAAAAATATTTTTGAAGCTAATCGTCATTATGAACTGAATATTTATTTTGAGTTTTTCTGTTTTTTTGACACTGGACAGTGAAATACAACGATTCCATACAGTGAAATACAACATGCAATTCAGTTTTTAATTACTTTTAGTTGAAACATAAATGGTCAAACTATAAGCATATATATGCAGCAATACTTTGAATAGTACGGTTTTAATTAGTGTGGGTTTTGATGTAGTACAGTTGAAATATTGCTGTACTTAATGTAACCAAGTATAAGCTTGGAAAATCAAACTATGATGAGACCTTGGACTGTGCAATTTTGAACAGTAGAAAAATGTTTGACACAAATTACCCGCACTAATTAAGGCATATATATATATATATATATATATATATGTGTGTGTATATATATGTATTTTTAATGTTTACTTTCATTTTGAAAATCTTTGCCTCTTTTCTTCTTAAAGACAAATCTGAAAAAAAAAAAAAAAAAAAATGTACACTTTTTTCAATTCATTTTTTTTTAATATTTGAATTTTTTTTAGAAAAAAAAATACTTTAAAAAATTGACCAAGAACTTCAATTATCTTTCCAATCAATAAAAAAAATTTTTAAAAAAATTTTCTGCTTTCTGCATTGAAAAAAATTAGTTGTTAGCTTTATAAAATCTGTTGAAATCTTCAAATGGATATTTTTTCAAGTTCGTTAAAATATTTAGTTTGTGTAACTTTTTGGGAAAACAATCTGGAATTCTCTGTTGGTGAGACTATGACTCAAATCCCTCTTGGCAGAGGGAAACCTGGTTTATGCCCAGCTGCTATGACCACTCAGCCACAGGAACTTCGTGGTCAGCATAAGTCAAATCTTACCTTCTAAACCTACCCTTTATTCCGAATATCGGCGCCATGTTTATTGTTTTTTATTTTTGTACTTGTAGTATCATTAAAGCAATTATTTTTATTATTAGATGAAGTATTGTAACCGAGTGTATTATTTTGACTACAATTTACCTTCATCTTGAGATTTTATCTATAGCAGACAAGGAATGTTCTAAAGACTCCAAACAAAACTCTTCCTTTTCTCTTTTCTTTCATCATTTTTTTTTTTATAGTCCGTTATCGGACATAGACCTTCCCAAAGTTCATAAGACATGGGGGGGGGGATGATGACCCATCAAATGTTGGAAAGGAGGAGAAGAGAGATACATGCCTTTCCTAAGGGCATTGGTGCGAAGTGAATACAATAAACTGTGTCAGCCGGAATTTGAACTTGGCTTGCCGATCACATTCTCTGTGTTGTTAACCACTCAGCCACCTCGCACCTCCCCCCCTTGATTTATCAACAAAATTTTTTTTTTTTAAGTTCTTTTGAAAAAGAGAAGAAGACCTGTTCAAGACTTTGCCAGAGGAAAGAAAAAAAAAAAACAAAAAAAGAAAAAAAAGGAAAAAAAAAAAACACACACACACTCACACATCATCGGATCAGGATGTTAGTATCTTTGATTTCATATTTTTTCTAATTGAAAAAAAAAAAAAAAAAAAAAAAAAAAAACAATTTTCTAACCAAAATATTAAAAAAATATATATAAAAAAAAAAAAATAAATAAAAATAAAAAAGCTTTTATGAACTTTTTTCATTGTTTATATCTGGATGGATTTTTTTTTTCTTTTTCTATGATAAAAAAAAAAATTATCTGTAATTTTTTTCTTTTTTTTTTTTTTTTTTTTCCAATTCCCTTCAAGGATAATTCAATATTGACTTAAACTATAAATGTTGAGTTCTTTTGTCCCTCAACAGACACTAACATCCCCCCTTTATTGGGGGGCCCTGTATCAGTAGGATACAATTTTATACAAACAAGTATCAGTGGGGGTAGTCACATACAGACACACTTCCGGGGCTCAATATTTGTCCCGTAGCCTAAGAAAAGTAAAGAATGTCCGATCATCAGGATCAGTTGCCCCAGGGGCAGTATCTCCCCATTGCACTAAAAGGGGAGGGTTGGGATTGCCCTGACTTTTTCATGACAACATGAAAGGGGACTTCTTGTTCTTGCCCACATGCAAACATAAATATATGTATATCTACACCGGCACACTCTATCAAACATTTGGACATAGGAGATAACATTAAAGATATGACACTTCTTCATCAAATATACATTGTAATGCACATACACATACATGCACGCTCGCACACATATACATACACATGTATATTTATTTTGATTCATTAGCATACACACTCACATGTTTTCAACATAGGTGTATAAACATGGTTTTCACTACAGAAGAGCTCGTGGAGCTGTTTCCAGTTGTATATGACTTTAATCAAGAGTCATAGAAATAAACAGAGCAGTTATTCAAAAAGGTTGTATGCATAAATACAATGCATGCACATAAATCATACACACAGACTGTCTTTCAACAAAATATTTTCACACATTCTGTCCAAACTTATTTTTGTACGTTATCATCAGCAACATTTTAAAATCAAATATGGCCGCATTCTCTGGAAAAACATCATCCTAGCTAAAGAAATAATAGGCAAGAAATGGATTGAATTTTAATGTCATTGGACATTAAGCACCAACCACATTATATATATATCTGAAAAAATACTTGTTAAAAACAAAAATATTGTTTTTTTTAGTGTTACCTTGTTAAATTGTCCAATAAACAAAACCACACTCAATGAGATATACATACATATATATATATATATATATATATATATATATATATATATATGAGAGACAGACAAACAAAAGAATATCAACCAAAAAAAAGATCAAGTTTTAGCAATTTTGGTAAAACCAAAAATTACACTAACCACAACTTGATTGATATCTTCAACACGCACACACACACATATATATATATATATATATACACACACACACACATACATACAAAGAGTTGCTACATAAAATTGAATGCAAGGAAATAGAAAAATTGACTTATAATATATATATATATATATGTAAGTAGATGTTAGAAAATCTATTGCTTCACAGTGACTGAATTTCATGCCAGTGCAAAGATCAGACTGTCTATTACTCCTACTAAGTTGCTCCCTCTGTAGAGAGTGTTCAAGTTTTGGATGGGGTGGGGGATTAATAGGGTATATGGATTGTTTCTAGTAGAATTTTTTTTTTTGTTCTTTTTTTGAATTGTTTGCTATTTAGTTGATAAAATCAAGTTTAAAAAAGGAGTTTTGAAAAAAAAAAAAAAAAAAAAAAAGATTATTTCAGATTCAGGTCCTGTGAATTCTAGAATTTGGAGGGGTTGGTGTTGGGGGCATTTGACTGTTAAATGATTTTGAAATCTACAATTACTGATTTTTTTTTTTTTTTTTAAAACCTCAACTTCATAAACTAAAACAAACACAAACAATAGAAAAAATGAAAGATGAATATTTCACTAGAAACATTTCATGTATCGCATCAGCCCCATCTTCACATGACCTTGAACACCCTTTGTATGGGGAGTGCCTTAGCAAGAGGAGTAGACAGTCCGCCAATTGCACTAGCATGAAACTTGGAGTCACCGCAAAGCTCTGAATTTTCTATGTACACCTATTTACATATGTTCTATTTCTGATAACAAACACTCTTCATTCATGGATCTCAACCCTCAAAAAATAATATGAATATATACATTTGAATCCCTGAAACAGTTACATTGTAAATAACTGATGATCCCAACAAGAAAAATTCACATATAGTACCATAATATTAAATTCTGTGTGAAACATTAGAAAAAGATAAAACAAGATAAACACACAGAAGAAAATTATATAAATTACATTAAGAGATATTGAGGAATAAATGACAAATTTTTCAATTTTTTTCATATATATATTTAGTGTTTAAAGCTGGAAAGCTTTCTACACATACATACATATAAACATCTCTAAAAAAATAAAATCTGCATCATTACGTATCCTTATGTATTTTCCATTATATACAATGTTATACAAATAACCACCAAATATCACACACACTGAAAGAAAAAAAAACCCTTGATGAGGGGCCCCCACTGTATATTCAGATCACATGAGTTGGCAAAAGTTCTATTATTATTGTTATCTAATATTATTATTATTATTATTATCATTATCATCATTATTATTATTATTATTAATATTATATATTTGTTGTTCTTTTTGTATAACAAACTTTTTTATGTACCTTAAATTTGCTATTTGATATATTGTAATTATCAATTTGTTATTACTTACCTCTGGGTTTTTATAGCTTCAAAAATAAATTTAAAAAAAATAAAAAGCAAGCATGTCTTAGTTTAAATGATAAATAAAGAAAAAACAACACCAAACTGATTATTATTATAATAATTGTTTGCATTGAAAATGAAGAAATTTAAAATAAATAAAAACAAAAGGTATTTTGTTATAGCACAGGATCTTGTATTTTTGTGATCCAAGAAAAAAAAAAACATTTTGGTATAGTTATTTCAGCCATTGGAGAAAAAGAGATGACAAAAAAAAAAAAAAATACATTAAGATTTTGGAAAAAAATTATGAATAAAATCAAATAAAAAAAATTAAAAATTTAAATCTATGAGTTGCTTGTTCTTTCTGTTTATTTCTGGTGATTTATCAGATATATTTTTTCACTGAAGCTAAATTATCCGACTATTATTCTTCATGTCCTTGTCTTGGTGTAATGGTTCGTAAACTGGTCTCAGAAACCATTACTCCTGAGTATCAAGTTTGATCCCAACTGGGTGAGACCCATACACGTAGCCTTGTGTCAAAACAAAGCAACTTTATCATAAAGAAATCATACTGGGAAATACCCTTAATACTTAATCTCGAATACTCTCTCTTGGCAAAATTTCCGGTACAAGGCTTTTAAATAGTTGTGGAAGGGAATAAATGGTTTAGGTAGATTGAAGTATTGTGTTCCACGGACACGTAAAAGTGAGCGTATCATTTCTTGAGAATCAATAAAGGGAGATAATTCTAATAGGAAAATTCATGTCAGTTCCTGAGAGTTACTTACCTTGGATCATCAATTGATATTTGCTTTGTCTACACTGGATTTACGGTCAAATCTCGTTGAGACCACTAGTTCTCGCGAGATCACCCCAGTTGAGCAGCGATGAGCGTGAGCAGTACTTGAATGAGTGACCATTTCGGATTATCACTGTAAAGCCCAAGCAATTGGTAAAATGGCGCTGACCTCACTACAGATGTCACCTTCAAAACTGTTTCACATATTTGAAGTACAAAATAAAAAAAAACTTGTGATTGTAGAAGAGTGGACAATGGGGGGAGAAAATGTTCAATATTGGGATGAGAAAATGTTCAATATTAGGGTGGATCCAGGAATGTTTCTCTGATTGAGATATAATCGTTTTTCTTTTGCATACATCATATCTCTAAAAGTTTTCAATGAATTCTCAGGAAATGATTAAATTTTGAATAAAAACATTTTTTGATTAAGATATATTCCTGTTCAGTATTCGAGATGAAGTATTAGAATATTTTCTAGTAGAATGTAGGCTTATGGGAGAATCATGATTTTATATATTTCTTCAGATGTGCAATCCTCACGGTGTGGTTTTCTTTGCTCAACAGGTAGGGAATTAGACAGCATCCCTGTGTATAATATAGAATTGCCCTATATTACAGGTGTTGCAGAGAACGGTATGAGCATGTGACACTATCATGGGGGGGGGTGACACCGAGGGAACTGCCAGAAAGTTTTTCTATTTACTTTCTTGGTAATTCTTTTTTTCTAATGGATCATCTATCAGTTCACGTGATATCTCTGAAATTTCTCAATGAATTTCAATGAAACTTTGTAGAAGGATTGACAATGGGGTAAAAAAATGTTGGCTGAATTTGAGGGCGGATCCAGGATTGTTTTCTGATTGAGATATATTCCCGTTTTTTTTTTCTGATACATTTATTATATATGCTCATGAATGACTACTCTATATCTCCGAAAGTTCTCAGTGAATTCCTATGAAGATTTGTAGAAGGATGAACAAAAGGCTTTTGAAGAAATGATTAGATTTCCAATGAAAACATTTCCTCGGTACCAATACTTATTTTCTTCATATTATTTCCCAAAATCGGAACTGGAAAATTGAAAGCTAAGGATGAATGGAATCATTAGTAAATGTAGGCTTTTGCCATCACATTGAATAGAACAGGCAAATCATGATGGATATACTGTATCAGTACAAAAAGATCAACAAAATTCTAGATATCCTGGGAAGAGAGCAAATTCTGAAGTAGATGGTGACACCATGAGTACCATCCAAGGAGCACCAACCATATCTCACTGACAAAAACAAATGCTGAGTAATATTTTTCACTCTTTTCTGTAAAAGCAAAAATGTAGCATTAAGCAAACTTTACAAAAGTGAGGGTACATTATACATTATATATATACATATATATATATATATATATATATATATATATATATATATATATATATATTAATAATAATCCACAGACAGCTGTTTCGATGTATTTCAACTCTTCAGTGTGGCTATAGACAATCCAGTATCTCTTCCAGTACTGCTAGGTAGGATCGAAACCTTTGCTTGAGACCCAGAGGCAGATGCTGTATCCCTGCCCTCTGCAGAACTGGACGGTAAGTAGAACCGAATTAAGCAACATATTTACTCACGCATAATACCCCATCCACCTGAGTGCTCCATTTCAGAGTTGGAAGAGCATTGCATAGAAGCTTATAATGGACGAGTGTCATACTTAAGAGCGCTCAACCCTGAATAATAATAATAATAATAGTGTCATCCACAGACATCTGTTTGATTGTATAACAACTCTTCAGTGTGGCTATTGACTATCCAGCATCCCTCCCAGTACCACTAGGTAGGATCGAAACCTACATATATATATATCTTGAAAACTTAACAGTTTTAAGCACTAAAAGTTGAAATACTTTCTCAAATTTTTTGTGTCACTCCAGTCACTTATTCCCCAATATCTGTTAATGCAATTTATGTCAATTTCTTTGATATTTTTCCCGGTTTTGTATATAACTTTGTAATTATGGTATAACGTATAATTTTTCTCTTGTTGAGATCATCAGTTGTTTACCATGTAACCGTTTTGAGGATTTTAAAAAACAAAACAGTTATATCAATATGGCATCACAGCAATGTTGATCAAACACAACCTATATATATATATATAAAATCATGGAGACTTATGGACTTGGCAAAAATATCTACCAGTGTATCAAATGGATTTAAGGTGGAAATGGGAGAGTCCACCGATTCAAAAGGTGGGTAAGAGATATTTTTATCAGCAAAATTGTTACCTCTCAGCAGAAGAGTCCAATGTTACAGAGAGAAAAGCCAAAAAAAGTCACATCATTGATATGAGCTATGTCCCCTTTGATAAATGACTCATCAATTGTTTACCAAGAGATATGGCACTGGTGACTAATATATATATATATATATATATATATATATATATATATATATAAGAGGAGCAGTTTGAATGGAGCAATGAATGAAGAAAAGATCAGTGGATTGTGAATATCAACTTATGGTAGTTTAACCATGTATTTTAAAAATTTAGATTGTATGAATTTAAGAGTTAAAGCATCTAAGAAAATAGTATGTCACTTACAAGGGGAACAACTGATTAAAATTATCCAACCATGACCATTTTCTATTTTTAAAAATAGAATTTTTCTCATTCAATTCACAAAAGAGTTCCACTATTTTTTTATGTTATTCATTGAAGAGTTTCACGCAGCTGATAATTTTAAGAGTTGAAAGGAACACCAGTTCTCATGAAATCAAAATTAAGCAGAGTTTACATCTCAATGTCTAACTAATTTGAAAGAAGATTTTTGTAACATTTGGCTTTGGGCTGCAAAGTGTCAACTTTCAGACAGCTGTCACATGTATGATAATACCATTTAGCACTGATTCACTACAGCACACTTTTACAAATATTTTTGGTAATAAATTTAGTGATGTTAAACTTTCAAAATGAAAAATAAAAGACAGCACCAGGGACAGTTCCAAAATAACTGTATATTATCCACTTTGATAAATGTGTCATGAGTATGAGTATGTGTATAAACATATTCATAATTTATCAGATATATATATATATATATATATATATATATATATATATATATATATATATATATATATATATATATATATATATCAACACCCAGTGATATATCACCAGCTCTGAAAAGTAGCTACCAGATTAGACGCACTGTACTAATCCATTTCATCTCGTTGAGGCTCAACAACATTGAATATTTTATAATGATTGCCAGTACAATCTCTATTTATTCTTTGTTATAATGATGTGTAGTGCTGTATTTTTTAGGAAGGTGTTTAGAGAGCTAACTGCGTATAAGATATCTGCCAGATTTGAGAGACCAGCATCTTGAATTCTTGCCTTTCATCGATACTCAAACCCCGACTCTTGGCAAAAATAGGAAATATGCAACTAGCTCAGCTGACAAGTGGATAATAATGATAGATGTGATTAATTGATTTTTTATTAATATTTTAGAAAATTATTAATCCATTAATAGTGAAAGGTGGTAAAGAGCAATAGTTATCCACTGCAAGATAAAAGCCCCAACTCACAAATAGAACTGAGTAGCCGTCAACTACAATAAAATAGAAATTTCATTGAGCAAACCATATAACTGCATTCATAGAAATTTCCATAATCCACAATTGATTTTAGAGGTTTTTCATCACAACTACTGTCAGTCTACGGCCTTTAGTAAATAGTCCTAATTCATGATGAATTAGGACTGAAGATGATATCATAAGTTGGTTTGCATGCAGTCTGAAATTAAAACCAACAATGGATTTAATATTCACATGGGTGAACATTCAATAGAAATGACACAAACAGCAAGTCACGTCAGTTGTTATATATACTGATCCTTCATTTTTAAATACGTTTTTGGGGGTAAACTACACGAATAAGCAGTTTTAAATAGTAAATGATGTATTATAGAATAACATTCATATTTGATACGTTATAAAACCCTGTATACACACACACACACACGTACATATATGCACACACACACACACATATTTATACATGCACACACACACACATACATACATACATGCACACACACATACATACATGCACACACACACACACACATACATGCACACACACACACACATGCACACACACACACACATATATATATATATATACTTATGCACATTTATATAAAGGTGTGTGTGTATGTATAAACGCACACACACATATGTATATACACACACACAGATGCAGACATACACATATATGTATATATATACACACGCACACACACACACACACATATATGTATATAAGCATTGATTTAACTAGGCCAATATCTCATCAAATTGAAAGTCTTGTAATCCTCCAGTTGACAACGACAACTGTCATCATTACAGCATTTGTCCACCATATAGACATCATGTCGAATTGCAAAGTCTCAGCAGAAGAAAGAATCATATGAATAAAAGAGCAAGAAGCTGAATTCATCCCAAAATAGTTAGAGAATAAATTTATCTCCTGCCACCGAAGAGTGGATCGTTTTGTCTGGATGATATTTGTCTGACCTCTGTCCACTTGCAAATAACAAGACATTTATACAGAGGAAGCAACTTATTGTGATCAGTTTGGAACAGGGTATATTAAATAGCAATAACCAAATAATAACATTGAATAAGGGACATAAAAATTCAAGTAACCTACGATCGTTATTATGAATTCATTATTGTAGATAACTTGACATTAAAGAAAACTAATAAGAATTTTCTAATATAATTGAACAACTGAAGCCATCAAAAATGGCAAAAGGTTTTATATTTTTTGATATTTCTGTGTATTCGTGTGTTTGGTTTATGTTACTGTGTATTCCAGCACTCCTGGCCATACCGTTTTGTCTACAGACTTGAAAATTAGCATCAGTACTCCATTAGACCCTCTCCAACAATGTTTTTTTTTTTTGAAAATATACTTTTTCAATCTTTCCAGGGCCTTATTCTGATGAGTATAGTTAATTCATGACTATATTCAGGAGAATCCAAATTTTATGAATTAACTACACTACATATTCTTTTTTGCTCGTTTTTAGATGTTTTCCTGTGGTAAACACCAGTGATGTCATGAATGGAATTTATTCTGACCATATTTATTCTTCAATTGAATTTTCTTACATGACTTCAAATTTTGATGTAAGGATTGTTCAGTTATTGACAGTGATGGAGAGTTTTTAATTCATTTTTATGTGTTTGAGACCCACTGATTTTCATAACAATAACCGTTTAATAACATTATCTGCGATTATAGAAAACAGTTCTTCTGTACTTTAAGGGATATATTATACACAAGCATTGTACACAAACACACACAAGCATTGAGATGATAGAGTCAATACCACTCATCTCAAAAGAAAAAAAATTAATCTCCTGCCACTGAAGAGTGGATTGTTTGTCTGGATGGTATTTGTATGACCTCAGTCCACTTGCAACTAACAAGTTATCTATTTTCTATTTCCTGTAGTCTCCTTGTATGACGTAGGGCAATATTGCAGTTTCAACATCAAGTAGGTTTTTATGGGGTGGAGTTGCTAGCCCTATGCTCAAGATGGACTTCCATACAGAGCTAAAGGGCTTCAACTGCATTGCTATTTAACCATTACTGGAGAGAGAGAGATAGAACCATGCATTTGTGTGAAGCAAATGTCAGCAGAGATGATTCATACTAAGATTTTTTTTTTAAAAAGGCCATTTCATTCTAAGAATGACTTCCATTTTATTTCTTATTTTCTTGCTTTATTTTATTAATTTCACACAGTTTTCAAGCTATGGTCTTCATCTCCTGTCTTTTTATCCCAAACTTTCAGTCAGATATTTTTACTATTACCTATCCCATAACCCAATGTGGGGTCGTCATAGGTGTGAAGGGTGATATAGCTTGACTGGGTCGGATTACAAACCAAAGCTAGAAAGACCAGGTCTTCCCTACTATCTACCCATTGCTGGGGGAGAAGAGATCAAACCATGCCTTTCTGAACGGCATTAAAGTGTCAGAGTCTGAACTCTGCTCACCGATTCCATTTTCAGTACTGTTAACCATTCAGCCACTCTGCACATTAAGGAAAAAAAAGACCTGACTCTCTTGGAATCAAACTTTCAAGCAAGACTGGAGGGAAAGTCTATTTTCATCAGAAAATTTGGCTTGTATTTCTAGAGGGCAGATCCAGGATTTTGAGCAGGGGGTCAATAACCGTTGGATCTACATCTGTTGCTCCATGATACAGATAGACCCTCTAAGCCTGAAGAGTTCTAAACATTGGCTTCCATGCAAATGAATCGAACACCACATGTGAGCCTTTGATTAAGAAAGAACAGACATTAGCTCAACTCTTATATTCATACAAAGAGAATGAAAATTTCAAAGGAAATAGTTTCCGATTAAAATTATCTCCCTTGGACAATTTTCTGATTTTTTTCAATTCAATTCACAGACGTTGTTCCATTATTTTTTTTATATGATTCATTGAAAAGTTCGATCAATTTTAAGCTATTCATGAATTGGATCAAGCAAAATAGAAAAATAAATGAAAAAAAAAAAAAGGGGCAACTGGTCTGGTTAATCACTCAAAAGTCACCGTCACGTGACTCAAGTCTTTTGGCAGCATGACGTGTTAAGGGTGATTAATCAAAAAATTGGGAAAAAAAAGTGACCAATGAACAAGTTACTTATCTCACATTTTATTGAGCAGAGAGCTCTGAAAAAAATCGTGATTGCAACCGGACACAAACGAATGGCCTAATTTAGCATAAACTTACATTGCAAATTGATCCTGCCCCACTTAATACCGGTTTGGGGGTATTTTGGAAAACTGAAGACATAATGAGTGAATGTTTAAATTTTCAGCCCTCTAACTCCATTGATGTGACCAATACCTGTGAAATGCACATAGATAGCCAGTCATTTAAAAACTGAAGAAATCTATGTTGGGTGACGTTTTCTAAGACAAAAAAATTCCTCTCGACCGATACAGTGCTTGCCTACGCAGAAGAAAAGACAAAAAACCCGCTCGGCTCAAACAAAAGACAAAAATCGTGCAATCACAAGAAGCACAATGATTAAATGTCTTGATCGATGTCCATAAAGATTAGGCTGTCATGGAGATCGTAATGACGATGGCCAAAAATACTGGGTCGTAAACAAAGGATAAAAAAAAGATTAAAGTGTCCATCATGAACAGCACAGCCACAACCAACGAATGTCCCAATTAACAATGGCTCCGAAAAAAATGATCCGATTTCTGTATATATTTGTTTATTTATCTGTCTGTTATTGTAACTGCAGCCACAAAGCATCTCCCCATCTTTAAACCAAAACGCACAAAATGCATCAAGATGAGGATACTAGTCTGAATAATTCATGAAACTGGCTGGAAAACTGTCTGAATACAGTTTAATAAAAAAATGGAAATTAGGTTTAGCTAAGCTAGCAGAAACAAAGTAAGGTTTCCGTTTCGCATTTTGCTTACGTTGTAAATTGAACCTCTCACTAGAAACTTGAAAAGTTTTGGAATTTTCAAAAACTAATACCCTAAAAACATGCTCCGGGTTTCCGTTAGTATCCACCAAAGATTTGGTGGCCATAGCTCTAGCAGTCCTTGAGTTATGTGACGACGGACAAACATTTGGTAAATTACAGAAGATATCAGCGAAACAATTCATGAAATGAATTTGTTTGATGGTAGAGAAGACCCAGTTATGCCCTGGGCCAACTGTTAAGAGGATATTATTCAAATGATTAACCAATCGATTTTCTTGGTAGTTGAAATATCAAGAAGTATCAGAGGCAGGTGGATAACAGTAATACATGGTTGGATTGATACATGTGTGTTGGTAGCTAGCAAGATAACCTGGTGTCACCCAAGAGAAACTAAATGGATTCTCTGATCAGAGTACACAGTTACATTCATGGATGTTCACGTGTTTTTTGTTTTGTTTAATCAGTGTTGCCAACTCAATAAATATTTTCTCCTTAGTTTGACTGACGAAAAGCGCTAAAAAGTGCTAGATTTTTTTTTTGTTGAAAATAGCTAAAAGTAGCCAAAACACACCCAAATGATGTTAAAAATGGCCAAAATGTTGAAGCTCGCCTGCATCTATTTAGCGTTTGTTTGCAACGAAAACAAGAGAAGCGCTTAATTGGCAACACTGTATCTTATTTATATGATAATCAGTGCCAGCCTAAGCCTTTATGGGGTCCTACGCCTCTTGCCTTCTATTACGTTTGGGGTCCTCTGGTGGCCATAGGTCCATAAGCTGCTGCATATTTCGATAAGGCCTCGGGTCGGCTCTGTATGTAATAGCTCTATTCTGCCAGTACAGAGGTCTAGAAAGAAGAAAGTTGCATTTTTTGTTTGTTTGTTGAAACACTCAAAATGCTGAAACTTCTCATTTGTCCCCGCTACTAAACCCCAATCCGTGTTGGGGGAACAAAAATGACTTGTATCAAATCCCACTGGTTATGGAAATGTAAGTCTTGTGCAAACGAACAAAAAAGCCCTCAAACGCTATACCCTACAAAACTATTTTTTTATTTCAAGTTTTTGACTTCGGAACGACTGATCTAGAAATGAACTAAAAAGAGAAAGGGTAAGATATATTGATTCTCTAAGATCAAAATGCTGTTAAAATTTGACCACAAACACCTAGAATCGAGTTTCAAGTCATCAAAAGGAAGAGAGACCCCGTCACATCCAGAGATATCAAAACTTTAAATATCTATCTCTTTTTTCTGGTAATAAAGTCTGCTTATCCCCTTCTTGCCGGCGATGTTGTTGGATCTTCTAAATATCTATATTTTAAAAGTGTTTCCACCTATTTTTCCCAGCCTTAACCTCTTAAATGGCACCGCGTACATCGTACTGTCACAGATGTCAACACACAGAGATGAATTATTAACCTTCACTTTGAGAGGAAAATATTTCATGACCTTGAAACTATACAATGTCTCGCATGGGCACATGGGAACTATGTCAAGTAGGGCGGGGGGGGCTTGATAACACTTTTTTGCGGATCAGGGGCAGGCATTTGTCCTGTTGTCCCCTGTCTCGTACACATATGATCTCTCCGTGTCTCTCTGAGACAGAATATTTCTCCATCATCACCAGGCTACTTTACCAATGTTGTCGAAGTATGACGGCAGTATTTGAATAATTTTGCAATTGCATTGTACTTAAGTATCAAAAACATTATAGTGCTCTATTTTCTTGTTTCTGTTCATTCCAAATAAATTTGAATTTTTACCCATTTGCAAGAAGAAAAAAAAAGATAAGAGGACTACTCTATTGCATCCAATAGCTGTGTCCCTTGACAAATGTTACATACAGAGAAATACTTACACGCGGTGTATCATACATTTATCACATTAGTACACGTCTACATGAGTGCCCTTCGTCTCATGAAGTACATTTCAAGATGATATTCAATTTCAAGCCAAGTATGCAAATTTCTCAAAGAAACGTTCCCTAACTGGTGAATGAGAAAGGATGGGCTGATTCCTTGGTCGCCCAAATCTCCCGGTGTAATATTTCTTTTTGTGGGTCTACATTAGAGACTAAAAAAAAGAATCTGCGAAGCCATAACAACCACTGATGAAGAGATGCTTCGACGTCAGATTGGGATTATTTGGCGAAGCCAATTTGGCGTAGACGTTCTGGCGTGAGAGTTTAAGCGTCATCTGATTCGACGTAAGCCCATTTAGCGACTGACGTTTGGCGTTATGAAAAAAAAAGTCGATTGATTTGTTATCACTCAAACGTAAAACGTAAAAGAGTCTTAAAACTGTAAATTTAAGTATTGAAAAAATATATTCGCGTTGTTAATAAAACTTGGAGTTGAGGAAAATTTAACAACGGTTTTGAACTAGATTTACTCTCATATTTCGGTCTGTTTCGAATAAATTAAACAATGAACTGAACGCACAACAATTAACTACGATTCAACTAAAAATAAAAACTCATTCACCCTAGATTTTTATTAATGTTCAATCTAATAATATCGTCCAGATTGTGATACAACTGATCGAGATACAACTGAATCTACCAACATTTTTCCAAACGCCAAAACGCCAGTTGCCAAATGGGCTGACGCCAAAATTGGTTTGACGCCGAAACGCTCACACCATGATGTCCATACCAAATCAGCTCGGCTGTACAGTACCTCACCCTCCAACTTACGTGGCTAGACATTGAATATCGTCTAGATGTGCCAAGTACGACTAATAGCGCGCAACAGATCTGATGTAGAATCTGGACCCCAGAATAGATTCAAGTCAAAGGCGCTCTCAGATTACGCCGTGATAAAGAACTAATTTAACTAAAAGAAGAATGACTTCTCACTATTTCTTCGCGATATTCTTTCAGGTATTTAAAGGGGTCTTAATTCTACATTTAATTCTTGTTATGGTTTTATTAAATTTTGATTATGGTTTTAATGTGAAATTAGTCGCTTTTGTCTTTAATTTATTCTGGCAGGCCCTTATTCTTAGCCCTTAGACTGTACGCACATATGAAAGAATTATGCTGGGCCTCACATGGAGAGACCACTAGACAGCACAGTACATCCGAGAAAAGACAAGAGTCAGGAACATCATAGGATCCATTAAAAATCTAAAATGGCGGTGGGCTGCCTATGTTGCAAGAATGGCAGACAACCGATGGTCATCATGACTCACAACATAGATCCCCCGAGATCACATGCACAACCGAGGCCGGCAGAATATTAGATAGAGAGACGAGCTAGACAAGTTCAGGAAGTACTGGCTTCGCGACGCCCATGGTAGAGAAGTGTGGCAAACCCTGGGCAAGGTCTATGTCCAACGACGAATGATGATGATTCTACATCTAAGACTTTCTTATCTTACTTTTATTCTGCAATAAACCCCATGCGATTAGGTTGATACTTGTATTTTTAATAGATTTTCAAAGTTGTGAAGATACTTTGTAGAGACTGTATTTTTTAACCCGGATAACACCAGGTAGCCCTGCTTTGTCTGAAATGAATAGTACGTGAGGCCTTGAAAGCCAATGTTTGCTGCTATCTCCCACCCTGAAAATGACGAAGAGTTAGTATCGAAATGTAGGACACCAAAATAGATGGAGATACTTTTATTGCTGCTCTTGAAGAAGAGATTCATTCCCTGAATTCCCAATCTGCTATGAAACGCCGTATCGCACACCTTGCATCACCGAATCTCATCTTTACCCCCCAAAATACAGAGGCTTAATAAAAAAAAATGAAAAAAATAACTTTATGAAGAACGTTCACCCTTAAACCAAAAATAAATCTTACTGAATACTTTTTGTCTGATATTCGAAGATTTTTTTTGACAATCTCCTTATACTTGTTATCAGGGCCGGCTATGAGTTAATTGGACCAATTGCTCCCCATAGCTCCCCATTTGCTCCCCATGCCAATGGGGACCCCGTGCCAAGGTAATCTATCCTATCCTTGTCAAATATAAACAACAAGACGCTGAAACTAGAGCCGTCACGTCCATTAGGCAAACCTAGGCGGTTACGTGGGGCAGTAAAGTTCCTAAAGGCGTATAACCAACATGCAAAAAGCTGTTCGAATACAGAAGGGGACGCAAATTTCAATTCTCGCTAAGGGCGCACAAAACCCTTGCACAATTTTCAAATCCGCCTAGGTTACATGAAATTCTCACGCCAGCCTCGATTTCAACATATACCTAACATCACGTTCGAGATTCCATAGATAATATCATTGATTTTTAATTCTCTTCTGAATTCTTGGAAAGCCATTGTTAGTTATTCTATTTGTTTTCTGAAGTTTTTTTATTAGTTTATTAGAATTAAGAATACGTCAATTAATTGAAGAAAAGCGTAAAAAATTATTTCTCTGAAATTTTCGAGAGCGCATTTTGATAACTTCCTATTCTACCATAGAAATAAAAGTCTGTAATAAGCATTTATTTATATCTCGACGGAACTTGGCTTGAATGATCCCAATCGGGCCCTACAGCTCAGTGCTATAATTTTACACCTGTGCGCACTCGGTGTTAAAAATGGTGCATAATTGAAAAATATTTCATGAAGAAAAATAAAATAAAAACATGAATTATTTTGTTAAACTGCTTAACCTAGCTTCCTAAATTTTCGACAGATCGCAGTTCTACGCGACGCCAGCTGAATTCTAATCGGGACCATCAGAGGCATAACTGAGTGAGGTTAGGGAAGGCTATTTGTGAACGCCCCCAGCCCCCAATGTTGGGGAGTAAAAGATTTATAAATGGTAGTTTACCAAGTGCGTTTCTACTGACGAACTATTTACTATGTTGGAGGGAGTCTCTCAAGGAGCCAAGCCTCCAACTCGACGGGCCCCTCAAGTCTCTAGATACGCCTCTGGGGAGTACGTTCACTCAGTTCTACCATTGCTTTCAACAGACGTTTATTTACATCGAGTAAGTACCAAGAGATGAATGTTCACGTTCTCCAGCTCTTTGTCAATCGGTTACTCAAAGGGTAGATAGTAAGAAAAACTGGAAAGACAGAGGGGGGAAAAAAGACTTCTTTTAAGAAACTGTTCCGCTCTGCTTATAATAGAGAGGCTGTTTACAATTACAGACATTTGCACGAATACATTATCAGTGTAAATTTCTAAAACAAAAAACCAACGATACATCCACCATCCATGGTAGGAGGAGGAAGAGAAGGAGGAAGATGGCGATAGCTCACCCGAAAGTCTAGACCAAGTTCCCTGTCGATCTAACATGATACGGCTGGGAAACTTGATAATCAGCATGTTAGTTGTAGCGCGAAGAGAAAGATGGGGATGGTTCACCCGAAGGTCCAATCAATTCAACATGATACTTTATATTTAGTATCACTAGTTATGGTAGTAGAAGCAGGAGAAGAAAGGGGATAAAGGAGAAGAAAGGACAAGAAAGGAGAAGAAAGGACAAGAAAGGGGATAAAGGACAAGAAAGGGGATAAAGGACAAGAAAGGGGATAAAGGACAAGAAAGGGGATAAAGGACAAGAAAGGGGATAAAGGACAAGAAAGGGGATAAAGGACAAGAAAGGGGATAAAGGACAAGAAAGGGGATAAAGGACAAGAAAGGGGATAAAGGACAAGAAAGGGGATAAAGGACAAGAAAGGGGATAAAGGACAAGAAAGGGGATAAAGGACAAGAAAGGGGATAAAGGAGAAGAAAGGGGATAAAGGAGAAGAAAGGGGATAAAGGAGAAGAAAGGGGATAAAGGAGAAGAAAGGAGATAAAGGAGAAGAAAGGGGATAAAGGAGAAGAAAGGGGATAAAGGAGAAGAAAGGAGATAAAGGAGAAGAAAGGGGATAAAGGAGAAGAAAGGGGATAAAGGAGAAGAAAGGGGATAAAGGAGAAGAAAGGGGATAAAGGAGAAGAAAGGGGATAAAGGAGAAGAAAGGGGATGAGGGGAGGAAGTAGGAAGGGATAAAAAGTAGGACGAAGATAAAAAGGAGGGGGGAGATAAGGGAAGGAAGGAAGGAAAGTTCCCCAGAAGGTCTGGACCAACTTCAACTTCAGTCCAACATTATACAATTAAAAAACTTTATATTTAACGTAATAGGGACCGACCGTGAGAAAAGCGTCTTACAGAGATGCGTAGACGCATCTAAAGGATTAAGTTCGATAAAAGTATGTACCACCACGAACTTCTGACAACAAGGCGACAGGTGTTGGTACACATGCCTGAAACTTGTGACAAGTAAATTATATTGAGTTGTTCTTTGAGTCATAAGTAAAAAAGAAAGATGGCAGAAAATTCCCATGTAAAAATACGCTCAATAAAAAATAGCAGATGAGAGATAGCCGCGCGGAGAATCGACTGAAATCTCAATTCAAAACTCCAGCTGATTCAGTTTGTATTTACTTATGCACTAATACCCTTAGAGTAGACGCGAATACATCTCCTCAAGCTATGGCGGACAATTAATTTTTTTCCAAGAATTTTCTTTAAAGTGCGTTCATTAAAAGTGAAGTTAAAAAAAGTAAGCAAAAATATCGTCTACCCAACATAGCAATCAGGGCCGGCGTTAACAGCTGTGAGGCCCAATTGGAAACGTTTTCGTGGGGTCCCAGATTATCAACCAAGGCCAATAGTATCGTGTGGATATAGATAAGATTCACCATAGACTTTATATCTACATCAGAGAATCGAAAACAATCAAAATTTGCGCTTACAGGTTTCATAGAAATACATTTTACGCCATTCTATAATTAATTATTTAATTCAAAAGTAGAGTAAACAAAGTCAAAATATAAACAATGTAAGTAAACTCTACAGACTTTAAGTATTCAGAAGAAAATTAAAATGGTTGTTGTTCTCTGTAAAACATTCAAGGTCGCGTTAGGTGTATAGTGTGAAGTGCTGTGTGTATTTGACAAGAGTAGAGTTGATTACTCTGGTGTGGAGTCCAATGGGGTGCAATTGGCCCTATTGGCTTAAAGCCAGCCCTGTTCGCAGTCAACAATCAACCCCGTCCCAGAAACTTTACTTGCTTACATAAAAAAAAATATGTGAGAACTCGGGGAAGGTGAAGGTAAACATAAAATTATCAAATTACTGGTTGGATACAGAGAAAAACAGTTTTCTGAAGATAGAGTCTTGATTGAGCTATGAAAAATTATGAGCAATATTATCTAAAATACATGTCAGGCATAAATTGATTTTTCGCAGAATCCTTAACAACCTCTCCCAGAACCCTAGTTGAGAAAGGCTTATCTAATCTGTACAAATCAGATACTTTTCCTGAGATAAATAATAAAAATGAATACCGATTTACCCAAATCTCTAAACTCAAGTGAGCTAAAACGTGATATTTTACTGGATCAAATCCTACTCTATGGGCCCGGGATCTTGGGGCCTGGCGCTGTTCGGGTTCAGATGCAGCCCTATGCCCAAATCAAAATACCACGCAAATTAAAGTCTGTTTATTGCATGAATTTCGAACTAATAATACATACTTAGAAAGGTTAGACGAGTTATATATCTAAAGTAAGTATATCATTAGATTGGATAGTTTTTTTTCCGACAGAATGTGATTATTGTTTAGACATTTTTATTAGGGAGCGCATTCCGTCCGGCACCGCTATTGACCTGTAGCAAATCGAACAGCCGACCTTGTAAAGCTCTGTTGGCACAGCAGAGTCACGTTAAGACTACTTCGTGATGGACGTCGGTTAGAGTCCGACACGACGCTAATTTTATTCATTCATTCTCGTGGTCGGCCGTTCGATTTGCTACTGGTTAATACTGGTGCCGGACAAATAAAAATGTCTCTACAATTATCACATTTATATATATAGATATATGCCATCACAACTCCAAGTAAATTTTTAGGTAAGACAAATTACAAATTATGCTGCCAAGTACACTTTAGTTTCCACAGATAATGACTGACTCAACAATCTTTTTGATTATGAGACTTTTGTATCGACGGTTGTCGGGGCAGTTCCACCTTTTGACCCCTTATCAATCTAACCTTGGCCGCGGGGTTCGATTGGAAACCCTTTACGCAGTTCTATAATTGATAAACATTTTATTTAATTCAAATATCATAGAAAACAAACACAGGCCCTTTTTTTTTTAGGAATTTAGTTTTCTGTAAAACCTACAATGTGTTGTTCGGTGTATGTTACAATGAAATGTGTGTATCTAACAAAAATAAAAGTAGATTACAATAATGTGGATCCCATTTAGGCCCAGGCATAATTGGGATTCATTGGTCAAATTTGCTCATAGCCGGCCCTGATATTACCTAAATTCGAGAGACCATGAAGTATTCTAGAATCTCTATACATTTGGCAAAAGGTAGATTCCTAAACGTTTGGTTTATTTCAAAAAGATCTAACCCAAACCTGCAGCCGGCGTCTATGTGTTGAAGAGGCGTTTTTTTATTAAATGTCACGAAAATGGACATAAAGACTAATACGCGAGCATTATCTGGTCTGCATACACCTAAAAATACTAGGAAATGTTTGAAAGGTTGAAGAGGAGAGCTGCTTGAAGACCTACCATACGAAGACCGTCTGGGGATACTACGGCATTTCGCTCCACAGTACTGAAGATTGAGAAGTGACCTGATACATAATTACAAGATAACACACAAGTAGCGATGGGTACAGATACTCACTGTAAGATATGAAAACGGCGCATACTCATGCTACAAAAAACAAAAAGACACTAAGAATATCAAACAAAGGTCACAGTCATAAATACCAAACCACTATCAACCTGATATTAAAAACAGATTCATAACTTCAGGATCCCTTTCCTACTGGAACTCTCTTTCAGATGAAACAGTAAACTGTTTCACTTAACGTGTTTAAAAATAACTCCTCTTAGAACCAAGCTTACCGTACATGTTCCGAAATTTTTAAAAGAATTGACATCGCGTAACATAAAATATACTGGACAGGAAGATACACCTATAATTCGTTGGATATAACCTCAGTTGGTCAATGTTATGTACATGTAACGTCTAATCAATAGGATAGCTTTACTGGCGAAATTTACTTATTCTTTTATTAAAAATTGATTTCACAAACATTTGATTGTAAAAAAATCATTACTTCGTATCCTAGTTTCGATTTTGGGAACTTTTGATCAAATTAAAACTACGCATTAATTTATTTTTGATAAAAATAGTTTTAACTACAATAATTAGGAATTTTTACCGACTAGGTGTAACATACATTCAAGATATACATTTCTCTACGAATGTATTGGATTTTTGGAAATTTACACCATACGCTGAATTTCAGAACTGCCTAGAATGTAAAATTGGAGACTGTCAACCAAATCTGTCGACATAGTTTTCTTTCAGTTTTTAAGTGCGTCTGTCTGGCTGTCTGAGTATGTATCGCGGGTACAACCGTACCAATGGAGCAAGCATTTACACGTTATGCCCAGAAAAAAAGTTCGTTTTTTGGAAGTCCCCCATTGGGTTGGGGTCATTTTGCAATATATGCTTATGCTAAACTGGTTCCTTATTTACGCTTGTTAGAGACCGTCAACCAAAAGTGTCAAAATAGTTTTCTTCAGTTTTCAAGATAGTCTGGCTGGCTCACTATCGGTGTATCGCGCGTGCAGCTGCACCGGAGGAGCAAGACGGCTGAAAATATAAATATTTACACCTCATTATTTCGTGAAAATAGACTTTTTTTTTAGTGCACACTGACCAACCAAAGGCTACAGAAATGATTTGGTCATTGATAACCTTTATTTTACCAATTTTTTAGTTCATCACCCCCTACATAGCCATATTTTAGCCAGGTGACAATTTCTGTTGAGTCACTAACCAGACCGGTTGAATCATCTTTTATATTTGCCTCGTGTGTAAGCAAGGATTTGACCTTTGAACTTTTGTTAGGATGCCGTATGAAAGGTTGAGCCTCAATAATGACCCTTAGAATTTGCAAGAGATTCAATATAAAGGGGGTCATTCGAACACCCCCGCTAGACTGGCTTAGTGGGGGATGTTCAAATGACTCTTTTCAGGGTGGAATATATTAAAACGGTCCCTCGAAACATTCAAGGCATCGAACTTCAACACAATTTTGTGATTCCACTGGATGGAGTGCATACTCAACTAAAAAGCAATCAAAGTACACATACCTCTGCCAGCAATATAGCTAGGGGGGGATAATTGTGCATGGATCCGCCTCTAAATTTAATCACTTATTTCGTAGCCTATTGCTCACTCTTCCATAAAAAATTTAGTTGAAATCCATTCAGAACTTTTGGAGATACCGTTTTGACAGACAAGAAATTATGGTCATATTCTGTAGGTAGGGGAAGCAATTATGCATGGATCTGCTCTAAAATTTGATCACTTCTTTCATAGTCAATTGTACACCCTTCCACAAAGTGTCATTGTCATTCATTGAGATCTTTTGGAGATATCGTGTAGAGGAACGGGAAGACCCATTTTACAGAGGTAACGATCGAGTTATATTGGAACAAGCAAAAGCCCAGAATGAAGGAGATGCGTGGCTATTTGCATTACGAAAGCCGACAGTTCTATGAATGTCAACAAGTTTTTCGTTCAGACCAAATCTGAGTAGGTTATTAGCGTCTATAAAAAAAGGGAGGAGAGAGGGGTTTTTTTACGTCACACTACGTCGTATATTTTTTTTTTAATGAATTCTCAAAATTAAAAGTGATGCAAGAAAAAGTGTTCGTAATTAAAGCTACAGTACTGTTTAACATCTCATATTGTAAACGTATAGTTGACTTATTACTTATGAGAAACAGAAATAGATATACAATATATATGAACACAAACGAAAATGTAGTAAGGCCCGAGAAAACCAACCAGTATCCATTTTCAGAGAAACCTTTTTTTCAAATCTCTGAACAGCTTCAATCAATTTTTTCTTCAATCAATTGGAAACAAATAGTTTTATGATGGAAAAAAATGTTACTGCCTACTTTCGTAAAATAAATCTCAAGGACGTGCTGGAATACGTCCTCGGTGATGTTATGAACTTGGGGACATGAGAGGTTTCGGGTCTCCCTACATCAGATCCCATCGCGCGGGCGACCCAGCCAAGGTTGATCAGACGCCAACCTGCATACCAGCAACAATAAACAACCATTTTCGACTGGTAAACTCTCTAGACGCTACTCTTTATATATATCTCAATCCCAAATATGACGTATCAGCCTCCAATGGCGTTGCAACAATTATATAAGACAAATGTTAAAAATTGTGTACACAACGTAGCAGGCTTTAAACAGAGTCTCATTAATGTGTTGTGACTGACTTGGCGAAAATCCATTTAAAGATTTATGTATTCATATGAGTGGACAGTGTCTGCTTTAACTCTCTCGATGAAATAAAGCATTTAAAATTAATACACTCATATAAATTAACAGTATCTACTATAACTTAATTGATCAAATGAATTAATACCGACATCTTCCAGAGTTTCATTGACTTTCTCTGAATTATGATGGTTTACAACTGAACAGACTGCTTGTGCAGGGTGTTTTATTGACAAAACTTGGAGGGTTATTCGTGTCTCTGTAGGAGAAAGGAATATTCAGAGGGCCATTCTATAGAAAGAAAGGGGGTCTTCAAATGGCCACTTTATAGGAGGGATGGGTGTTCTAATGGCAACTCCATTGAGGGAGGGTTGTTAAAAGGACCACTCTACACAAGGAATGTTTTCAAGGGACCACTCTATAGGGGGAGGGGTATTCTAAAGGGACACTTTTGGAGATCAAGGTATCATACTTGGGTAGGAGAATGTTCAAAGGCCACTCTGGAGGGAGATGTTTTAAGTGCCACTCGGTGGGGGGGGGTTAAAAGAGCCACTCGGAAGGGATGTTGATATGGCCACTCGGGGGGGGGTCAAATTATGGCCACTCGGGGGGTCAAATTATGGCCACTCGAGGGAGGATTCAAGCAATATAATTTGCTAATTCTATAAAAACCTAACTCTAACCAGCCAACGGTGTCCATATGACAAAGGGCGTGTTTACAAAGCTATGAAAACAGACTATTTCTTTACGTTTGCGAACATGGAAGTATTAGATTTTTTTTAGAAAAGTTATGCCATACGCCCAATCTCAAAAAGTTTATAATTGGGTGTATCTAAAGTACTTCAGTTTTTAAACAGACCTATATCCAAAAGCTTATTTCATGTACACATTCACCTACTATGGAGCGACAGAATTCTACTACTAGCACGGACATCTACCACGATAAAGAATCTCCAACGACCTTGGACCTTGCTTCCATCTGTCTATCTCAATGGAACGTGGCCGCAAACCTGGTTTAAAGGGTGAGGTCGGCCAGGCTCACGCTGCACTTCGCTTTGAAACTTTATTACGTAAGCCTTTGGGTTATTCATGTACGTACTGGCCCCGCTGGCTTAAGATCTGTAAAGATGTAAAGGGGAAAAAAACAGGATCTTCGTTCGCGAAGTCGTAAGATATCATCAATACTAATCAATTATATCTTTTGTTCCAGATGTTATAATGGCAGTTACGAGTATTGAGATTCTGGTAATTTTAAGACATTATTTCAGACTGGGCCCCAAAGCCGAAGAAGCTTCTTGCAGAATTCGGGAATCGGAAGGAAATGAATGATACGTCCATACAGCCCCAAACTGGTTTAAGCGTTTTAGGGGTGATTTTGTCCCTTGAAGTAAAGCCCAGAAGTGGACTACCATCAATTGTTGATTATGGTTTAAGAATGAAAAACTCGACCACCAGCACTTAAAAACTTTAAGAGCAAAAATCAGCGATTATGAACTTTCCCGTTTCAAAATGGCTGGGACTTAACGCGGCAGTGGTTGCCATTTTAAAATGGGAAACAATTACAATAGCCTATTTGTCATGTGAGGAAGCAAGGATTTGACCTTTTATCGAACCTTCATGGACCCTAGTATATTACTTTACCCGTGATGCCTAAAATATGTCCCTGGTTGAGATTCAGGGCTAAATGTTGAGCGAAAATAATAAAGGATTGCCGTACTTTTTTTCTTCTCGGTTGTATTATATTATTGCCTTTGAACAGATCACTAATTTTAATATTGTACTTTCAGCCTATAACAAGTACCTACGATTTGGCAAGCTATACTCGGGGAAAAATTAACAATATGCTTCTATCTATTTGATATCTATCTATTTGATATTCGGACCATCCTCATCTTGGTTGATTTTCATACAACGTTTCGGCTGTTGCACTCTACGGCCTTCGTCAGGTATCATCTGGTAGGTGTAGGGAAGTAACGAACCGAATCTTTTATTTATCCGACGGGGGTATATTGACCGTACTCCCCTCTCAGTATTAGTAGTATTGTTATATTGTCTCACACTAGGATCGAACCTAGAACCATCAGATTACTTTACAGTAATTTGTCTGATGCTGTAACCACTGCGCTATGTGTCCATGTGGACGGCCGAAACGTTGTATGAAAAAGAACCAAGGTGAGGATGGTCTAAATATCAATACAAATAATAATAATACCTCATCTCAAAAATTCAGAGATATGCTTCTATATTTTTGAAAATCGGTTTTTATATCCTAACATTGATTTGTAATCAGGATTTAATCATTTATTATCATACATATTTCATTCTGAGGTCTTCAACGGACTAATATGTCAAACAGGCTGGGGCTTAGATAGTCTAAACCCGATTATCAGGATATAAAACGCAGGTCGATTGGGGGGGGGGTAAAAAAAGGTACTCCATAAGTGGCAGTCATTCTTTTCCACGTTGAATTGAAAGAAAAATAATGGTAATAGTTTGGACGAGGTTAGCAAAGAAGTAGAGGGAACTAATATAGATTACACTTTTATCATGTACAGCGTCTATATTGAGCCAAAATATAGTATTGTACTCCTGTAGAATCAAATCGAGCCTTTCAAAGATTCAATAATTCTGGTACGCTCATCAAGAAAGGGTCCATTATAAAAGTCCGTAGCAATCATCTCAATGATTATAGGCAAAAATAAATGAATAAAAATTTGAATATAAACTGCACTTACCTTTATTTTTAAGCAACATCTGTCTCGCCGTCGACTGTGATCCAGAAATTTTGCAGTGTTTGTTAGTCTCTGGTCCAAATGATTCGATAATGATGTTTGATCATCACAGAAAAGTTGTTAGAGTTAACGACTAAGCAAAAGGTTGCCATTAGGTTAGCAATCAGCTCAATAATTATAGGCTTAAATGAATAAATATTTATACATAAACTGCACTTACCTTTATTTTTAAGGAACGTCTGTCTCGTCGTCGACTGTGATCCAGAAATTTTGCATTGTTTGATAGTCCCTGGCCCAAATGATTCGATAATGATGTTTGATCATCAAAGAAAAGTTGTTTGAATTAACGAATAAGCCAAGGGTTACCATTTGGTATCCAGAAATAGGACATTACATCTTTTTGCAATTGAAATATGTCCTTAGGGAGGAGGGGGGGGGGTCCGCTGCTTTGCTCAATGTCGATTACTTTTCAGAACTACTTGAAGTGTGCGAAATGTTTTCCTGTTCATAATGCAAATGTTAAGAGTCTTTTTTTTTCAGTACATTAGACTTAATGTGTAGTCAGTGAAGGTCTTAATACGCAAACTATACAATTTTCAAGCAGTGGCGTCCATGAATTTTTTTAGGTATCCGTTTAAAAAAAAAGAATGGCTCTAATCAAAAACAGTCAGTTATGAAGAGTACAGCTAAATAGGTAGTATCAGCACTATGCTATAAGATTATTTTATGATTCATTTCGCCTTAAAAGTTTTTAAATTCTGTTTTATTTTGAAGTAAGGGTAGTGGCCGTTTCAAAGCTGGAAGATACCAGACAACAGGATATGGAGAAGCCTGCCTTAATAGGTATCTTAAATGATTTCGTACGAAACTACACTTACTTCTCTTCGGTGTTGCCGATTCAGATAATTTATATCTGAATTTAGATTTCTGATATTGAATAAAATATCTGTTATCTGTAATTTTTAAAATTTTTAGCTAGATTTCTCGAGAACTACAGATCCCCAAAACTTCAAGCTCAACACTGCTATGCCTTGTGTACTAATATATCTGACGAATGCCAACTTTGTACAATGGCCTGTTGTCGAGTAATTGCAGTGCATACACGCACGGATATTACTTCAATTATAGTTCGACGTTTTCCATTTCAATTGATTTCGAATAGCTTATTCTCTGCAATTAACCCTAAAAAGCGATTCATACTTTTAGTTTGATGGAATCAGTTTCGTCTAGAATATTTTTCTACTTTTACAGGGTCTTCTTCTTTCAGATTGAAACATACCGTGTCTTCATTCCTTCGCCATCTTGGATCAACGTTACTGCCAACAACAGCGAGCGTCTTTCTCTTGAAATTAAACTAGCAAACAAACCTCACTGTTAGAGAGGCCAGACGTCCGGCTTTTGAGCGCTCTGTCCGGAGCCACCACGATCAGGACGTTAATTCGCCCTCCTTTTGTAGATCAGACAAAAATTACCTCAGATATACTTTGAAAAAAAAATACAACGGGAAGCTATAACCGTTGATGTATTTTAAATATCTGTAGTTGTTGTCTACATTAATGATAATCCAGGGTAGTGTCACGTTGTCAACACGTCCGAACAAGCCAATCTACCACAATGGCCGCCAACCTGTTCATTACCGAAGACTCCGTTTATTCAGGCTTTTGGAAGGTCTGCCTACACAAGCTCACTGACGCCCAGTATTATCAATACCTTCGGGGATCCAATTCACTGTGGGTCTACAGACCCCACGTTGGGAATCACAAATCAAATATCCTTCTCTTGGAAAATTTTCAAATTGCAATCCTACTTGCAGTCTATTAGTGAGTTCGATTCTCACTGAGTGGCCCATATTTGTAGCCTTGTACCATATCAAGTTTAGGTTAATGAACATTAATGTCAACTGCGTGAAGTGATCAGAAGTGTATTAAAATACGTATGGTTAGTCACTCAATAGAATCCGTTACGTGACCAACGTCTTTTGGTTTGCCTTGTTGGGGTGATCAATCAAAAAAATGGAATTTGGTGTGGTCAAGGAACAAGTTATTTCTTCTGCCTTTTGTTGGATCACTAAAGTTTGAATTAAAAATTCAAGAAAGCCAGCACAAACTATTGATCAATTTAGCCTAAACTTACACTGTAATTTGAACCCCGCTAAAAAACCTTTTTAAGGGGACATTATTTTTTCAAAACAGTGACAGATTTTCTTGAGTGTTTCTACCATGCTGACAGTAGGTAGCGCTATATTATCAGGGCTGGATCCGAGATTTTGAGTTGAGTGGGGGGGGGGCATTTTTCCTATTATTTTTTTTTTATTCCATGTCAAATAGGGCAACGGTTGGTAATCCTTAGTTTGACGAACCAAGAATTCAGTTTGCTAATAAATGGCTATTTCCACTTAACTCTGGCTTTTTTTCCCGAGGTAGCAATGGTTTCTTTCGGTGGTACGGCTTACGCGAGTTATATCATTCTAAAAATGCTAAATTTTTATTCTTTTAATTTTTGTTGGCGGGAGGTCCAAAGTTAAAACCGGAAATAGCCATTTTGTAGTCAATCGAAATTTGGGCTTGTCAAACCAAGGATTAAAACGATGGACAAAATAAGGTTTATTTTTAGAAAGTTACCTTTCCCGTTTTAAAACGGCCACTGTTCCAGGAGGTTAATGTTAGTATTGTTAGGGTTAGATTTGGTGTTAAGATTAGCTCGCCACTGCGTCTTTTGTTCTGCAGCTGGGACAGTGGCCATTTCAAAACGTTAAAGGTAACAATTGCCATGTTTTCAAAGTCAATTTATGATTACTTGGGGTTATTTGGTTTTCATATTTATAAATTTTTTTTTCATTCGGATATTTATTCAAAAAATGTTAATTGGGCTGGGCTGGGTTGGGCCGGGCTAGGCCAGGCTTGGCCGAGTTGGGGTTGGGTCTCATGATCCATGCCTGACTAGGTTGTTTTGTTCTTCATTACACCGGAACGGAATTTCTTGTCTTGAGCCAGTGGTTCCCAAAGGGTGCAACCATATACTCTATTGCAGCGAAAGGGGATGGTGAATATGCCTGGAAGCCCCAAGGACAATCGAAGTAACGTGTAAACATTCATATATAGAAAAAACAAGCTCACGCCTTATGAGTTTGTATACTTACTCAAGGCTACATACGTAAGATGCCCGTCTATAAGTATATTTTGGGAATGAATCATATTTTCGTGCAGCTGTATTGTACTATACTTACTAAATGTCCCGTGACCATATTAAAAAGCATTTAGTAGTGTTCTGTGCTGAGCACTGCTAGGGGGTTGGGGTTTTTTTTCTAGGTATTTCTTACCAATAAAAAACAAAATCTGTGTAGCGCGGGCAAATCTTTATTCTAAAGTTGCAACTTGGAGAAAAAAAAAAGTTGGGAACCTCTGCTTTAACTACAGAGTGTCTCTGCGGCTTGTTACATAAAAACGAGTCTCCAACCGCCATGTTGTTCACGTGATAAAACGATTTTTTTTCGCTGATAGAAAAGGGGATATTTGATATCAGAATTGAAAAATGGGAAGAAATTGTTTTGCAAATATTGACAGAATTTCTCGTAAAATTAAAAATCACAACCATAACAAAAATAAATCATCATCACCATCATCATCATCAGTTTTTCAACGTCCGTCGTTGAACATAGACCTTCCCAAGGATTCGCCACATTTCTCTATCATGGGCGTTGCAGAGCCACTATTTTCTAAATTTGTCCAGTTCATCTCTCTCTCCATCTTGTATTTTGTCAGCCTCGGTTTCGCATGTGATCTCTGGAGATCCACGTTGTGAGACGTGATGTCCATCGGTTGTCTAAGTCGATACCAATAATCCTGAAAAGAAGGGTACGCAACCAATGTATCCTCCCGATAGTCGCTTATGGAGCTGAAACATGGAACCTAACCAAGAGACAGGCCCACAAACTGAGAAGCATGCAACGAGCATATGAGAGAATCATGCTCAACCTAACATGGAGAGATCACAAGACAGCACAGTATATAAGGAAGAAAACGGGAGTCAGAGACATCATAGAATCTATTAGAAAACTTGAATGGCAATGGACAGGCCATATTGCAAGAATGACAGACAATCAAAACATATATAGACATATAAAGACCCTAGTCACCAAGTTTGCTAATAGTATATTTGTTCACGTCACGGTGAAGATATAAGTTTTACTCTCTTCTTTTTGAAACTGATGAAAGAGAGTGAGACTTACGTGACCAGCAGATAAAGTGTGACTGACTGCTGTAGCTTAAAAAGTTTGATTCGAAAACATGTTTTACTCTCTTCCTTTAGTCGGGTACTATGCTAATCATACTATAATTCACCAAATGTCGGTCCGCCTATCCGTTTAAGCTCAAGGACAGCCTCACCTATGACCATCAAATTTTCTGTGGTCATGAATAGGATCTCAGAGCAGGCTTTTTCGCAAGTCAGTTTTGCCCCTACCCGCCACAAATAAGTTTTTAGTTTTATTCACGATGTAAATTTATACTAAATTAGTCCCTTATTTTGTGTCAGGCTGCCTTCACGCTTACAGAAAAATTCACTATGACAAGCAGTTCCCGAGTTACGAACGAGATCAGTTCCTAAGACTGTCTTCAAGTCGAATTTGTTCGTAAGTCAGAATAGGTACTTACGTTTTTTATTTAGTGTCAGTAAGTTGAATGCTTACACCAGTATATGTTATACATTTTACCACATTATATTTCATTATACTTAATTTCACTTGCTGCTGGAGTAGTTTTTAGATCCTTGGAAAGGTTTCGAGCCTTTTCTTGCACTCAAGTAAAGTTGATACACAAATCACGCTGATTTTGATGGTCACACCAAATTATCGACTGCCTTACCATTTCAGTAAGTAAACCACAGCGTTGCGTAGTAATAAGCTGTGCAAGCCTTCGTTATCACAAACCATTACATATAATTCCAAGTTTCAATATAATGTGATTTGTAGAGATCCGTTCGTAAGTACGAGGTGTTCGTAGTCTGATGTTCGTGACACGGAGACTGCCTGTACTTTGATTCACTCAATGTCTGCGTTAACATAACTCTGGAACCACACAACATATCCTCATGAAATTTCCAGCATAGGCTAACGGACTCCAGGGCATTTTTTTAGCAAATTAGTTTTGGGGAAATTTCAACACTTTCCAAGTTTTAAAGCTAAATTGACCCATTATTGTATGTGCGCGGTTACTTCAAAATTGACTATTGTTCCAATTTACCGGATGTCTGTTCATTCGTCTGAGTTAGCATAACTCAAGGACGATTCGCGTTATGGCCACCAGATTTTCTGTGTTTACCCATTGGACAAGAGCATGTTTTCGCATGTTGGTCTTTGAAAATTACAAGAGAAATAATAATATGGGGTCTGCGTTTGCACTCTCCCCGATAATATGATTTCCACGAATTTATCTATCTATATAATACTAAAAATCTCATTCTGTTTATCTGCACGTGATCTCTAAGTAGCCAAAATGGGACTTTGTAGCTGTAGGTATAGATTTGTCACCCCTCCCCAAAAACAGTTTTTATTTTCATATTAGGGTAAAATGTCCCATTTAGACCTACAGGAACTAGCTGGAAATTCCGCCCGTGGGTGACGACAAAACTTAGTAAATTCCACCAACTGCTTATGCGGTTGGAACTTTGTTTTAGATATTGATATACCATATTTGGTAGCATATAAGATCCCCCTTATTTCACCGAATTTCCAGAATTTATTTCACTTATCATTTTTTTTTTTTTTTTACAATATCATCCTCAAGTATGAAGCTCGAACGAAGATCACCTTTATCTTTTGAACCGTTTATTTGGGGAAAAGGGGGCCTTATCTGCCGTCAAATACAATGTGTGTGTTTTTTTGTCCATAATTCTTGATTCTCTCAGCAAGAGATAAAGAAAAATATTTTCATAATGGCTTTCGTTATTGCTAATAATGATGATTGTGCTTTTGACAAATATTAGGTTGTTATTTAAGGAATGTCGTGTTTTTTTCTCAATAGTGTAGATAAAGTGTGATATTAACAACAAAAAAATGGGAAATATTTAATCAAAATATGACCCATCTGAAAGAAAAAGTTTTTCTAACGATTCTCAAATGATAATATGCCATCTCAATGAAATTATTTAGGTTTCATAGTCACAAATTCAGTAAAAGTACAAATTATGGTGTCCCTACTTTTAAATGCTTGAGTGGATATCAATCTATTGTAGTGGTACCTCACAGCCAAATAATTGAATTTTCAACGAATTGCATGTATTATCAAAAAAAAATTCAACCTATTTTGTCCTCAATATCATATTACATTCAACGCTTATAAGAAAATTGATTTGTTGTCGCTGGCAGCCATTTTGTAATGGCTGTCATGGATGACGTATTGGAAATTCACGATGGCTCAATATCCAAATATTTTTTGAATGCCTTTGGCTATAAGCGGGCCAAATTATATACTTTTATCACAAAATGCTCAATTAGCTTGAAGTTTTCAGCTAAGCTGTCCCACTGCTGAAGAAACGTCAGGTAAATACAGAAAATACAGTAACACTTCAATTCCTAATTCTCTATGCTTAGGCACAGTAAGCTGGAAAGTGTGTGATCTTGCTTTGTCGCGACGTATTTAATTCACTTCAAAAGGGACCTTTTCTTCCAACGTTTCAACCATTCCTATTGCCTTGAGATGACGTGATATGGTCACTGATAAAGTCATTAAGTCTCCGGAAAGTGTTCGAACCGTGGTTCGTGGTTTGTTGGCTACTGTTGTCGATAATTTTCCATCATTAAGAACAGGTTTTGGCCTCTCTCAAGGTTTATTATTGGTATCCATACTTCCAGACCTAAACCTATTGAACCAACGCTGAACAGTTTGCACTGTAGTAGAGTCAATTTCAAATGCTTTGTTTACGTTGTCAACAGCTTGAGCAGTACCATGTCCTAATTTGAAATCGTACTTGAAAATTAGTCTAATTTGGCTAGATACCATTGTGTTTTTATTCAATTAATACGACCAAACGGTTAACTATAATATATTTCAAACATGAGCGTAAGCTGCCTCTTTTCCAGGGGATGTGGGATAAGAGCATATATTTCGGGGATGGGGACAAAAAGTTATATTCTGAATATATCTAAGTGGCAATTCTTTTATACGAAAGGCACTCTACTCGCCATTTATAGTGTAAGAAATCACAACCCACTGTGTTATCTGAATGTGAGATGATGCATTCGACTATTAATGGATACACATGACTTGACACTGGACTAATATAATGTAAATAACTTAAAACATACTCGCCCGATGATAGACGTGGAAGCAATTAACAATGAAAATACCCTTTTAATTACATATTTTTTAAGGCAATTTAAAAAATTAGATCGTTAACAAAACGTAGGTTTAGTTAAAATTATCTTCCTTTTAAAATCATTTTTTATTCATTTTTTTAACAAAAATACGTAAATTTAACTTTGGTGATTTCGAAACTGGGGCCCGTAGACCTATCAGGGTCCAACAAATAATACCCACACTTCCGCGGCAGTGTTCCCTCTGACCTGTCATTGTGAATTATCCATTGTACAGGTATCGGGAAACTTGACTATTGTACGCAGACCTGTACCATATATTAGAATCTGAATAAGTATAAAACATCAAGAATAGATATGGTCAAAATTGTTTATCATTGTAGTTCATTGATTCATCATCATCATCATCATCAGTCTTTTAACGTCCATCGTTGGACATAGACCTTCCCCAGGATTTGCCACACTTCTCTATCATGGGCGTCGCGGAGCCAGTACTACCTGAACTTGTCTAGCTCGTCTCTCCATCTAATATTCTGCCAGCCTCGGTTGCGCATGTGATCTCGGGGAATCCATGTCGTGAGTCGTGATGTCCATTCTTGCAACATGGCCAGCCCACCGCCATTTGAGATTTTTAATGGATTCTATGATGTCCCTGACTCTTGTCTTTTCTCGGATGTACTGTGCTGTCTAGTGGTCTCTCCATGTGAGGCCCAGCATAATTCTTTCATATGCGCGTACAGTCTAAGGGCTAAGAATAAGGGCTTGTCAGAATATTTCCTTTGTAGAACGGGTCCATGAGTTTTCAAAATTTCGTTGATTGCCCCCTTACCTGCTCTTTGCTATTGTCAATTACACCGTTGACAAAGACTACGTCGTTTACATAGTAACAGCATTTAGAAACGCTCAATCATTCATAACGAGCTCGAATTTGAGGATGAATAATATATATTTACTACTTAGTCAGGTTTTATGCTAAATTCCCCCTTTCCGACTCACAGCAAACATATCAGCAATGCCAATCAGATCTTAGAAAGGGGTACGGAGTTTGCTCGGATAATGCCAGTTTCAATCAATATTGAAGTGTAATCAGGAATTGAAAATTACCTGGGGGTAGCGGATTATACACGGGGAATCTAGGCGTACCAAATTTATACCATTATTATACCTAATTTCAGTATTTAAAAACAAAATATTTTCGTATTTAACCTGCAAACTGCAGCGCCTTCATAAACTATGCATCTGAGTTCTGAGGGGAGAGCTCAGATGAACTCTTTAAAAAGTTTCGTTGACGACTGAAATATTTTTGTTTAATCTATATTTTCATTTATTTGACTATCCACGTCTGTAACAGGAAATATGACACTAGGTCAAGGTCCCAGGTCGAGTGGGATCCAGCACTGCGAATGATGTATATAAGACAGGCTTAACTTGATCACAGGACGAATCCCTAAGCAAAGTGGATTTGGGGGTCCCGGGACAAGTCCCGGGCTGAGCTTATCTGAACTTTTCATCGCCTTAGGGTTTCCAAGAACATATATCACATTTTGATCATGGCAAATGTGACCCAACGTTGAAACCCATGACTGAGTTTAAGGTGATGTCCCAACCAAGAACGTTCAAGTACACGATGCGGGAGTTCCCAAGTCCCCACGATAGACGTCACGAGGACATTAGGGGAGGCTTGCCTTGGTTCACAGGATGGATACTCTCAGGATGAGTCCCGAGCATGCTGGGCAGGGATTGTGGGATTGGGACAGTGTTAATCGACTTTTCATCCCGGAGGCTCCAAAGTACGCATACTATACTTTGATCTGAGCCCAAACGTTTTTTGGCCTGAGTGATATTTTATTAAGCGGTTGCTGCAGTGTAGCAAAATACCGCTCAGCCTGATTTATTGGGCTTACGTGTTCAAAGGGAAATTCTGTTGTGCGATATGGGTAAAACTTTAGATATAAAGATGTTGGGGTCCGCGAAACACCCGCCATACATCACAAACCACGCTATAACAAACTGCGTTCTATCAGGAACACCTGTTACATTCCAGATACGAAATGTAAGCAAAACGACTGAAATAACATCGAGGGTAATCCTTAACTTTCTAGTTTTTAAATGGCCACCGTTCGAAAGGGTTAGGGTTAGTATTCTTAGGGTTAGTGTTAAGGTTTTTAGTGTCAGAGTTAAGAATGATATTTTAAGGGTTAGGGTTAGCATAAAGGTTAGTTCATCACCAGGGCTGTAAATTTGCAGTTGGAACAGAGTCCATTTTAAATCGGAAAAGGTAACAATCACTACATCCCAGATACTCATGTGTACATTTGATTAAACCATTATTTTGTATACTCAATTGAACTATTTTTCTTGTTCTCAGGTCCCCTTCTTCAGGGCCGTTAGGTTTAAGCCTACTCAGTATTATCTAAAAGTTGATCCGCCATAGACTGGCAATAAATGTATCCCGTTAGTTACTGTTTGGATATATCAAATGATTTTCTAGAAATCCAGCGAGACAAAATCATTCATTATTGGTGTCTGTGCTGAACTGCTGTTACCAGTCGCCAGAGTAGTGATCATATGAGCAAATGGAAACTGAGACTCAATCAACTCCTGTTCTTCGTTGATGAATTAACTGGAGACGGGTGTCGTCAGGACCGGTGCCTCCCATTGGACCAACTAGGCAGCCATTCAGGGAGCAGAACTTCGAGGGCGCAGTACTGGCCTTCCAGTGTTTTTGTTTTTTTTTCTTTTCTTTTGTTTTTTACCACCTGTTTTCTCTTCATTCCTGATGAGTCTATTTTTGGTTTCTGTTTGGTAACAGGTTGAAATAAAGTCCCGTGGTTGTCATTTAAACCCGACAGTACACTTGTCGCAAACTGAACCTAAACTTTGGCATTTTTGTGTTTTTTGTTTTATTTTGACATGATATAGAGCCAAGATTTGTTTGAATCTTAACAACGATCATTTCACTGAACTTCTTGAGTCAAATTCCCATTAAAAAAACGTGTTCATTTGTCTCAGTATAGGATGTTTAATTCAATTATATGTACTGGGTGATCATTTTGAAGAACCTTTAACCACAGCCACTAGGGAGCGCTGCTGCCCTGGACCCTCACCTAAAAATAATCAGCGAAAGTAAATACATATCTCCCCCTCTCTCTCTCTCAATATATATATATATATATATATATATATATATATATATATATATATATATATGTGTGTGTGTGTGTGTGTGTGTGTGTGTGTGTGTGTGTGTGTGTGTATATACCGAATTTCATTCTTTTAAGCCAAAGGGCGCAAGTCAGCCCCAAATCCCTTCTTCAGCACCTCACTATCTTAAATAAAGTTATCAATTGTCACTTACTTATTTACATGCTTAGCTCAAAACGATGTGGTGGATTTTGTAGTCAATTCTTTCGGGGTTTGACCTTTGATTAAACATTGAACAGACTCTCAGAAAGAGAAAAATTCACCACTGGTTTGAATACACATGTCACCCGGTGGAGAGACTTTGGAGAATTTTTGAAACAGCTTGTAATTTCAGAGGCATTGATTTTCTGAATGCTATTGTATTTGACCATGAACCTGCTGTCATAGTAACTGAGTCAGGATCGAATCTTTTGTTGTTTTGAGCCTTGTTCAAAAATGCCGGAATGGTATCTTTATTGTCTGCTGGTCAATCCCCGTGACGAAATTCACAGATATATTTAAGTTTCCATGAGATGATTTTTTTTTTACCTCTTCCAATGAATTTAGTGAGGTCTATGTATTCGTCTGTGCCTATCTTTTTGTCTCTTCATTTGTCTGTCCACGTGATATCCCAAAATGAATTTCAATGAAATTTCGTGAAAGGGTGGACAATGGAGAAAGAAAAAAGTGGTGAAATTGTGGGTTGGATCAAGGGATATTTTGGGGGTTGAGAGATATTTTCCATTTCTTTTAATACATTTATGTTTATGTCGATAACTGTGCGCACACCTCCAAAAGTTCTGAATGATTTTCAATGAAATTTAGTGGAAGGGTGAGCCGTGTGCTACGAAAGAAGTGATTAAATTTTGGAGGAAATACATGCATCATTACTTCCCTTACGTCGTAGTTATATGTTCACACTACATAATATCGCCAACATTTCATGTCAGTCTACACGATATCTCTAAAATTCCTCGATGAATTTCAATTGAATTTTGAGGAAGGTTGGGCCATGGTAAAGAAAGAAGTGATTAAATCCAGGAATCATTTTTGATTGAGTTGGTGTACAGTGTTGGTAGAGATATGTACTCTCAGAGAGCTTTTTAGTTTTAGAAAATCAACTATTGAACTGGTTTCAATGGAAAAATCCGTTGTTTCAAATGTAGGAGATGTTTTTATCAGCAAAATTGTTACTGTCAAGTGGAAGAAATGATGATTATGGACAGAGGAACAAAAAAAGTCACAATGCTTATTATACAAGTATATATTCGTTGGCAGAGGTAAATATGTATTCAGTCATATTCGTCAGTCTGTCTGTCCACATAATATCTCCAAAAGTACCTAATGAATTTCAATGACATTTTTTAGAAAGGTGGGCTCTGAGTGTGGGCTAAGGAAGAAGTAAATGAATTTGGGGATGGATCCAGGAATATTTTCATTGTTACCTTTCCTGTATCATAACTACATGTGAGCTGATTTTGATTCAGTTTTTAGTGACAATGGCGTCAGCAGAGGTATATGCACTCTCTGAGTGCTTCCTAGTATTGAGAAGAGCCATTAACATTCTAAGAATTTTTCAGGCAGATGAACTCATTATTTCTATTACTTTTCTAGTTCCCATAACGTTTCTGCCAATCCATTCCACAGCCTTCTTCAGGTGTACTATCTGTTAGTAAAAAGAGGGTCTTTTTTTCTTGTAATGCTAAGTACATAACAGTAGTGAACAGAAAAAAATTTTTCCACGCATTTTCTTTTTACAAGCATTGCCATTAAAAAATCCTGTTCAAAAGATAGATAGATAGATACAAATCAGATCATTATTATCGGGGTGATCACAAATGCAGACTTCACCCTATTATTTATTAGGGAATTTTCCATAACTAACTTGCCAAAAATGTGCCTTAGGGTCTCATCAACACACATAGATTCCATAGGGATATGCTGTGTACTTCTCGGGTTAAACTGTTACAGATAGACAGACATTTAGTGAATTATAGTAGGATAGAAAAGGTTGGATGCTAAAACTGAGTACTTCAGGACTGAGGTGGACCTATGCTTAGTGTCACCTAGAGCGGTTACTCATGGTGTCCCTCCCCTCCAAAACTTGTTCTCTTCCCAGGATATCTAGAATTTTGGTGATCTTTTTATACTACTACATTATACATTATTCATCATGATTCTCCCAGATTATTCTATGTGATGACATATGCCTAAATTTACAAACAATTCTATTCATCTTTAGTTTTCAATTTTTTAGTTCTGGCTCTATGAAATAATATGATGAAAATAAATATAGGTACCACAGAGATGTTTTTATGAAAAACTTAATCATTTCCTCCGTAGCCTATTGTTCATCCTTCTACAAATTTTCGCAGTAATTGATTGAGAACTTTTGGAGATATAATGTGGTCAATTATGAGCATATACAAAAATGTATGGAGAAGAAAAACAGGAATATTTCCCAATCAAAGAAAAATCCCTGGATCAGCCCCAAAATTCAACCAAGTTTTTCTCACCTAATTGTCCACCCTTCCACAAAATTTCATTGATAGATGTTTATTTATAAACATTCATTACCAAGAGACTATATGAAATTTTTTTTGAGCAGCTCTCTTGGTGTCCTCCCCCGTGACGGTGTCATGGAATCAGAACCAGAAACTTGGAGATATGGACAAAGGCTATCAGAATCTCCTTGAAAAAATGACCATCATATTGAAGTCAATGTACCATAAATCCACATTCAGAAACTGAACCTTTGATCTAAGATTAAAAACTATGAGAATTTACACAAAAATCCTTATTTGGCACTACATGGCCATTATACATAACTCAATGTGCCATAAAACCATATTCAGGATCCGAACCTTTGATCTGTGATTAAAAACTATGAGAATCTTCTTGAAACAACTTCTTTAGCAAGACCATTATATAATAGTCAAAGAGCCATAAAGCTATGTTGATGTTTCTATTACTTTACTGCCTTTAAGGTAAAAACAGGACAACTATACAGTCACTGTCACCTTTGACCCTCTAGCCCAAATTTTAAACCTAATACGGAGCAGTGGCAATGAGCTGCAGGCCAGTATAAAGCTTGTTAAAGAACGAGGCCTGAAGGGAAATGTAGGTTCCATTTCAAACAGCTCATTAAGTATTTTTGTAATCAGTGCTAAATACATATAATTTATGTATGGGTATATACATGTACATTTAGTACACATGATATACTTACAATGAACATTATAGCAACAATGTAGATTATTTCTAAAAAGGTTATGACAAGCAATTTTCATTCAAAATGTATACAAGGCCACAATAGAGTATAGCACTGTAATGAGAATCAATAAATAAAATTATGTTTGCCAACTCCAGGGGTAGTAGGACCCCTCGAGACTGTAGACCCATGCTAATTGACCCACCTGCCCTTCCCCCACCCCTGTTCTGGCCTAGCAAGCTGTACTATTTACTCTATTAAACAGGAGAAGGGATGTTCGTTGTTCTCAGCACAAACAAATCATGCAATCAAATAGAAACTGACACTACTTGGCGAAATGGTATAAAGAGCTCCAGCAATACCTGCTTTCTTGGCATAGAAATCAGTCTTAATCCAGACTACTACTATCTTCGTACAGGCCCGTGCGAAACTGGTAATAAGCCCAGGCCAGATGGGAAACGTATTAAATATATTACTATAATAAAGTATTTTGTATTAACAGTTAGCAAAAAGTACTAATCTGGCTGCAGCAGCATCAGATTCCACTCTGACATTATTTTTTTTTTGTATTGTATATATATAACAAATGAAAAAATTATATATATATATATATATATATATATACATATATATATATATATATATATATATATATATATATATATATATATATATATATATCTTTGTGTATAAATGTATTTATTTATTAGAATGAAATAAGCCCAGCGTATCTGTATGATAAATATCCATTAATATCTAAGACTTTTCAATTTGGCTAAATCAGCTTAAACAGCCTCATGGCAATCAGTTGGTTGTGAGTTCAAATCACAGTAGGGAAAAGTAGAAATATTCATATTTGCTCTCTACATTTTGGTGAGGATTGTTCTTGGTGTTCTTATTATGTTAGGAAAACAAAGTCAACAAGAGCAAGAATGTATGAATCACAAAAACAGCAGTAAACAACAAAGCTAACCAGTGACTGTTGCCAAAATAATGTATCATGTTAGTGGTTCACTATAACCCAAGAAATCAATTTTTTTATTTCTTTTTTTTTTTCAGAGGGTTTGCTGGATGAAAGGAGTTACTGGGACCATGAAACTGGAGTTAATGCCTAGAGGCCCACAATTGGCAAAATAAATTGGTGTGAAGTAAAATGAAAACTTCAACAATATATTCTTTGGCCCTCTCATATTCTTACTCCATTGCGCTATATCGTTGGGAAGAGCTTGACAGGCATTATAGGCCAGACGGAATTTTGCACCCCTTCACACCTGCACCTGGGGGCAACTTGATCCCTACCCCTCTTACTACACCTCTGCATACCAGTTAACCAAAGTCACAGAATTGGGTGTCATAATCTGATTTTAGCAGTAGCTTTATTATTTTTGATAATGATATCATCATAATAGTAGTAGTAGCCATTAATAAGTATTTGTTTCTGGAATAAAATTCAAATATTTGTTTTATGGGTTAGAAACTTACTCAGCATCTTGCTCACTTTATCTTCATTGTTCCATCATGGCATTTGTGGAAATAGAATAAGGTGCAGAGAAAATTGGATCTATGCCTTTCCCAACAACTCTCTTTTCACTTGCTTAATGGAAGGAAATAAACAAATTTATTGGTAATGATGTGATAAAGCTATCATTTATTTTTCAAGATAAAGTTTTTATCTGTTTAATAAATAGTTTAAAAATCCTTCCTCAAAAGCAGATTTTCCTTCAACACAATTATCAATTGATCCATAAATTTTTTCTTCCTGTTTTATTTGATTATTTTGTATTCTTCCTATCTCCACATTTTAATAAAACATGAGGTGGGAGGGTATACAGTTTACCCCGGGAAAACTACATGTAGTGGATTAACAATTATATTTTTTTTCAATTGTTTTTTTTTTTCAACTGATCTAAAATAAGTGTATTTATGAAATTCAGTGTTTCTTCTTCAGTTTGGTTACTTATTTATGAATATATTCACACATTTATCAGATAAATATTTGAAAACATCATGTGGGATGGTGTACAGTTGTCTCAGGAAAAAAAACTCCATGATCTTCTGAGTTAAGAATCATCTAGTTTTCTTCTGCTGTGTTCTTTCTACTGATTTATTTTAAGTACGTTTATAAAATTCAGTCTTTCTTTTTTAATTTGGCCACTTATTTATTAATATATTTATATTTTTCAACAAATTAATAGTTGAAAACATAATATAAGGGTCTGTGATATGGTACGTTTGCACAGGAAAACTCCATGTTAAGGTGGATTAAAAACTATTTATTTTGCGTCAACTGTGTTTATTCTACTGGTTTATTTAAAGTTTAGTCTCTCTCCTTTAATCTGATTACTTAATTATGGATGTATTTATCTATTTTGACGACTTAATTGTTGAAAACATGACAGGGGGTCTGTTTTGTTGGTCGACATTTTCGTAGAAGCAGACGAGAACCGGGCCGAACCTCGTTCTGGAATCGTCGGCTTTCCTCTCTAGGCATGCGTCAAGAACCACGTCGTCAGCGCCATTGTGGATTTGCAGCAGACTACACATTATACAAACATTACGAGGAAGAAAAGCAGCAGGGCAAGGGCTTTAATGACCATAAACACCCAACACTTACCTATCATCAACTGAAACCTTTACATCTTTACTTACTCTCTCGACAGACAGACAGACGGAAAAACACGGCTACGACAAGCATCAGAGCCATTTATAGTGGCACCCCAACCCGAAAAAACAAGAGAATCCGACAAAAAAGGGGACGAAGGACCTTTTTGTCTTTCTTAATGGTTTACAGAAAAACTCAACAATTGTGGATTCATATATTTTATTATTCAAATATTTAACGAGGCATGCTTGGCAATCAGTTGACTAGTCTTAAAAATACGAGGGTTGATCTTCGTTTGATTTTATTTGTTGAAAAGACAAGTCAACGATATTTTATTGTCAATAATAAATTGAAAAAATCAAGTTGGAAATGTCGAAGAAGACTGCGAAGATTTCATCGTTTTTTATCGGATTTTGCTTTATAACGTAAGTATTTATCTTTATTTAATTTTTTGAAAACCTTTGTTTTATTTTCACTTTACCTTAAAAAAAAATCCTGGTTAATTTATTTATTTTACGACTCATCTGACTTTTATGATTGGCTATGTTGAATGATAAATGTCGAAAAAATGTTTTCAACAAGTTAGAATTTCTTTCCTTGGATTTTGCTTTGTAACAGATAATTTTAATTTAATCCTTGATTTATTTAAAATCCTTTCTTTTGTAAAAAAAAAATCCTGACAATTTATTTATTTTTATGTTCGACGCATGTGATTTTTTTTTATTGATTCAATATGACAAATCCTGTAAAAAAAAGTGTATTTTCAATGTCAGATTTTTCAACACCTTTTTTAGAATCTTATTACATTTTTCTAGTTGGATTTTGGTTTAAAACATGTTTTTATTTTTATTATTCATCATTATTATAACAAACTTTAAAACATTGATTTATTTATTCTATTTCTTTCATCTTGAAAAGATTTGAAAGAAACCGTGTTTTTACAACATTAGGGTTTCACTTTTTAGGGACTTTTATGATTGGCTATGTTAAAAAAGTATATTTTTAACTAGTCAAGACTGTTGCAAAACTGTTTCTTATTTAATAAATATATACCTATAAATGTTTACGTATATAAAATGGTGAACTTATTTACGACACTTATTGAATTAATGTCTTTTTTTCTTTTCCTGTTTTTAGTTTCAATTTATAAATTCAAACTTCAAGGGTCTTCAGTCTTTTTGGTCCCTATTAAAACAAAAATATTGGTTTATTTATTTAGTTTTTCTCTCTTAAATTAAAGATCTACATTTTACGACATTTGTGAGGTTTCACTATTTTTGCTGATCGGTAACTTTTATGATTAAATAATGATGTGGCTATTATTTTCATTCCTACTCTCTGATCTTGGACTTTTTAGAAAAGATTCCCGTCCTTTTTTTTAAAAAAAAGACTCCTTTCCTTATGAAAGTCCCTAATTTTTATAATAAAGAATAGGCTTAATTAATTTATTATCTAAATGTATTAAAACAAAACCACATTTTACAACATCTGATGTAAGATTTCACTTCTGTTGCTATTGTCGTCTTCATTATAGGCTGTGTATCATTTTGCAAAATTTTCAGTTATCTGATTACTTTAATTCTTTATTTACTAGGATAATTTCTGAAGATTCCACTTTCTGTTTAATTCTGTGTTATGAATTTCCTACTTACCATCACCCAGGGGACGGTATTCTAGCCCAGGTAAAAAATGGGAATTCTACTGTTGATAATTTAAAAGCAAGTTGACAGGTCCCTTCCCCATTAGAAAGATTGGCGCATCACATTCTCATCTGATGCCTCCCTAATAATGTGGCTGTGTGCCAGACTAAGCCCTGTTTGTTTAGGTATTTGTAAAAAAAAATCCTCATTGCAGAAACTGCCAGAGAATTTGATCTCAACAGGTAGGGGGGCTCTATTAAGGAAATATTTTTTAGGGTTACAAATTTGGCTATAATAAAAATTAAAAGGAAAAATATAGAATATCTTTACTTATATCTTGGAGAAAGGGTGATCAAATACATTTTTTTTTCTTTTTATACAACAATTGATCTTTCAAATACACCCCCTCCTTGTTTATAATTGAAATGAAAACTGAATGCAAGTTTTTCAAGATATTTAATGTTCTACATTTTTTTCTCAACTGATTTAGGGTTTTTTCCCAAAAAGTTCAAAAAATCTTCAATAACTTCAAATCTTAATTTGTTAGAGGTGCATTTTTCTTTTTATTTGGGAAATTTTAATATAGAGAGGGGTATATCTTGTGGGATCTGTTTTTAAAGGGTTCATTACTTCTATAATTTTGCCTCTCTAGGATTCAATTTAATTTTGAAATGGAAGATTTTTCTTGAATTATGCAAACTTAATAAGATTTGTAGTTATATTCCATACAAAATACATTTTATTGTAAGTTGACTTGAAATTTTGATGTTCAAATTTCTTTCAATTTTTATTTATTTATTTAATTAAATGGAAATTTTCAGGCGGTTGTGATTTAAATAATTTAATTCTACATTGAAGTTCGTTAGCTTAGCCGACCTGTTGGGTGTAATTTTAATCAATGAGTCTTTTAATTTTTAAACAATTTCCTTGCTTGCTTTTAAAGATCGTTTGTTATCATGTTAGACGTATCTAGGTTAATTTTAACGACGTTTAAATTTTAAATTGTCTTATTGTCCGTATAAAAAGTTTTATATATACGTATTATTATCATTATTAATCTTTAAGAATATCTTCTTCGAAAAATACCTGTATTACTATAACAATCAGACATGGTAGGTCTTAACATGGGCCGGCCCTTTACCCCTACTGCATCAGGTGCATTAAAAAAAAACATTCTTATACCGAAGATTAAGATCTTTTTACTGAAATGCAGTTCGTCGCTTTTGGGGAAGGATTTTTGGTAAAAATGATCATTTAAGAAAAAAAAAAAAAATTGACAATATCTCCGCATCGGAAATGTTTGGCCTAGCAAACAATTGAATAATCAATGAATCATGAACTGAGTTCAATAGACTTCGTTGTTGCCAGAAACTGATTTGGGGGGGGGGGCACGTTCAAAATATAAGACATGAAAGTTAAGGATCAAATGTAGAATCCAGATCCAAAAATTGATTCAAGTTAAAAGTACATATTTTGAGATTACACTGTAATCAAAATCTAATTTTATCTAATCTAAACAAAAGATGGTCTGAAATGTAATTTTCAGACCTTTTCAACCACATAAAATAATATTGTGAAGAAATAGTGTCACAAAATTTGAAAACTTTTGATTACGGTGTGGTCTGAATATTTGTGGTTTTGGCTTGAATCAACTTGAGTGTCCTGATTCAACATTTGATCCGAGGTTTTTGAAAATAATGCAAGTCAATTGCGAGAAGCCGATAAAAGATGTAGAGCTGATATCAGCAGATTTATCAATACCAAGTCAAGATATTTGGGGATTTTTTTTTGCAAGGTGGGGGTAGAATGCTTCTTTATCAGACGCGTGAGCATGTGATAAAAATAGTGGACCAGCTCGGTGATTGATTTTTGCACAGTCGAACATTTACGTGTCCCGGGAAAATTACACCCTGCAAACTTCGGAATTTTAATAAAGACGTTTCTACTGTATTATCTTGCTTTCTGGCTGTATTTTCCACGTAGGGACAATTCGAACGTTAGTTTCAATTTTGTTGAACCCTCTTTGTTTAATATTCCGGAAGTGGCCTGAATTTCCTTTGTATAATGAATGATTTTCATGAGTTTTTTTTTCTGTAAAAATATGTGTTCACTGACAGAAGATGGTCCAGTGGCGTAGCAAGAGCTTATAGCGCTCGAGGACAGTTGTGCGATATTCTAGGGGAGGGCATTACATGACATGAGGGAATTTTGCACCCCGGGGCCGACTGCACCCCTTTTGCTACGCCTCTGAAATAGATAGTCCTTTACAATAATCCCCTTTTCCAGTAAAGAGTCCTTCCAGAAATTAAAGCATTTATTTAGTAGTGGAGGTGTTAATTGCATTTTTAAGTGTCGCAACCAATACACATTTTTTTTCTTCATCTACTGGCATTATATGATCACGTTATATATCAGCGCACGTGTTTCTTACCCTTGAACTTGTCTTATAAGAATAAGTAAAATAAACGGAATTCTTTTTAAACAGTGAACATAACAAGATGACACAATGTGTGTGAGTTTTTTTTTGGGGGGGGGACAGAGGAAGAGAGCCAAAAGCTTGAATAGAAAGAGTAAAGAGCCTTAAACGAAAATTCCACTAAAGAAAATACTTCAGAAAAAAAATGGTCCCTCAATTCCTGTCTACTTTTTTTATACTATGTAGGGAAGGTGGTCCCGATCGTGAAATTTCACACCCACGCACACTCGATGTTAAAAACAACGCTCTAATGAAAACATTTAAATTAAGCAGTTTTAGTATTGTTTTTCTTTCATGAATTCTTATTTCATATTGTCTGCACGTTGTTTTTGACATCGAGTGTGCGTGGGTGTGAAACTTTACGGCACTCCCTACATTGTTCCCTTTAAAAAAAAAAAAATTGCAAGAGTCGAACGAAAAATAGCTGTTCTTTTCTTGAACTCATTTAAAGCAACTTTTTAGATTTAAATTTAATCATTTCAAAATGACTTTATTCGGAAAATAATATCTTAAAATCAATTTAAAATTCGTTTTTAGGACTCCATATCTCGCTCACGTCCAAGTGCATCATCACAGAACGATTAGATATAAACCAGAAACCTCAATCTTTTTTTTGTAAGATTTCTTTTAAACTATCTAAATCTGCCACAAATATTATTCATATAATCCTAAAAATGCCTTTTAATCTTAATAATTAAGGAAGGAATATCTTGATGTCCCTTCATAATATTTTCTATTTAATCTTTCTCTAGCAGCCGCCCGGTCGGTACATGTTAGAGATGTGTGCCACAATATGACCCGGTCCATAATTATTAAAAAAAAAACATGTTTTCAAATACCTTTTTACTATTTTATTATATATATCGGAAAGAAAAACCTTTTATGTATTGTATGTACACTCTAGGATGCAAATTGACTAAATTTGAAGATCCAACCTATTTGTGAGTCGAAGGCGACCGTAAAACATGAGTAAATATATTTCGAACAAGACTCGATATCTAGAAAACCAACATGGCTTGTTGGGTGTACCTTTCTTGGCGAAGCACTTTGCTTTCTCTAGCATATCTCATGTCGGGCTTGTTTACGGCTCTAGAAAGTAGATTAAAATGTTTATTTTAATTATTCCTTAATCATTGATCGGTACACAATCTTAAGGTTGAAGCATTTTTAGAAATTTCATTGTTGAAATTTTAAACGATTTACGTCGCTTTACCAATAAATTCTTCTGCTGAAAAGATGAGAAAAAAAAACTCGACCATTTTTCTCATTATGTATATTTTCTCCATTTTTTTTCATATTTTACACTTTGAACTCAACGGTTTTACTTATTTTAATCTATGGTCTAAAAAATAATTTGGTATATTATAGGGAAGGTGGTCCCGATTGCATAGTTTAGCAGTTCACACCCTCGCACACTCGATGTTTGAAAACGACGCACGCTGCGTTATCATAGACAATTGTACAATTTAACTCATTCAAAGTAATAATCTGATTTATATATTTTCTTGTTTTACTTTTGTTAATTCTCTTATTTTTTTTATTTACCCTGTTTTTACCATCGGTTGTGAGAGGCTGTGAGATGTCACATTCGGGACCACCTTCCCGACATTTTAACATTAAAAACCCGAAGACTTCAGTGTGACCAGACTTTTTTTTTTTTAAATTTTAGTCTTTTTTAGATGAATGTAAATGAATATCAGATCAAGTCGTTGAACCTAATTTATTTTTAATCTTATAATTTCAAATAAATCTAGACAACCAGAATTTTACCTAAACAAACACAACCTACATAGCTATTTTATTTTTTAGTTCACTGTTGTTTAGGACTATAGGATCCCCCCCCCCTCCAACAAGTTTAATTACGTTTTCATAAAACTTAATGCTATCCATGGTTTCAAAGAGTTCCGCTTCTTCAAAGACTTTTTGTTTGCTAATTAACCCCACTTTTGTCCAATTATCAATTATATCAATTGAAGCATTTGCACTATTTATTAATCAAGCACAAGTTTTTACTCCATCTTATTTTCATCACAAGGTCGATACACTCTTCGACCACTATCTTTTTTTTTTTCGAATTCAGCGATTGAAGAGTCGACCCTGTGTTGTAATAATAAGTTAGCAACAAAAGATAGCATTTCAGAAAAATTGCTAATTAATTAATCAAATGATAATTATTAATTACTGCTATATTATTTTATTCCCAAATAGTGCTAGTATTAATTTCATTCTCAGCAGGCTGCACACTTAACTTCTTACCCTCACCTGGCCCTAATTGCACAGGAATGTCTTCATTGTGCAGTTAAGATTAGTGTAGTTCAAGGGTCATTGGTGTACAAATTAATATAACCAAGTATGAACTGAAAACAAAAACATTGAATGGTCATAGAACTACAGTTTTGAACAGTACTGAACATTTTCGAACGAATTAACCGCACAAATCAAGGTATACCTGTAGTAGACAACAAACTGCACCAACATGGCTTCTTAGCCTGCATGTTAGATCCCCCTCCCCACTACACACTCTCTTGAACTGACATGTCGAAATGCATCATACACATGATTGCAAATAGTCTCTGTACTTGTCGGAATCTTATTATTTCGTCTACCTACCTCAATTCATATAACTTCAATTTATGAATTCGGTTGATCGTGAATCTAATAGAGTTTCAACTTCGTACATATCTATATTTTACATGTTTATCTCAAGAACTAGCTATGAATATTCATATGTTTGTTTTGTGTCTGTCTTTTGGAGTATTGAGTTCTATGTACTTTAGCGAGAGTTCATGTGTATCGACCTCCTCTTCCCCCTCTCTCTCTGTCGGTTAATGCACTCTTCTTTCCTATCATGTACAACAGAACACTTGCTTATAACCTACTTATGTAACTGGTTATACCTTTTTTTCCCTTTGTATACAAAACTAAAACCACTCATCTCTTTGCGACTGTTCAGGCCAGTGACCAAGTGAGACAAACTTGTTTATATAAAACATTTCAGCGGAAATAATTGATCATCTCCCCATCTTAATTTGAAATCAAATTTATGTTGGAAAAAAAATTACAATTTTATACATCCGGGGAATCGAGGCTTTCCAGAGGAATTTTAGAAGGCGGTGCAAAGCTGTCTCTGCCCCACCTCCCATCCATACTGCAAATAAACCCAAGTCCTTTAGCCGTCCTATTTTCGGTTATAATCCTACTAGCGCGTCATAGTATATCCGCTCACCAGTAAATTATAGTCAGACTACTTTATTAACGGACATATCATATTGACTTGGTTTCGATGCACGGATCTGGGGGGCCCCTTGGCTCTCCGTTCTTATGCACTGGTTGCACCCACCTCTCATCGTCCTGTGGGAGATGGATGATATTGTTTAATTAGTAACAAGTGCTCCACTCTGCTTACATAATCTCGTTTTATGTATTGCTCTGTGTATAAATACATGTTTAACCATGTCTGGCACAAGACCGTTACATTGGAGCAATATAATCATCAATGGCTTGTGAAATTAGCTTACTAACCCTTGCAGTACAACGCTCACTCTCCCCATGTGTACTGTATATGTCATCATACGAGACAGACCATTCCATTTTTTTTGTTTTTTAGGGGCCTTTCCTCCCCGTAGTATACAACTATTACACTGTCATATGTGCTGCTATTATGATTAGGAAGTTTGCTACCTAAGCTCAAAATGGACAGTTATGGGATATGGTTGAGTTTGTAGTGAGATGTAGTTCTCCAAATACTGGTGTTAACCATTTGTCTCATTGTCTGGCATATATGGTATCTTCCTTCCCAAAATGTCAGTGTACTTATATCTGATGTCCTTGTTTTTTAGTGTATAAAATTCTCTCTCTATCTCTCTGGGAGGGGCATGTTAGAGGCTACACTGGCATCTCAATTTCTAGGTTTTTTGTATTTTCCATGTCTGTAAATGGAGACATTTATGCTTTGTCAAATTACCGACACAACCACTGCTGTTCAGTTTCACTTTGCTTATATTTCCTGGGTGGGGAGTAAAGGTATATTCGGAATACATCTTATTGGTAACCCTGTTACGATAATCATTCCACCCGCCATTTATACATTAAGCAAGAATGACTTGCTATTATGAAGAGGTTTGATGGTGTACTTGACTATGGACAGATGCATGACTTGACCATGGGGTGATACGATTGTCTTTTTATATGGGAACATCCATTTGGAATTACAGAACTATTGTACTGCCCCATTATTGCTTGTTGGTGAGAAGGGTGAATCCAGGTGACGGGGGATGCCCTGTACCCCACCCCCAACACATGGATATCCATGGATATCTAGTGTGTGTGTGTTTGTGTGTGTGTGCATGTGTGTGTATATATATATATATATATATATATATATATATATATATATATGATCTGACAGAATGATTATAAACTGTGTTACTTTATATAGAAATATTTATTTGAAATAGTTTTTTCTCAATACATAACTGTCGCGTTGAAAGAAAAGAATAAATGAGATGAGAATTTGAAGTGAAAACAGTTATTTGGGCCTTTGCATTATCAGTGGCTACCCTTTGGTCGCAGGTTAGATTCCTGTAGCAGCCCCATTTTCTTTAATTGTTTATTCTATTTACATAGTCAAGGCTGAGTGATATTATTAACTGTGTAGTGACAGAAGATCATTTCAAATGTTTCTATATAATATAATGCAATTTATAATCATTCACACACATATATATATATATATATATATATATATATATATATATATATGTGTGTGTGTGTGTGTAGGAAATCGCTTATTGTGATCACTTTGGGGTTGGGTCCTTTGGAAAATAATTTGCAAATTAATATTAAGCAAAGGATATCGAAATTGGAATGATTTACATTCAATTGTTATAAACAACCTTAATTTATTGAAAAAAAATGTGAAATTTATGTGAAATTTTTAATTCATTTTAGATGTTTGAGACTGATTGATTTTGATGATAAAAACTTGAATAACATTCTGTGATGATGATAAACAGCTTATTGTGTTTGTATGCATATATATAAAGCATACATACATTATAAGTATTGCATACAGGATGACTGATGATATCCCCTATGTCTCCACTCATCAGGTGGGACTTTTAAATCCCTTGGGTTTCTTTTCCAAAACATCTGTTGCTATATAGGGGGTTGTTCCACCTGGTTGGACAATTTGTGCCTCAAAGAAAGTTGAGGGTCTGAAGAGAGAAACAATAGTGATAGAATAATGATGATGATGATGATGATGACTGGAAGGTTATGGAAAACAGAACAGTTTCCTAGCAATGAAAGAAAAAAAAAACACTAGGACAGGTACGTTGAATCCATGCTGGGAATACTCTCAAATTGGGCTATGTTGAAGTATACACATGTGCCTATTAGCTTATTGACTCTAATCTAACTCTGACCACTTTAGTATGGGGGCTGTAGCAAATGTTACAATGGGGTCAAAAATTAGGAAAAAAACATGAACAAGTCTGATTATTCATTCAGTAGAAACTGTTACGTGATTGTCTTGTGGCAGCATGCCAGGTTAAGGGTGATCAATCGCATAATTTGAAATAGGGCGATCAATGAATAAATTACTTTTCTCATCTCTTGCTGAGTCGTGATCGCTTAAAAAGTTGGAATTTTCAAAAAAAACGAGCATGAATGAATGAATTTGGACAGAACTTTGATTGCACCCCCTCCCCTGCACCAAAAATGTATTGGCCCGGGGGGGGGCTTTTCTCTAGATTCGAATAAATCTCTTCAGCCCCCCTTAGCTCCATTGGTGTGACCTGTACATGCGATACTTACATAGCCTGTCAGACCAACTTGAAAACTGAAGTTAGGGTGAACAGTTTCTAACATTGAAACACTTTTTTCTTTTTTTTTTTTTTTACTTGCAAGGTTACGACATTAGCTATACAGCCAGATGATACAACAAATATACCTGACATTTCAGTAACAGTATTACTTTTTCGTATTGATCTTTATGCAGTGGCTATGACTTCAGTTTCAAATACGTACGTATTTCTGTGTTGTATATGTATCCCATAGATGCTACACTTCTTTTAATTACTGTAAAATAACCCCAATTAAAAGTGATGGTTGGTTAAAATCATTGAGCCTAAACACCCAGTTGTTCATAAAAGTTGAAGGCAGTTTAGGACTGAAGTGATAGAGCAAGTGAGGATCATTGAATCGGAATTGATAGCATGTAAGCATTTAGTACACACCTTTGAAATTGTGCCCCCCCCCCCCCCAAGATATACTACTTTTGTGATTAGTTAATCTAGCACCACTATTGGTATGCACATATTTCCGAGTTTTTTTTTTTTTTTCATAAACCCGTCCTCTATGGTTTAATTTTTAACACTAGCTGTATTGATGCCTTCAGTCAATGTGAACTTTGCTGGGAAGGGCTAGATGGATGAATCCCTGCCTTTTTCTATGAATTATGTTGTTCCACATGAATTGTCTTTTTTATATATATATATATATATATATATATATATATATATCAGAGAGAATAATACTAAAAGAGAAATATTTTCTATTGTAATTGCATATTTTTGCAGATTCTATATGAACAAGCATAATGTATCGGATGTTTTTGAGCTTGTAACAGCAATGGTGTCTAGCAAAAAAGGTTGACTAAATTTCAAGCCCAATTTCTGATCGGAACATGATGCTGCTCAAGCTACTGATAATGTCAACATAGCATTTGGAGTGGACACTACTATAGTGCAAAATGTTCAGCATTGGTTCAATAGGTTTAGGTCTGGAAGTATGGATACCAATAATAAACCTCGAGGGAGGCCCAAACCTGCTCTTAATGAAGAATTAACAACAGTGGCCTATCACCTATAACATTTTTGTGGCAGTGGAGACTAAAGGACTTGAACAGTGACCCTATAACATCGTCTCAAGGCATTTGTAAAGGTTAAAAAGTTGGAAAAATGGGTCTTGCATGAACTGAATGAATTGTTCCATACCCCCACCTTAGACGATTGTGTCTAAGCTCGAAGATTTGTGATATGAAGTCTTGCTTCATCCTTCATATTCACCTGACACTTCTACAAATTGTCATCTTTTCAAACATTTTGAACTTCAGATCCATAATAAAAGGTTCAGCATAACAAAGCTGTTATAATTCTTGGCTGGATGGTTTACGACCTAAAGAATGGACTCTGCAAGCCAAGTTTGAACTCCAGCTAAGACAGTTTGTGTTCACCCTATAGTCATGGGGGGGAGGCATGAATCCATCTTATCCCTTCAGCTATCGGTTAAATAGTATTGGGTGAAGTGAATGATGCTATTTCGGGTACTTGTCCTCGCTAAGTCTATTTCACTTATCTTTAACCAAAGTGGATACGGAGTAACTTGTGATTAGTGGAACCTGGACAGGAATGCCTGAAGCTTCAGACTGTATAAGAGCTCTAACGATCTTCTTGATCATTTGATCATTAATTTATCATTTTTAGAGATGAGGAAACCCTCTTCTGTTCAATGCACTAACCACCCGACCAATCTCAGTAAATGCATGCATGCCTTCACAATGTTGCTGTACAAATACCTAAATATACACCTCTTCAGGCAGACTGTCCAGATCTGGCTGGCTAAACACATGCGTTTGTTTACAACCTAATCTGGCAGAATGCTTTGAAATTAGCAATATGATCTGATTCCACAAGTAAAAATGACTCTACCATATAGCCATGGATATTGAATCCATCTTCAGACAAATAAAAATTTGGCTGTGCGAAAATTGCTAAATTAGCTAGACTATTCTCTGCCCACTTTTTAGCAGTTTTGACCAATTTTAGCATCTCTTACAGTTTTTTGGCCATTTAAGGCTATCTTTTTTTTTTCATGTAGCACTTTTTGGCAGTTGCAGTAGTGTGAAAATATTTCTTGGGTTGGCAACATTGAGTTTGTTTTTGTGATTTTTTTTCTGCTAACACCCATATGTAGCTAGAGCTTAATCCTACTAGAATATCTATGGTAAACAGAGCTTAACTTGTGTGTTGGTAGCTCATAAATTTGAATTTGAGTTATTTTGAAATTGATAAAATTCAAAATCACATCCAGTCTGGAAAGGGTTAAAAAGATTAAAGAAAAGTTTTAGGTATGTAGTATAAGCCAAAGTGAAAAATTGCTTAATTTTCAGCTTCATTATGTGTAAAGAATAATTGTTCAACATGATATCTGTTGACATACCGCAACCACAGGCAACTGTTCTGACCAGCAACCCAAAAATTCTATAATTGTTTACTTACTGAATAGTACTTTTCTTTGTAGCTTTTTTTTCGTATTCTTAACATTTGATGGTGTATTGGATAGCCATATTTTTCTATTGGCTTCTTACTTTTTAGTTTTGCATATTTAATATATAAATAAATATACCAGTGAGAGGAAGAGTGAGAGTGAGAGGAAGAGTGAGAGTGAGAGGAAGAGTGAGAGTGAGAGGAAGAGTGAGAGTGAGAGGAAGAGTGAGAGTGAGAGGAAGAGAGTGAGCGAAAGAGGGAGAGAGTGAGCGAAAGAGAGAGAGAGTGAGCGAAAGAGAGAGAGAGAGAGAGAGGAAAAAAATGCTTTAGTCTTGTTGTGATGAACATGGCTAAACCTTTGTGGAAAAGGTTTTATTGTTACTCTAATGGATTTTACAGATAGAAGTGTTTAATGAGGGGGAAAGAGAGTTTGAAGTTCCATGTGAAAAAAACATCCTGCCAAAATCCTGAAAGTGGTAGTTAATCAAAGTACCATTTTCATACCTCTTGCTTTTCAACCTTATGCTTTGGCCTGGATGTTCTTTGGCCTTGACCGGTTGGAAAATGTAGGCCCATTTTGAACTGCTTTTTTGTATTTTTATAATTGGTGTTAAATACCTGTATATATGTATGGTTAGATATGTAATGTACATAATGTACTTACAAGTGATTGACCAAAATAAGAAAACTACAAGGATTTATTTGAAAAGAAAAAAGGTAATGGCTATATATAAATATATATGATAACTCACTACTAAAATAAAGGTGATATGTCAACTCTTAGTGGGTAATACACTCAATTTCGTTTCTTAATGTGTTCATCTAACAAATGTAATATCAAGAACCAAGGAGATAAATTTATCTTTAATTTACACGGAAATATCATCAAGTATAACGTTTCCTCTCAGTCTGGGAGAATATGCTTTGTGGCATGACCGGTTGGTTGGGGACCGCTGTTATAGGGTGTCAGACCTAAGCTGTTTCATTTAGCATGTATGTCTGTCTGTCTAGTCTCCGTTCTCTTGACTGACAATGGAACGTCCCCTCGAAGGTGCATGTCTGAGCAAACCATATTGAGGTCCTGGGAAGCCCTGTCATCAGAATCCCCATCGCAGCCTTCCTGATGTAGTCTAGAGGAAAGCAGAGAGCAATACATTTTGCATCAGGTTGGCTGCATGAGCTGCCAAGAGGATGTCATATTGGGCATCAACCCACCTTGATGAAGCCCCACTCTCCATTTTGGAATCAATTGTCCTTCTCCTAGACTGGGTGCATTTACAAGGCTAGAGAGCCAAGTCTACCCTGCTATTCTACCCAAAGGTGGGGGTGGAAAAAAATAGAATTCGTGCGAAGGGGACATAAATGACCCGACCAACTTGAGTTGCTGATTCCATTGTCCAAGCCATTACAGACTATGCCAATCACACGCTCACATACATATATATATATATATATATTAGAATAAGCTCTTTCCTGTTCAATGAAACTTGTATCTACCCATGATGAAGTTGATATCTACTACTCTGCCAGGTTTATTGACCAAGATGCTACCCAAACTTTGGTTTATATCTGATGCAATCAGTCCATTTAGATTCGTCAGTACCTAAGTACATAAAAAGAATGGATTTAGGTTTAATGTTTTTGTATAGCTGATATTTTCAAGGTTCATGACTTTGATGAAACTGAGTATTTCTTGTTAATGTCTGTACTTCTCCAAAATACACTGACTGGGTCGCAGGTTCACAAAAAATGAAATGAAAAAAATATTGGTGACTGAAATAATTAAAGTTTGATTGTGAATTTATCTAATAATCTTATACCTTTGTCATCAATAATTTATTTTTTAAACCATTAAATCATAATAGTAATAGCAACCTTATGTATCATATTACGTTTCTGTTTATACTAGCCAAGAGTACTTGTACTATGTGTTCCTTCATGATATATGTCAGGTCATGAGGTTATTGTATAAGATCAAACTGGGTCATGATCATAAAAAGTTTGAAGAACCCTGATCTAAGCCATACTGCCTCCCTAAAAATATGTAAGTCTTATGGGTGACAGCTGAGTTGGATGTCCTCATTAGCTAAAACCCTCAAGTCATTTGGGATTGGGGATCTTTTCCAGAAGAATTGTTGTTATGTAGGTAGGTAGGTACCTTTTTATACAGTTCAGGGTTACAAGATACAGAAATGAAAAACGAGGATAGTCTTTCTTGAAATCAATCGAAATGGGGGACATCAAACTAATACACCTTATGTATTTGTTTATTTATGCTCTCTTACTAATGGATGCAACTGACGTAGTGAAATGCTGAATTTAGAGAATAATAAAGAATATAAAGAGAAATAAAAATCCATTGATGGTCAAAAGAATGCTATTCTCCTAGCTCATTGCAATGCAAATGTTTATCTACCTAATTGAAATGCAATGTTTATCCATATTTCATGTATGCCATCAATTTTGATGGCACAGTTAGACTAGTTTCAAAATATAACAGAATCAAGATATAAACTTTCACTGCAATGGAAAACGTTGAAATGATCTTACAGCATAGTGATGATACCACTTATGTAGAAATGCTTTTTAGAGCTGATTATTTTTTGCCAAAAGCTTTCAATTTCTAGTATATCTCGGAATTTTTGAGATGAGGTATTATTATTATTTCTATTGATATTCAGACCATCCTCATCTTGGTTGTTTTTCATACAACGTTTCGGCCGTTGCATTCTACGGTCAATATACCCCCGTTGGATAAAGGGTTCGGTTCGTTACTTCCCCAAATCTACCAGATGATACCTGACGAAGGCCGTAGAGTGCAACGGTCTTTCAATTTCTGTAGAGATTATCCAAATTTTTATTTTTGTCTATTTTATCATTTATAGTACTTTGAACCATTATTCATTTTTTTCTTTTTTTTTTTTTCTTTTTTTTTCTACTATTTACCTGTCTCAATTGTCGCTTTTTACCAAAACTTAACTCAAGCATTCTCCCTTCAGCAATGAATAAATGAATTAACAGTACAGATTTGAAAAAAGAATAAGTTTCCAGTTAGATTCCGACCCTCTATGCCCAAAGGGTGGCACACTTATCATGTGGCCACTTTTAGCACTAAGCTACAGGAACTTAGTGGCAAGTCCAAACCAAACCCATAAACTCATTCCCTATCCTGATGTCATAACCTTGAATTTGCATAGCGCGAGGAGTATTTGGGCCTTCACATTGTCTATTCAACTCATTGGTCCACGAAGCATTTACCAATGAAGAAATCTTTTCAACATTTGCATTATGAACAGTAATGAGGAAAAATAATATCTACATGTCTTTAGTCCTAAAAAGCAATAAATATTGGAGAATGTTTTATAAAATACTATTTATTGTTAATGCAGCTTATTTGGCTCCTCAAAAAAACTTGACTTATTTTATCAAACCTGAGGCATCAAATCAGGTTGTGAAATAGGTTGCAACACCTCTTTGAAGTGGTGTAAATAAAATAAAAAAGAAGGCAAACCATTGTAAGAAGATTGAATAATATTTCAATTGAAAAAAAGACGTGTTCTCTTCTGGGTACCAAAAGGGGGTGGTAGTCCAAAAAAGTTTGGAAAACTCTGTTGTATCCAGTGCATAACTTATACAATGAATCTGGACTTGGAGGAGGAATGATGACCGCACACTAATAGAGCAATGTGAGAACAATAGCAATTTTATACTTTTTAAAGGACAAAATTAAAATGAGAGTGACGACTGTAATTGATGCGAGAATCGGGTATTCTAGGAATGTATTTGACTCTGTGAAATGACTCGAATCAAAATTAATAAACGTATGTCCTGATTCAAGCTTTTTTTGACAACCACCCCCTTTTTAACCCATATATTTTATTAGTACATCCCTCTGCCGTAAAGTTGTTTTTTGTTTTTTTTTTTAAGAAAAAAAATGAAATTTTTTTTTTTTTTTTTTTTTTTTTTGATTTGTAAATATTTTATTACCAAAAATATAATTGTACTAAAGTTTATAAAAGTACTTTATTAATTGAGATAAAAATAATTAGATGTACAATTTCATGTGTTGGAGGGATTGATTTGTATTCTCTACCCCTCTCGAGTCACTTCAGGAATCACTTCTTTATTGAATGCCTCACTGTCTCTGTCAAACTAAATTTAGTAAATATCTTCTACGAATTCCTGCCATAGTGATGGCTGGTTGTTAGTAAGCTAGTTTTATGGATCATTGCTAGTATAATAAATGCAGTTCTCACTGGATAACCCCACTGGTGTGGCCTTGTTATAAGCAAGACTGTTAAACCTCACTGGGTACCCCCACTATTGTGGCCCTGTGCCAAACTAAGCTAGATTTAATGTGTGGTTATATATCAAATCCCTGTATCCTTACAAATGGCCAGTCTGACCAACCAGCTGAGTGGGCTACAAATTTTCCTCTCTTTGCCCACTTGTGTGTGTCTCCAAGCTCTCCGGATCACATTTCTGGGACAACAACCTTGAAAATTTGCATGTGTGCACCACCAGGCACCATCTTAAAAAGATTTGTTCTAGGGGGTGGGGTTTCAAAAAAGTGCTTTTTGGTGTCTCTATGGTCATTCTGGACTAACATGTAAATCTCGTGACGGTATCTTTTTAAAATTTTTATTTATTTGTTTTTTTTTTCCTGATAAAAGATCTATTTTGTCAAGATGGTTTTCACTAATATTTTAAATAATTAGTTCCGGTGCATGTATTATTTGAGTATACTTTTAAATTTGATTAAGTGTCTTTTTTATGTGTATATATATATATATATATATATATATATATATATATATATAAAATCTTACTTTGATGAGTTTTGTCTGGCTTCTTCATCCTTCAACTACGATTTTGTTACCGGATAGGTTGTAGCTTAGGGAGCATCATTTTTTCTCTCTCATCTGTTCTTTTAATGCATTCTTGAATGATACTAGGTTTGTTGGCGTTGTTTCTCTATCCTTCAAACTCGAATTTTCGTCGTGTTGGGAAGGTTGCAGCTAAGGAAGTATCATGAGATTTTAATCACAATCTTTTATTTCAAAAATGCCAAAGACACTTGGGGTACTAAAAATTTTGTGTTGCAACTGCCAAATCCTGGGATAGTAAGAAGAATTCATTGGTTTTTATTCCTGTCTGTAAAAAAAAAAAAAAATACTGCTGTAATATTCAACGAGTTTTCCAGACAATTGACCTCCTTCTTGTTGTATGTGTTGTTATTACGTTTTGGCCTATCCATTCTCCAGCTTTCTTCAGGTGTATTATCTTAATGTGATGGCAGTAAACGGAATCTTTTTTTTCCATCGACCCTTCTCAAAACTATAGACAATATCAGTACTGTGATAATTGCTGGGTGAGGGGGGGGCCGTATGAAAATACCTAACATTAGTTTATAAGATATTGGAAATTCTCAGCTCTATCATAAAACAAAATTTTATATATATGTATATCGTTGTGTAAATAGCAAACATTCTGTGTATAATATTCATTGCTATTTTATTCATCAAATGTCTCGGTCATCACACAACACACTGATAGCTATAAGCACTAAATTTTTCGTGGTTACTAATGGGATCCTAGAGAATCTTTTTAGAATATTGGTTTTTGAAAATTCCAAATCTTTTCAAGTGTATAGCATGGCATTTGATTTACGATGGAAGTATAATGTTAAATTTTTTCCAATTCTCTCCTAAATAGGTTTTTAGTGAGATTCAATTCTCTATGTAAGTGTATTGACCCTTAGTTTGTGTCTGGCAGCATTCTCGTGTTTTTTCGGAAATTCACACTTTTTAGTGATGACTGCCTAACAAAAGGCAATAGAAGTAAAGTTATTGATCACTGCAACGTGGCATGCTGTCAAAAAATGTTGTTCACATTAAGGTTATTATTGAGTTCCTAACCTCCTCTGTTATATGTGAATTATTACTCTAGATTTTACTTATACAATAACTCCTCAACCTTTTCACCTAAGATGTGTTTGATCAGTGTCCCTTGGAATAAGACCTTATTTTTCTGATTTCATGCCTTTCTCTCCGAATATTGACTTCGTTTTTTGTACCATAACGAGAACAAGATCAATCCTCACTGAATTTAGGGCAGTAGAAATTATTATTTCCCTGCCATGATTTGAAATCACAACCAACTGACTGGTAGGCTAGTGTCTTATGGACTGAGCTAAACTAACAGGACTTGCATATCTACAAAATTTACCCAACTGGAATATATTTATACTGAAAGAATATATTTCTATGTTTAATACAAAAGTGGCAGTAATTATAATCAGCCAGAATAGAAAGTAGGAGTCGAGTTTGACTCTGCAGCAGCTTACTTTTTTTATTTACTTTTTCTTTTGTCTTATTATTGTAAAAAGATGAGGCCTAAATTCTCAGATATATTACAATTTCTAAAATCATTTTTTAGGAAAGAAGCTACTGAATCCATTCAGTAGAACACTCCATTGTTTTAAATGGTAGATAGCTGATATTTTTATCAGTCGAATTGTTACCTCCAAGTGGAAGTGTCCATGGTTGCAGACTGACGAACAGGAAAAGATTGCATTGCTCATTACATTCTTGTAATATAAACCTACTTTTAATAAACGTTATTCACTCGGGATTTAGGTGTGTGTATGGGGGGGGGTAATGAAAACTTTCAAACTTGCCAACTCTGTATTTTTTTTTTTTTTTTTTTTTCTTTTGATTAAATACCATGCAGCATGATTTTTGTTCCTGGTTAGTTAGTATTATTTTCTGATGGCTTGTATGAAAAAAGTATTGAAAAGGGCTATTATTCCCTTCAAACTTTGCTTTTGTGGCCAGGATAATGATATTAATATGTAGTTGTTATTCTTACTTGGTGATTTAAAAATGTACAAATTTGCCTATTGTTCAATTTGAAATAAGATTTCAAATTATCACTGTATAGTGACTAGAGTAAAGTTTGAAGAGAATCATTTACATTTTCTATACTTTTTAGACATAATCTATCAGAAAATAATACTTATTACGCAGGAACTGAAAAGAAAAAGAAAAAAAGGCAATTTACTCCTGCCAACAAAGTATCTCCAATTTTCATACTTTTTCAATTTATGTTGATGTGCTTAGTTGATCCCCCCTACACACATACACACCAGAAACATTAATTCAATGGCATGAACTCTTTTTGAATTAACTGACTGGATCACAAGATTAGGATGCTGGGTGGTTAATGTGATCTCAGCTGGAAAAGTGAGACAATCTTCCAAATCAATGCTCTCAGTCCATCCAACCGTCAAACAACATTTTTTTTTTTTTTTTTTTAGTCGAAAATGAAATTTTATTGGCAGGTTCACATCTTTTTATATCCTCTGTAGCAGTGTTCCCTACAAGCTGCTCAGCAATGTACTCGAAAATAACTATATGTGCTATAAAATTTAGGATTAAATTGTAATAAGTAAAGTAAAACCAATATATTGATTAAATAATTTCTTTTATTATACACTTTTTGTTATAAGTAATTACCCTTTGACAAACTTCAGACAAAAGAAAAACAATGACTGTCTCCAATTGGAAACATTTTTGACACTCCACTTCAGTCGTTCACAGAACTTTCGGTCTTATGCATGCCATGAAAAAATTGCTCTGCGGGGACATCCAATAACAGGTTATTTCTCCACATGGATCTTTTCTGAGGATACTCAAAACCAGTGAGAATGTATCGGAGACAAGCAGTCTTTCTATAAGCATTAGATCAGTCAGATCTATCAACTTCAACAATTTGAGATGGATTAACATTGGTAGAATCTTGTACTCTGCCTTTATGGAGAAACATTCATTTTGGGACCCTCTATTTGATGCTGTGCCATATAATTCATCTTTTATGTTTTCATTTAGGAGAGAAACCCTGATTATCCAAAAATCAATTATCCAAATTTTGTATTCAAACTAGATTTCAAGATTCCATAATTGTGTTCAGTATTTCTCTATTATCCAAACAAAATATCCCCCTGTTCGTCTCGTTCAGATAATTAAGCTTCCTCTGTATATATAAGTAGAAGTTGCATAATATAATCATGCATTATGGATGTAAAACGAGACCTGGCTAATTTGAATTTATTATTTGCTGAAAGCTGCGACAGGAATAACAAAAGAATAAATGTTGCTTATATTTATTCTATCACTGATTCTGGTGGTACTCCATGCTAATACAACTATTTTTGCTTCTACTGTTATCTATTAATGCTTCTGCTATTATATACTAATAGTAATCATGTCATCAACAACCGCAGGAAGCAAAAATTCCTTGAATAACAAAAAAAGCATAAGAAAATGAGCGACTATTTATAATCCAGATATGAGAAATGTTACTTCACTTTCTGACATTTACCGTGAAATATTCTTGCCTTTATTTTGTTTGATATTGGAGAAGCTGATAAAATGTTTTACATTTTGGCTATGGGTTAAGATTACAGGGATTTTTTTTATTTTTTGTTTTTTTATTACTTATCATTCAAGGTTTTAGTGTAGAAAAATTGTGCTGGTTTCTTTGTATGTGTACTGTATGGCTGTGCAGAAGTTGGCATATAGTTGTCATTATGAAAAAAAATGTACAGATAATAACAAACTTTTGTATTATTTGATAGTATTATTGAATCACAATAAGGGTGACCTACAAAAATTAAACAAGAACAAAGGATGTGTGAATAATAAATAATAAAAGAAATAAGGTAATTGTTACCTTTCCTGTTTTAAAATGGCCACCATTTGTTTGCACTGGTATTTTTTTTTTAAGGTCAGGTTCTTTGATTTAGAATCCGTTATCAGCATTCATTGATCTACAGCTGGAAGGGCTGTCATTTTAAAACGGGAAAAGTAACAATTGCCAGAAATTAAATAGTAAAGAACTATGCTAGAAACATCTGTATCTTATCAACAATAATTGTATACTTACACTTATATATGCATAATCTTGGCTCGTATAAAATACATCAGTAACACATGTTAAAAGTTAGAGAGGAAGATGTCGGATGATTTTGGCAGTTCTGATATGAGATGACTGGTATTTTCATCATTGCAGTTCTATGGCTAACGTGAAATTTTCAATTTATTGTGATTGATTGCAACTCGATCTTAGCTGGGAGTAAGGATTTTTATGTTGTAATGGATTATTTTGTAATGAACAAATGCTTTTGTCTTGCAATGGATAACTATTATTCTTCATCTTCCATAGTTATTGGGTTAATGATACAATTTATTGAAAATATTTCAATTGTTTTTGTAAAAGTAAAAAAGATATAAAATCCACTAAACGGACTTACAATTGAGTATAGGAGAAAAATGAGGATGGTTCACCTGAAGATTTGGTCTAAGTTTCATATCAATCCAACATGATATGACTGAGAAAAAAGATATTTAACACATTAAGGACTGACTGACTGAAAAGTGTCCTATAAAGTGTTGGACACTTCTAAAAAAACATTGGTTTTTCAAATCTTGATGTTTACTACCCCTGCCCATGACTAAATGGGGCTAAAGCTTGCCTATGAAGGGTTCAAAAGCCAACATCTACGTATGTGTATCATTAATAAGCCCATAGCCTAATGATGGAAAAAGTATTTTTTACACCACAAATAATCATTTTTTGAGATTTATTTTTCTCTCTCTTTGTCAATGCACTTAATTCAGTAAATATTAATCACATAGATCAGATTGATAAGTGAAAATTTCAGATCAAAATCCAGCTAATAAATACATGTCCCTCTATGGTCTTATTGACGTATCCTCATGTTTTAAACACACAACACCATTTAGTTCTTCAGATCTTCCTATTGTGAGACCCCCTCCTTAAAAATTGGTATAGTTCAACCAAATTTGGCGGTCTGAGGGAGAATATTTTAAAGTAAAAACTTTTGAGAGAAAAATTTAAGGGTTTTAAGGTGGTGGGGTTCTATTTAAAATGTAACTTTTTCTAAACTGAACCTTTATTTTTCTCTCAATATGCATATATATATATATATATATATATATATATATATATATATATGGTGGATCTCCGCTATTTTTTATGTATGGGTTACTTAGATTCTATGTATATCTTAACATTGAGCAAGTTTTTCAATTTGTGTCCTCTGTGGTCAGCTTTTTAAAACTTACAACCCTTAAGGGTGTAAATATTTTTGGACTGCCTCTTCAGGAGCATCCTTGGTTTTAATTTTCAAATCACGATTCATGATGCTGAGAGTAAAAAGTGTCTTTTTAATATGTGAAATACAGTTGGGGCAACGAGCACCTTAAGTAGCGTCCCTCACTTCACCCTGTGCTATCTTACCTATAACTGGGTAGAGTGATGGATTCATGTCTTCATCAAGGGCATTAGTACAAAGTGAACACATAAATGTCCCAGACAGAGTTTGAACTCTACTCCCCAAGTCCATTCTCCCAGCAGTTAGCTACTCAGCCACTTTATACTTTCATATGATGCCAAAATTTGTCTGAAATTGAGCTTCAGGTCTTTCAACCAACTGTTCAATGTTTTCAGTTCCAGTTTCACATTTATTTAGCATTCATTCTTGTTTTAGTATTGTTCTTGGAATTATACTTGTAGGTTCTCTTCCTACAAGTAGAAACCTATATTTCTCTCTCTCTCTTTATTGAATATAGAAACTGTCAACCAAAACTGTCAAGATGGGTTTCTGCAGTTTTCAGGTTGGTCTTGCTGGCTGAGTATATAGCACATGTACAGTCCACACTGATGGAGCTAGAGGGCTGAAATTTTCAACACTTTTTTTCTTTGTTTTTGTTTTGTTAAATATTCCCTCTAATAGGATTTTTGTAGGGGGTTCAATCTGCAATGTAAATTTTTGCCAAATTGATCCCTTAGTTTGTACCCAGCGGCGTTAACATCAAATGTTTTCTTGAAAATTCAAACTTTCCGTGGTCACTACCCAACAAAAGGCGAAAGAAGTAACTTATCCATTGATCACTCCCAACACAGCATGCTGCCAAAAGAAGTCAGCCAAGTGATAGTTTCAGTTGAATAACTAACCAGACCTGTTTGTTGTATGAATTACATTTGTAGTTTTTCCTTTCCAACATGTAGAAATGTATATTTTTACAAAAAAAGCAAAGCTGGCATTTTCGTGGTTGATGTTTATGCAGTGTTAGCATTTTAAGAAGCATCGTGTCCGTGTCTATGTATGTATACATACACACACGTACATACACATACATACGCACACACATACATACGCGCACACATACACACATACATACGCGCACACATACACACATACATACGCGCACACATACACACATACATACGCGCATACATACATACATACATACACACATACATACACACATACATACATACACACATACATACATACATACATACACACACACATACATACATACATACATACATACATAAATATATACACACATACATACATACACACACATACATACACACACACATACATACACACACACATACATACACACACACATACATACACACACACATACATACACACACACATACATACACACACACGTACGTATATACATACACACACACACACACACACACACGTACATACATACTCACGCACGCACATACACTGCTCGGTTATGTAACTGCTGTTGATGAAATGATAGGTAGAAGAGTGCTTTTGTGGTTCATTTTTAACCTGATTGTTTATCTAAATGACTCGGGCAATATTTTCATAGACCTTACTTACAGCCAGTGATCTGGCATTATTCACTACTAGACTGGATACCTGCCCTAATAGTTATAAATTGCTGTCAAAAAAAGAAAAAAGAATATAAAATAAATTGATAGAAATCAAGTAGTGTTTAATTCAGTTCGCTTTTAGAAAATAATATCAATGATTTTTAGAATCTACTTTTTTTTTTTTTTTTTTTTTTTTTTTTGTCAGAAAGTACTGGCTCCGCAACACCCATGATAGAGAAGGGTGGCAATTCCTGGGGAAGGTCTATGTCCAATGACGGACGTTGAAAGACTGATGGTGGGGTTTTTTTTGGGCGGGGGGGGGGATGTTCTCGGAAAAATGTTGAATGTATATACACACTGCATAAGAGGGAATAAACATTCTTCTTATTACTCTATGGACATTCCCAAAGTATCCACTGTTAGGGAGAACCGATATCGCCTTTGTACTCACCCCTCCTCTCTATGAATGATTGAAAGACTCCACTTGCTTTGGGTTTAAACTGTTTTCCATCTGCCCCCAGAAGTAAATTGCCCCCCCCCCCCGAAAAAAAAACATTTTGAGAGCTGATTTTCAAAAGTAACTTATTACAAGGTTACATTAATACACATAAAATTTCCTGGTGATATGTTGTATGGTTTCTGTTGTAGGCCGTCGTATACAAACTGACAGATGGTTGGCCAGCCAGACTTTAGGTGAATTATATGTTTGAATGTTCTGAAATATCCTCTCTGCATCGGCTCATCTGATAAAGATGTTGGTTAGTTAATGAATTGGACATCTAAAGTAACTATGTTCCCACTGCAATTAGTCTTAACCTTATATCTACATGACGGGGGAATAATTACTCTTATTATATAAGGTGAGTTTCATGGCTTAATTGACCGTGATATTGGTACTTTGAACAGTAAGCTCTGGTTCAAGCCTCAAGGCACTTAATCATTGTGCAAGTATTCTATATAAAAAATGGATACTTTTTCTGTTCTTGTAAAATCCATATGATGGTGATGGGATGGAGGTGTTGGTTGAGGCTGATTATTCCTCATAGATTTCATCCTTGAACCTGTTACCAATTGTACAGTACAATGACAGTCAGTCTTGTACTATTTCAGAATACTTAGATCTTATAATATCATTATCCTGTTGTGTATATTTATATAAATAACTTTCGTTGTTGCCTTATGACTTATTCTGACTAGTAGACAAGGTTTATCTTAGTAATGTTACTTATAATTAGCAGTTGATAATACTTTAACTTCATAGTTTGTATTATAAGCAGTTGACAAAGTACCACCTGTTCATTATTGGTCTTTAAATGACGTATGATTACTAGTTAATGCTTGTGAAAAAGTATTTTATCATCTCTAATTGTGAAAATCTTTGTTTGAAACTGTTAACCAACTTGTCAATATAGGTTTTTTCAGTTTTCAAGTGAGTCTGGCTGGCATGTATGTGTCACACATATAAACCTTACCAATTGATCTAGAGGGCTGAAGTTTTAATCATTTACTCCTTATATCTAGAACAGATGTTTTTTTTTTTTTGTTATGTTTTGTTTTGTTTTTTCTTCAAAATTCTCTCCTAAAATAGATTTCCAGTGTGCGGGGTGTCAATTTACACTGTAAGTTTATGCTAATTTGATCCCTTAGTTAGTGCCTAGCAGCATACACTCTTATTTTTCAGTAATTCAAAATTTTTTTAGTGATCACTGTCCAACAAAACATAAGTAACTTGTTCATTGATCACCCTTTTTTTTCAATTTTTTTCAATTCAACATGTCAAGACATTCATCACATGATAGTTTCTGATGGATGACTCACCAGTTTATTTTTATATTGCCTGTTAAACATTAAAAAAGAAATTTAAAATGAATCAGGGTTATAAAAAATTTTGAAAAACAAGTGAACTTTCTAAGAGTTGATTCTCCTGCTAAATTGAATTAATCTTTTAACTGAAAAATACTGGCAGAAAATCCGCTCTATGAGTGTTTTTTATTTTTTTTTATTTTTCTTTCTGCTAGATATCAACTTTCACTAACCTGGTGGACACAAAATATGGGTTTAATTCAGTATCATACTTGAATTGTTTATCAAACCTCTTGCTAAAAACATATTTTGAAATTTTCAAAAACTAAACTGCTAAAATGTCTTGGTCCCATTAGAACACAAGAAATCTTATGGGGATTTGTTGAGTGGTTCCAGAGTTACGCTGTCATGTACAAATGGACTGATACTAGGTGCATTACAGTCACTAGATTATAGTTTTTTAAATTCTCAAGAATAAGTGAATTAACAGACTTTTTTTTCATGAAAAGGTAAATTTACACAGCATCTTGAAACATTAGATGCTGCTTTACTAACATATATGATTTTGAAGTGTGGAAGTTTGAACCCCCCCCCCAAAAAAAAAACAAGTTATGTTCTCTTTTTCTTAACAACTAAAATCTCATTGGTTCATTTTACCAATTATTCCCCTGTTTCAACCCGGAAACATTAAATCTAAAAAGCTCAACCACATCAGATGAAATGTAATTCAAAAAATCGAAGAGATCATATTTTTCATATATACTTTTTTTCTTACTATACTGAAATACAATAGACTCTCTAACAGCTGTCTAGCATGTCATTAGACAAAGGCACCTGATGTCTATCTATTTTTTCAAGGTTAAACAACCCAAGTGAAAGAAATGAAGCTTCGCCCATGACTTGAGGCACCCAAATATCAAGACAGCTTGGTTTGACCTTGAAAAAATTCAGATAGACATCTCGTGCCTTTTCTGCTGATGCAAGCACATCTGACCCTGAAAAAACACATGGAACTATTCTTTGTGTGTAATTTTGAAAGTAGGCTATACTACTGATTTTCCTACTTATATATTATGCCATGTGTATGCCTACATTTTTTGTCTGTAACATTTGTCAAGGGAGATGTATTCCAAAATACACGGGTGAGGAAGTTATTTGATGCATCCACTTCATAATTTCCATTTGCTTATCGGTTTGATAAATGTTGTCTCAAGTTCTAAGATCGAAGTTTCTTTTAATAGACATTTCTCCAGCTCCTGCCCCCGTGTGGATTCAGTGAAGTTTTTGCATTAACAATTGTAATTAATCTGATTTATTTAGACTAGTATCCTCATCTTAGTTTAAAAAGATTTTTTTTTCATCTTCTCTCCATGCGTTTTCTGACCTTCTTGATTTAATGCCACCTCAGCCATCCCCGAAATCCCAAACTTCTTAATACAGTTATATGCCCAACTGACTTATATCCAATCATAGATACAGTCTCATAAATGCTTGAAATCCATCAATTGAGGATACCTGGAATTTCAGTCATTGCAGTTCTAAGGTTCAACTACAAATCATGGAAAACTTTATCATTATAGTTAGCTTGCTCAAGGGAACACACTGTATACATCATGTTCATTTTGAAATTTTCGTGTCACAGCAGGAGAAGGTAAAAAGAGGAGATACCTTGCTGGATTGAGCCAATGACTTAGTAAAAAAAATGTAATGGATAGCATTTGTTTCTTTCTCTTCAGAAAGTAAAAAGCCCAGAACTGTTTCAAATCTGCAAGATAAGTGTATGTATGTGTGTGTGTGTATATATATATGTATATATATATAATGTGGTACTAATCAGGCTAGCAGTATAACATAACATAATGTAATAATATAAAGCAACTTCTGATATGTGATGGATTTATTTGATACAGAATTTGACATGTGGCTATATACAATTATAAAATGAAAACCACCAGGTTGGGAAGCAATGTTAATATGAAGGATGTGTTCCATCTGGAAAGATCAAAATAGACTGATGAGCCTCAATCCTAATGACTGACAGATCATCTGCGGACAAGAGTAGAAAGATTTTGATATTGTTGTTTTTTCAGGGTGGGAGGTTCTTATTCATGATCAATACATAGAATTGCTGATTTTCAGAGCAGCCTCTCCCCTTGGAAGACCACTCTTTCTAACCATTTGGCCTTGTGCCAGACTATGCTCTTATTACATGAAAGCCGTTGTTACTTTTGAGTGTGCTTGTTGGTTTTCTGTCAGGCTAAAGCAAATAGAAAGAGGGAAGGGGTACTGCAAAAACACATGAAGTTGGCCGCTGTTGTGTCTGTTTTCTGGAAATAAGCTGGCAACATCGCCAGTACTACTACTACTACTACTACTGATGATGAAAGCCCTTGTTTCAATTTTTCTATCTAATTCTCAACCTCATTGTTTTTAAATAATTAAACAGGAAATATGAAGAGTTTAGGAAAATCCACCGAAAAATAAATTTCTTTCAAGGTGTGCACTTTTTTAATTTGCAATAAATACGATTAATACTAGAATATTTGTATAATTTATCTGTATGTAAATAATCCAGTCATTTTTGATGGGTACTATGCCAGTTAATAAATACTTCCAAGCAGAGCCTTTCAAGTTTATTGTTACTAGTTCTTTGTTATAGTGGCTAGTTGGCTACTATAATTCTCTTAGTATTATGGGAATACTACTTGCTGACAGGTTTTGTTTTTGTTTTCCTTTTTTTTTTTTCATAAAAAAGATACTTATTCTTTTGTGTATATACTTAATTTTATCGTTCTTTGTGAATAATATAGACAGGTCTTCGATCTTGTTATACGGGGATGGAGACTGCAACAGAAGAAATAATGGAACAAGGTCAGGGTCTCAATACTCCAGAACAACAAATATTTATCTATTGTTTTTTTTTTTTGTTTTTTGTTTTGTTTTGTTTTTTTCTGTCTTGTGTATACATGGACAATAAACAACTTTTCAAGTACTTGGTTATTTCTCTAGTACAGTGGCCTTCAAACTTCTACTATTTGGGGAACCCTTTTAAATAATAAGATTTTCTAGGGAAACCTTTCAAAAAACAACTTTTCTTTCTACATACATATATATATATATATATATATATATATATATATATATATATATATATATATATATATATATTATTTATATATATATATATATGTAACAATTGTATTTTGGCCTTGTTTATGGAATCAAATGTGTATGTACACATGAATGGAAAAGGATGAGTCTTACTGAGGAAAAAGACTGAACAATGATGTATAGAACACAAATAACAAAGATGATTTTAATTTCATTTTAAAAATTAGTATTTGGAATTTAGATTAGTATAACTTTGTATCACGGAATCCCTGGGTTTCTGCATAGTTTGTACACCACTGCTCTAGTATATCACTTGGGAAACATTCTCACTTATAGTACTAGGTCAATGCCTATTCCAAAGGTGCATGTTTGGAAGGGGTCGGACTTTATGGCATGTGGAGCAACCAGCCATAATTGTCTTGTGAATTGATTTTCTATCCGGCATACAAAACTATAGCTTCGAAGTATTTCAGTTACTTCTCTTCAGTGTTGCCGATTTATCTATCTTTAGATTATTCTAAAGAGCAGAAGTCAAGGGCAATCAGTAATTTTTCATTTTTTAAAATTATATTTCTAAAGAACCACTGATCCTAAAAACTTCGAACTCAACACTGCACTGCCTTGCCTTGTGTGCTGACTAATAAATCTGGCAAATGACCGTTCCATACATTGGCCAGTTGTCAAATAATCAGGGGGCATACACACATAGACACAATTCTTCAATTGTAGTTGGATACTTTCGTCAGAGAGCTGAATTCCAAAAATGAACTAGTTAATCCCTACCAATTAAGTTATAAATATACATATTCACTGTTTGTCTGTCTACACAATATCTTTAAAAGTTCTCATTGAATTTCAGTGATATTTTGTGAGAAGGGTGAGAGCCATGGGTTAAGAGAGAATTGATTAGATTCTAATTCTAAGACAGTTCCAGGAATAATTTTTTCATCTAAGACGATTGTCTGAAAAATGTAAAATCAAAAATTAAGTTACTTCTCCTGTATCATAGCTATTTATGAACTGATTTTCATTCAGTTTTTAGTTAGTAGAAGCATTAAGTCATATTCACTGTGAGCACTTACTAGTCTGATCTTTCTGGACGGGTTCCCTATCTTAGAAAATCAACTGATGTCATGGATAAAGGCATCTATATAATGCTTGATCAAAGCTTGATCATTATTTATCTCTCCTATTTCATGTGGGTATTTGTGTACATATTTACATATACATGTTTATACATGAACCTATACAAATATATATTTGACAGTAGTGTGTGCATGATATTATTACTTATATAGGAATTTACCAATTATTTCTCTGACTAATTAATCAATTTTCCAAGTTATTTGGGCTGATTTTAACCTAACTCAAATTCAAGGTCTTCGTATAACTTTTGAGTAAAAATGATAAACAAAATAAATTTAGATAAGATTAAAAAGATCTTGTCTGTAGTTTATCATAACTGTCTTCATATATATTATGGGTGATGTTTTCAGCTAGTTTTTGCAGAAGGCTGTTGAGAAACCTTTGACCCCAAAAGGAGGTCAAAAGTGTGTGTGCTTGCATACACCATACTGTGATCCATACTTCTAGCTACTTAGAGGTCACATACAGATAAACATAATCAGACTTTTGTTATTATACAGATAGATGGGAATCAGATCATTATCAGGGTGAGTGCAAATGCTGACCCCTCAATATTATTTTTTTTTAAAAACTTATTTGCTAAAAACAGGCCTCAGGGTCCCATTAGAGTACACTCACAATTTATGTGGTTATTGAGTAATGGAGAGACATTTGGTGAATTATAGTAGGATCATATATATATATATATATATATATATAATGTAATGTATGAGAGAGAGATTACAAATCAGGTTTGCAATATAGCATGGAGTGCTCGATACATTTAACTTCAATTCATTCAACTTTTGCCTGAAAAGGGCAGAAACATTAATGTGTTTGTGTGGTGAATTTACTTTCTAATATATATATATATATATATATATATATATATATATAAGTTCAGATTATACTGGCAACATGTATTCATTTTCCATAAATGACTGAGTCTTGCTATAGTTCTGATTCAAGAGGCACTTTACCAAATGTGTAAGATCCGGCTAAAATTTGGTCGGTCATCTTGGGATTTTAAAATTTGATGTGGTCTCATTAAATTCCTGTGTTGAGTACTTCATAAGCCTATGAAATAGCTGCATTTGCTTTATGACCAATGTTCATTTGGGATATGTAGAGAGTCCGTGATGTAAGCTAGAATATGCTGTTACCCGGAACAACCATCTGGAATCACTTCCAAGATTCTCCGAGATCCTTTTGCATTTAACACTTTCCCTCTTAAGAAATATCTGAGAGATCGTACTATTTCTATGAATACACTGGTCTTTAAGTAAAATTTTGTCTCTTATTAAAGAACTAAAAGAAACTTGACGATGGCATTTTTGAGTCCCTGATTATTTTTCTTTCAGATTCTTTTGGTGTTTGAGTAACATTTAAGTTTTTTTTTTTTTTTTTTTTTTCCCAACCTATAGTGAAAATGTTTTTTCAAGTAACGTTCACTTCTTGCTGAAACTCAATTAAGGATTAGCCTTCCTCCTCCTCCTCCTCCTCCTCCTCGAAGAATGAAGTATTTTGACGTCTTTTTTTAAATTTTTTTTTTTTTTTTTTTTTTTAAACCTCGCCTAAAAAAATTAGGTATATTTATTCACTCGTGTCCTTGTCTATTTGCCCAATCAATATTTCCAAAATTTCTCAATGACCTTTTTCTGAAAGGGTTGGACATGGGATAAGTTTCAAGAATCGTTTGAATTAGGGGACAGATCCAGGAATCTTTTTCTTCATTTGAGATATAATTTTTTTCATGTATTTATATGTATTCACTAATGTTTGCCAGCATATTATCTTCAAAAGTTCTTTTTTAATTTCAATGACATTTTGTGGGAGGGTGGATGTAGATTAAGGAAGAATAGATACAATTTTGGAGAGGATCGTGGAATTTTTTTTTTGTATATGAAGACAATAGTCTGAAAATTGAATAATCCAAACTTGTTTACAGTTAGTGGCAATGGTATTGGCAGAGGTACATGCACTCTCTGAGTGCTTTCTAGTTTCTGTTCTTGAAAATCCTGATAGCTGTTCAGTGTAGAATGGTGTCTGCATAACAAATATTTGACTCAATCAGAATGTGCAATGCAGGTAGGTCTGAAGCAGCAGCTGTACAAGTCCACACGGTGTTAATATTTCCGCTATTGATTTTTTTTTTTTCTCTTTCAGTGTTTCATTTATTTCATAGGTTGGCTAGAAAGTTGAGTTTTTTTTTTTTGTAATGCAATATCTCTATTGTCTATAATTTGAGAGGAGTCATTGACATTTTAACTTCTGTTCAGATGATTGAAACTCTTTCCATTTTTGATGTCGTCAGCACGATGTTATGGCTGATCAATTCTACAGCCCCCATTATAAGTACTATTAAAGAAATTGTTGTTAAAAAACTATAAGAGATTCAAACTAAGTCTGAACTAGTGATTTACAGGATGTCCTCTGTTAGTACAAATTTAATTCATTTTAGTATAAATTTGAAATCGAGACCAAATCCCAGTACATTTTAGTTTTTCAGTACAACTCTATACTTTGCACAAATCAAATCATGTGCTAAAATCCTCTCTGGCAGTACTTCTCTCCTTTGACTATCAGAGTTGAGATTGATTATTTACATCTGCCAATGAAGTTGAAAGAAGTATATCTATCCATTCATGTCTGTCTGTTTGTTCATACAATATCTCTCCTAATGTCCTTTATGAATTTCAATGAAATTTTGTGAAAGGATGGGCAATGGGCTACAGAAGAAATTATGAAATTTTCAGGAATTTTTCAGGAATTTTTTTTTTTTTTCAGTCATTACCCTGCGTCTTGACTATCTGATTTTTGGTCATTTTTTTAGTGACAGTTATTGGCAGAGATATGCGTTCTCTGGATGCTTCCTTATTTTTGACTGTTGCTATATTATTGAATGTCCCAGTAATTGCATGTCCTGTTACCTGGCATTACTTGTTGGTATTAATTTCATACTTCCACAGACTTTGCTGTACCCCAAAATACATGTTTACATCAAAGCTTTTTTCTTTGCAAAGTAAATAACTCAAAAATACCTTCATGTTGTATCTCGATTTAGATGTAGGCTTCATATCTTGGTATCTTTCTCTAAATTCTACATGTTCCACAAAATAACCTTTCGAATCCCCCCCCCCTTCAGCATCTGCCTCTTTCTGAAATAGGGCACCATGCTGGAGAAAAAAATCCGTTTGTTTGTCACTTGAAAACAGAAAGTTATAAGAGTCACCCAAAGCTTCTGCTTATGACTCACTTTGATGTGTGTGTGTGTGTGTGTATGGAGTGGAGGGTTGTATCTACCTTTTTTTACTTAATGGTATTATGTAAATATCACATTTCTTCTAAATCATCTTGAAAATGCAATTTGAAGTTCATTGTACTAAAAGTTGGGGGATCTGTATTTGGGTTGGGTCCTTCCCTCTCTCATGTGAAAACGACGAAGTGGGATGACTGCGTGTGGGGTCTGTGTTATGGTTCAGACAATAACTCTTTTCCTCTAAGATTAGTAGTAGAGCTGTCAAAATAGGTTTCTTTGGTTTCCGTTAATTCTATCTATCATACGTGTACGGGTTGCACCAACTGAGCTAGAAGAATGAAAATTTAGATATATACTCCTTCATGTCTTGAAGAAAAATATTCTTATTTGAAAAATTCCTTCCCAAAATAAGTTGAAGGTTCAATCTAAGTTTATGCTAAATTGTTCTCTGCTTAACAATAGAGAAGTAATTTATTAATTGATCACCCTTAACACAGCATGCTGCCAAAAGATGTTGGTCCTGTGACAGTTTCTAACGAGTGACTAACCAGACCTTTCTTGAGTTTGCTTTGTCCTAAACAACCTGATTATGCACTTGAAGACCAGGGATAACCAATAAAAACAAACTATCTGCAAGGGTTACAAGTGACCATCTTGTCAATAAATCTCTTTATGCTGTTTCTATAGTCCATTTGGCAGTTGATGAGGGTTACTCTGCACCTTCTTAACTTTGATCAAGTATTCAAGTATAACCTCACTTATAGCCACGCCAAAGATATCTGCAACAAAAAAATGCTACTCACAAATAATCTGATATTCACTTGAAGAGTCCCACCAGCCATCATATTGTAACACACCGGGTGAGGAACAAACTCACTATCCTTAACTTATAAGACAAGTTGCAAAGTTTCAATTAGTGTTAATTTGGTCAGTTTTTAGAGTTTAAGATTTTTTTTATCCCCCTCCCCCATCCCTGTGTCTTCTGTTAAATTGGGAAATGATATGTTTGAAGCTTTTAAATTACCTCTGGCAACAAAAATAGATGAAGTATTGCATTCACTCATGTCTGTTTGTCCCTCCATACAATATCTCCAAAAGTTCTCAGTGAATTTCTATATCATTTTATAGAAGTACAAGCAATGAGCTAATGAAGAATTGATTGAATTTTGGTGTAGGTCCAGGTACCTCTATTGATGCTGTCATTGGTATGCGCTCTCTGAGTGCTTTCTAGTTTGTAACATCTAAAAATAAATCTTAATTCCTGTTATTCTTGAGGAATCTCCTCTGGGTCATTGGGGAGGAGGTGCTCTACAGCTGTGCTGAATGCCTTTTTTATCCTGTGGATTGAATTAATGTAATTTGAGATTTTTAATATGTACAACACCTGGTAAATACTGCTGAATAATTCCACAAAACATACCAATAATTTATTATTCGATTTATGAAAAAATGTCAACACCACAACCTTCAAAATGGGCTGAAAATTCATGACTATTTTAAAGGGCATTCTTTATTGAAGAAGAGCATGAAAAAATATTTTTTAAACAAAAAGACAGGTCAGTCTATTCACTCTATAGAAACCATCATGTGATCAATGTCTTGGCAGCATGCTATGTTGGACAATAAAAAATATTGGAATATAGGGTGATCAATGAACAGGTTACATCTCTCACCTTTTGTTGAGCTCAAAAATTTTCTGAATTTTCTAAAAACAAACATGAATGCTACCAGACAAACTGAGGAATAAATTTATCAATAACTTAGATTGCAAGTTGTACCTCCCCCCCCAAAAAAATCTATTTAGAGAGGGAATTTCCAAAAAACAAGAAAAAACATCTCTCGACATAACAAAGAGTCAATGTTGAAAATTTCAGCCATCTAGCTTCATTGGTGTGGCCTGTATGCGTGATCCTTGGATACTTACGTAGCCAGCTAGCCGAACCAACTTGAACTTGAAGGCCGTAGAGTACAACAGCCGAAACGTTGTATGAAAAATCACCAAGATGAGGATGGTCCGAATGATAATAGAAACAACTTGAACTATTTTGACAGTTTTGGTAACAGCTTCTAATAATGATTTTCCATATACAGTGTATTTTTTTTCTCTTTTCTCTGAATGATTGCTTGTGAGTCTGTCTTGTAGTGCTGCCTGAACCTTTTTTAGTCAGGGAGACCCTTGAAGAGCTCTTCTCCAGTTCTAGGATTATCAGTGATATAATGCAGGCATTAATTTATATGTATGACTCTCTTCTAATTTACCCCTCTGTAGACTGATCGAAGGGTCAACTTTGAAATTCCCAGAAGGACAAAATTGATCAACCGCAATAGACACCTAGAGGAAAGCCAGAGGGCACAATTTCTGAAATGGTTGTGACAATAACAACAAAGATGGAGACGAGTCAAAATGAACATTTTAATCTGTAGATCTTTGAAAACATTTTCAATTTCAATGAAAAATGAGATAAAGCAGGTTGATTGTGCTGCATTTAGATATTTATCAAAAAATTCAGAAGTGTTTACTGTTACTTAAAAGAATGACTTAGTGTTCTTGTTTATCAGCTAACAAATGTCATATCTATCCTAAAGTCCATGTGTAGTATTGCATTCTTCTACCATTGTCATGACAGCTGAAAATTATGGCTCAGTTGAGCAGGACACATGGAAGAACACTAACGTTCTGTCAAAAAATGCGAGACAAAACACAACAAATGTCATATCTATCCTAAAGTCCATGTGTAGTATTGCATTCTTCTACCATTGTCATGACAGCTGAAAATTATGGCTCAGTTGAGCAGGACACATGGAAGAACACTAACGTTCTGTCAAAAAATGCGAGACAAAACACAACATGAGCAGTGTTGCCAATTATGGTTGTTGTCTATAGCTAAAGCTGTCTTCTGAAATGGCTAAAATCGGCAAAAGTTTTTCATTGTATTGCTGAAAAAGCCTTACTCATTAAGAGCCCCATCAAATAAAATTACTGAACATAAAGACTTGAGAATAAATTGATAAAGAATGTACCTTTTACTTCCATTAACCTTACTATTTTTATCTTTTTATTTCCATGTCCAGATCTTTTTGTTGATCAAATCAAACTGAAGAAAAAAAAACAGCCAGATTTAGCAAAAGAATGGCTAATTTAGCAACTCCCAGTATAGGGTCTCTCCCCAGAAGCCTTTACCCTCATTCAACTGTTATTATGAGATCGGCTCTTACTGGTCAGCCTGTGACCTTAATTCAGATACTGATAAGACCAGGTGATAAATACCAGGTTCTATGTAGGAGAAATAACTGACGTGTTATTTAAATACAGGGTATAACATAGATGAACTTTACCATCCATTTTCTGAGCCCCTAGTCTCATTCGCAACTTTTAAAATCTCTTTTTTTTGTTATCAGCTCAGGTGTTGTTAGTAAGGATGCTCTCTCCACATATGGCATTTATTTAATGAGAAAGAAATATCTAATAGTCATTCTATGAGATATCTCTGTAGTACAGTAAACCTTTATAACATACTAAAATTTATGAAGAAAAGAATTGAAATACAACCATTAAGTTTAGAATTGAAAATGAGAAGTTGATGTCATGTTTCATTGATGTGGGAAGAACAGATACTAAGGACTAAAAGGCTGGACCATGAAACTAGGAATATACCAAGTTTGTTATGGTCAATACTTTCGCCACATTAATCAGACTTTGTTTAGCTTATTCTCGAAGTGGTGATTGGCTGCTTGCTTTAAGAATTAGTGTGGCTGAGGTGTGATAGATGGAAATGTAACAGAAGTTTGCAGGTGTTGCTTATTAAATCACTGTAGCCCCACAAATGGTCCAAACAACCAGCCAAGGGGGCACAGGCTCTTCTCTCTGAGCTCAATTTTGGGGCTACAACTAATTAGCTCTCATTAACACAACAATGAATCAAAAATAATTTTTGTGTGGGAGATCTTTTGAAAGTAACATTTTTGGGGCTACAACCATGAAAATTAGCATGAGTATACCAGTAGACACTTGAAAACTTTTTTTTGGGGGGGGGGGATGTCACATACACTAGAATTTGATTTATACAGTATAGTCCATGGAAAAGTTTGTCTTATTAATTTTACAGACCACTAGCTTGTAAATATTTTTTTCACTTAATGTCGATCGATTAAATGGAAAAATCAATTTTAGGAGTTGAAAAGAACTAAATTGTTTTTTAAATCACTAAATATAACATTTGTTGGAATCTGGCCCGAGAATTTTTGAGCTTTTACAACTTGGAAAGTATCATTTGTAAAACCAGTCAGGTCAGTTTAACCCAGGCCTTTCTCTATAGGGGCTATATTGTACATTTGAAAGGATGGATCAAAATAAGCAGACTATTAGAGTGTGTATGTGTGTTTTTTGTTATAACCAGCGCACTAAGAGACTAGTTATTACTACAGCCTTGACTAACAATAACCGGTCAGGTACAGTATAAGCAGTTTCCATGACTTTCACTAATAAAACTTTTATCTCTGGAAAACGCTGGTCCAAATGAATTGCAACAGACAGCTTATTTTGAGTCACCCCTGTAATGTACTAATTTCTATCCAGATAGTATTCCAGTTCTGACAAGGGGCCCTAGAACCTGAGATCTTTTGATAAGGTCATGATAAAAAAAAAGTTGTTGATAATAACTGGTTTAACTTCTATTTGGTGTCTACCTCCCCTGAAAAGCTTAAAAGTAAAACTGAAGTTACCTGTAGTAAGGTGTTATTGTGCAAGACTGAACACTTCCATCTTACTTGGGTGTTTTGATTAAGTTTAACTCATAATTCTAGCTCTGTTACATTTAACATTATTAGTAGAAATCATGAACCAAAACTCTTACAATGTTTCATCAGTTTTCAAGTCTGGCTGGCTGGCTGGCTGTATATGTATCATGCTTTCAGGCTGCAACAATACTTTTTTTTTTTTTTTAATTTTTCAAACCCCACCCTAAATAGGTTATCAGTGGGCAGTTCAGTTTGTGATATAAGTTCATGCTAAAATGCTAACCTTAGTTTGTATCTGCTTGTTTTTTGTTTTTCTAAACATAGACTCTTTTATTGATCACTGCTCCGCAAAGGGCAAGAGAAGTTACTTATTCATTGATCACCCCTTTTTCCAATTTTTAATTGATCACCCCCCAACATGGTGTATTGCCAAAGATGTTGGTCACATGACAGTTTCTATTGAGTGATTAACCAAACTTTTCTAATCATTAATTGCAATATTTATATAATGTCAGCCAACAGACATAATTAGTTAGTTCTCATTACCCCAACAATAAGACAAAAATAAGTTTTGCGGTTGGAAAAGATCTTTTTATAGATCTTTTAAAATTACATCCAGTCTTTAATAGACAGAAGTTGCCTGAGAAGTCAACTGTAAGCTTATATATTAAAACCTCTTAGAGTAAGCTTGATTCAATGGTTGAATTGACATTTTGTTTCAAATGGATCCATACATCTCAATAAGGTGCTTTTTGGTCTGTCAGTCGGTCAGTTCCAGATTCATTGAATAACTAAAAAAAGGAAGAGGTGTAATGTCATTTAGAGCATCTATTCCAATTAGAAAGTGACAAGTGTAATAGTTATCCATTGCAAGATAGAATCCCTGACACACTGATAGAACTGTGTTGACATCAATCTCAATGAAACAGAAATTTTGTTGACTTAGCCATAGAACTGTGATGATTGAAATTTCCATCATTTGTCTTTGGTAGGTTGCACTGGGGATAGAACTTGAGATCCTGTTGCTCATTATCTTATTTACTTTACCTCAGAATGATGTCTGAAACTCTTTGCATTGTTATGCATCTTTGTCTCTCTTAGCGGGTAAAATTTCATGAACTTGAAATTACCAAAAGGGCAAGAAAGTTTACTAAGTATTGATTTCTCTTAGGAAAAACTTTGAATAACCTTCAAGTGGCTTGCATTGTTCATATTGATTACACTACATGTTCAAGACTTGTAAGATCACAGCTCATTTCTTCACCAATGAGCCAGCCATCAAAATTTGCAAAAAGAGGCAAATATGGTGTGTCCAATTCATGAAGAAACCAATCATTATCAATAGGTTATATCAAAAGTACTATACCTGCTCCTATCTAAGCAATGCATCCAGCTCCTTTAAAACATTAGGTTTTCCAATGAGATACCCTTTATGATAATGTGTGGTTAAAACCTTCAACCAAAACCCTCAGCATAGTCAACCAGCCAGCCTAACTTGAGAACTGAAGAAACCTATCAAGTTAGTAGGCTGAAAATTTAAAGTCACTCTATCATCTGAAAAAAAAAATTTTTTTTTTTTTCTTTCACCCTGCTATAGGTTTTTTTTAGTGAGGATAGGATCCAATTTACAATGTAAGTTTATGCTAAATTGGTCCCTCATTTTGTGTATGGCAGCATTCACATTTGTTTTTCTTTTTTTAAATTCAGACTTTATTAGTGATCACCACCCAATAGAAGGTGAGGGAAGTAACCAAAAACAATGTTGGTCTCCCTCTACTACTTTATGCTTTCTAGATCTCCATGTTATTCAGCTATTATAATTATAGCAAGATCTCACCAGCCTCAAACAATGCTTGCTCCAAACAGAATTTAGCCACAGACAACTTTTTGTTCTATTCCTAAATTGCAAAGATACCCCATCAAATTTCCAATAGTCCTGGTAATCTGAATGAGAAAAGACTCCATAAAAGTTGGTATTTTTATAGCATGGGGTGAACCTATTGAATTCTGATTGTAAAGCCTTACTATCAATATACGCCTTCCTCATGTGAGTCTGAAACCGGCACTAATCTCCCCAGCTGCTACCTTTTTAGTCAATAACAAGTTGCATGTCGCAGCTGGTAGTGTTTTGTCCTATTAACAAATTGATGACCGTTTATGGTTGCTGTATAACAATACCCGTCTGGATTGGAAACAGATTGATTTCAGCTTCAAATCAACTAAATCCTTTGAACTAAATTTACTTACCATATTTACTTTAGTACAATGCAAGAAGTTTAATGGGAAATCAAGGTAGAAATTAAGGAGCAAGCAGCATTATTCTCAAGTGTTAAAGAACGATATATATATGTTACTGATTTTTTTTTTTGCTACAAGAAGTAGGGGTTGCATTTTATTTGAGATTGCATTCTTCTCAAGAAAATATGGCACATGCTCATCCTTCTCTGAATCTCATCTTATCAGTGAATGCCTGAAAAATCTAATAGATATTTGAGAAAGTTAGTCCATCTTCTTGAATTAAAGTACCCCTAAAATGCAAAATATCAAGGTGACTTGCCACATTAATAGTGAGGTCTGTGTTTGTGCCAACCTCAATAATAATAATAATGTGATATCTATCAGTATCTTCTAATATATATTTAAGAACATTCGTGTGTTTGCCCATCTTCTCATCCTAAACAGTACTTAGTGGTCAGGTTTTGAATTAGGGTGCCCCTTAAATATACTCACTTCCATAAAAGCATTTTTATTTCTGACATTGATTATAACTTATCACAGGGAATCCAATAGTTTTTTATGCCAAATATGCCTTCATTATCAATACCACTTTTCAGCATGAACAACAGTCATTCTGCTAGTTGCTAATAAATGCATTATATAAATACAAGTTTTATTTCATTTTTCATACTGATGTACGGAATAGAACAGTAGAAGTCTGTACGCAGTATTCCAGCAATTTTTATTCACTACCAGCTAGTTGAATTAAAAGCCATAGTTATTGCTCTCAATTTAACAAGGTTTTTAAGTTTTGTTACTGTAGTGATGTTGAGTACAAATAATGGTTGAAGATGATCCCAATGAAGCTTGGATTATTAGGACTGTACTCTTGTTTCTTTTTGTAAGATGTATATTTGTTTTCGTGCTTATCTCACAAGCTACTGACAGTGAATTGAGTAGATGTAGAGGACATGTCTCAAAGAGTCCCCAAAATATCAACCGGTTCATCAACAGTTCTCGCATAGATTAACTTGCGTCCTTATTTTAGTTATGGACGCAATGTTTCAGTCATTGTACCCTCTGGTTGTCTGTCATAGTCTGTAACTTTCTGGGAATTTCATACCGAATCTTTTATTCTATCCACGGGAGTAGATTGTTCTCATTCCACTGTCCATATGAGAGGATATCACACATCAGTGAATTTTTTCTGATTAATTTTTCCATGTGATGTCGCTTGTTTGGCTCTTCCACTGAACCAGTGTTTTTACGCACTACCCAACCCAGGGATTGAACTCGCAACATCTTGGTTAGTTATGCTTAACCAATGCTTTTATCCACTCCATGTACTGTTGGACAATTTGATGTATGATAAACCGGTGTATGATAATAATTCCTCATCTGGGTGACAAAAGTCTTAATGGAATTATTTACCATTAAATTGTTCAGTAATCTCTTATTGCTTCTTAATGGCATTGGAGCTGGAATTTTTTTTTTTTTTTCTCTCTTCCTATGGTTTTTCTAATTTCAAAGTTATAGGATATTTGCCAAAATTACTGCTAGATAACCTTCATGGGGAAATCAGCCATGTTTATGATACCGAATGAATTATGTATGAAATTATACACGAGAGAACAAGACAAAAATGACTGAAAACATATGGAACTTTAGTCATGGATGGATGAAATTTCTGGATTAAGACTCATAAGTAGATGACATTAAAATAATTTGAGAAGCACTGGTTTAGAATTTCTGATGCTCTGATCTAGAAATTGTTATAATTGAGACTGGAAAGAGGATTTTAAGAACGACCAAAACTCCCAAGCTTATGTAAAATTTCCTCCAAGTACTTTTTCTACTTTTCTCATGCAATAAATGAAGCCAAGGATAGGTTTATAGTCTCAAAATAAATGTACTCCAATTTTAATAGTTTGCATAATAATCTTATGCGGTGCAAATTTACTCCTAACAAAAGTGTACTTGAGCAAATTTAAGTTTGAAATCAGTTCAAGATGTCCGTACCTTACATAAAAGAATCACCATAGCCTGCACATGTACCAGAACTTGGGAAATTATGTAACTAATTATTCTAAAATCTATCTCGTATTTTGTCTAAAATTTTCTAAAAAAAAATACCTGCACAAGATTTGAGTATTGTAGATCAAAAATTACCATAAAGACCCAAAAAGCTCTTTTCTGAAAACAAACTCTTTTAGATGGCCCCTAGTGGTGTGTGTACTTGGCAAATTTTCATTGTTGTTGCCCAAGAAATATGACCAGGAGTGACTGCAGATGAGCTTAGAGAGAGTAATCTGTAGCCCGCTTGACTGGTTGGTCAGGCAGGTCATTTGTGGAGTTATGGTGTTTTGATAATTCATACAATTACTAATTACTACATTATCTTGGGTAACTAACCTTTAGTGTGTTGATTGCAAAGCGTTTGTACGCATGCCCACGCACCAAACTCGAAGGGAACTATGGCTCTAGGGTAATGATGTATTGACAATTCTTTTCATTATTCAAACTCAATTGAACAGCTCCGTTTGGATGGAAAATATTCACCCACCTCTACTTTTTTTGAAAAAATTTTTGATAAGTGACAGGTTTTGTTTTGCTTTAGACAAGATATCATTTTTGATAAGATATTTAAAAAAATCTGGACACTAAATTCTTTTGTGCTGTATCAGTAATACCACCCACACGATAAAATCTAAATGGACATGGCATTATTCTTAATATGAAATGCTTTTGTTGCTGTCAGCTTTCCTAAATAGATTGTCAATCCTCCTAAGGGGAGGGAGATCTTATCAGAGAAGCCCCTAAGCAACACTTGACTAAAGCAGAACAAAAGAATCTCAAACTTCAAAAGCAATCAGCTTAGCTCTGGCCTACAAGTGGGGAGCTCAGATCTGAAAAAAAACTAAATCTGCATTAACTTAGCTAATGTGATTGCTAAATGGTTCAACCCTTCTACTTCAATAGGAAACCCTGGGATGAAAAGTTAATGTCGCAGGTTCATTTGTTAGTTGTCAGACCTCATAAAATGGATATATTTGAATTTCTAAGAATATTTTTTCATTTTTTTTGAAAGGAAATAAACTACCGAACTCTCTTCAGAGGAAGAGTCCATTGTTTCAAGTGCTGGGAAGACATTTTTATCAAAAAATTATCCTTAGGTGGTAGAGTCCATATTGCAGGCAAAGAAACCATCATCCTGTTATATAATATATGTAATGTTATTATATAAATAGATGAAAGAAAACCAATTTCAATACAGAACAAAGACGTTCCTTTTATGTTTCATCTTTTATTCATTTATTTATTTTTTTCTTTCTTTTTTCTGTTATCAAAGTGTTTGATATTTGAATGAAGACTACCCTCACTGTAATTGTCATGTTACCTCCTACCACTTCTGTTTGGCTGAAGGCCAGGGTGTTGAATGACATCAGTAGAGCTTGATTTTGAGAGAAGTCGAAGTCATAAATGATACATGGTGGAAGAGAGACATGTTATATCTTCAAGGAGCCAAAAATTTTTTTCTGTTACTATATCAATCAGAGGTTGTAAGTGATACATTGTGGAAAATATGTTGCAGTTCAAATTGTTGTTTTTTGGGTTTTTTTTTTTTTTTTTTTTTTTTTTTTTTCTCCAAGTATTGATTGGGAGTCGTAATTGATACATAGTGAAAGACAGGTGTGTTCATTTCAAGTTACTGGAATTTTTTTGTTACAGTACAATTGAATACAAATAAGTTAGGAAACAAGATGTCGAGTTTGCATAGAAAACTGTTCATCATAATCTTCGTCACTTATAAAACAACTGGAAACTGATATAACTAATAAAGAATATCACACTGAGATCAAAATTGAAGCAGCTTTATTTCCTCTAAATAAAATTACTTCAATTTTTTATCTCTATTCCGAGAAAATTGACGAGCTTGTATTCAATAGACCTCATCTTTATTTTTTAAACTGTTGTATATTTTGTTTTTGAGTACAATTAAAGAAAAAGCAAGTTTGAATATTACAGTATTTCATTTTTTTTAAATTAAGATTTCTAAACCCAAAAATAATCGTTGAAAACTTTTACTTATGTGAGGGGTGCAAATTTAAGTTTTGTCGGGGGCTCTGTCAAGCCTATGACCGCCACTGATATACATGATAGTAGATACAAATTTTAGGACAAACTCCGTGCTTGGAGTTGATCTTGGGATCCTCTGTGACCTGGGCAAGCTCTACTTACGCGTCTTCAGCAACATAAGTTCCAACATAACAGGCAAGCAAACCAAAAATATTTCAGTGTTACGTAATTCATTCAAATATTAGAAAATAAAACACTATTTTTTTAATTTGATTTTTTTTTTTTTAAATTTATTTATGACATTGTGTGATTAGAAACAAACTACAGAAAGTATAATAAACATCTCTCAATTGTAGACCATGTAGTTAACCTCGTGACATCCTTGATGAGGGTATGAGCAGAAAATGATGTATACATTGACTTTTTTTTTCTATTGCTACCCAGTGGCTATACTGCTACTTCACAGATTATTTACTCCAGTGACAGACTATTTTTAGCAGTAGAAGAGGAAAAAATCATGATTGAGCACATCTTGCAATTTTCAAAAAATTGCAAAATATACTTTGAAAGTCTGTAAATTTTACGGAGAAAATCAGAAAGGAAGTGATTGTCAGTGGTCAGGAATTGATGCAAGGATTACCAATAAAATAGATATCGATATAACTCATGTGTGTGTATGTTTTATGGATCTAACTAAAAGTTTTTGAGAAAATCTTAGATGAAAAAAAAAATATATATATATATATATCTCACACACTTTTTTCAGAACACAATAACAGATCCCGAAGAAATAAAAAAGAAAAAAAATTTTTTTTTCTTTGTTTTTGCTAGAATCGACCTCAAGATGTGCTGTAGGTAATTTGTGACCAGCTGATTTCAGACATGCCTTTATTTCTGTTCTGTATTGCATAGTTCTTGACATCTTAAGCAATATAGACACACACTCATACTTTGTTCTTTCATAATATAGATACTTTATATCATAGATGTAAATGCTTTGCTAACATTTATGCTATAGAAATGCATTGAAAAAAGGGGGAAAATGGATCGTCAGTGGTCAGAAATTAGGGCAAATGTTACTGACAGAAAAGGGTTGTTTCATGTATAAATTACATGAATGAGGTAGCGGCAAAATATTAGATGTTAAACCCCCTAAAATTTCAAAACGGCTTCGCCAATTTCTGCTACCATAAGAAAAGAATATTAATGGCTTACTAATTTACAAGACGTTTACCATTTTATTTTGTTGATCCATTAATTGTGAATGACAGAAATTTCAGCCGTTGCATTTCTATAGCTAATTCAATAAAGTTTGTTTTATTGTGATTGATGGCAACTCTGTTCTGAGTCAGGGATCTTATTTTACTATGGATAACTTGCAATGGGAAAGGGTTTTCATCTTGCTATAGATAACTGTTACACTCGTCACCTTCCGCTGTTAATGGGTTAAAGTGAGTAGATCAAGACTCAAATTATTTTAAATGATTGTCTATCTTCAAAGTTATGTGAAGGATTGGTTGAACGACTACAAAGCTGATACTCACTTCATGCTCCACATGTTGCCGGAGGAGGATTGGTTTCATTTTGTGTCCCCCCCCCCTCCTATCATCTGATTATTGAAGGTCGGAAGTGGCGGGGGGATAGACTGTCTAAAAATATCTCCTTTCTAAGAGGGTCACAGCTAAATAAAGAAAAATGCACATGTCCACAAAAGTTGATAAAGGACCTATTCCGTGTCATTTCAAGGACCGAGGAAGTATTGCTATTATAGATGGGAATTTTATATACTTGAAACTCATTACAGCTCAAGGCCGAATAGGAAGATTGTGTTGCACCTCAATCGGAGGGGGGGGAGCATTTGAAGCTCTAGAATCTACCTGGACTTGAACACCAACCATTGGCATTTAGGAAACTGTTGCGTGTGTGTGTGTTACATATCTGTATAACCCCCTCCCTACCTACTTACAGTTGTACAAGAAGCATTGGTGATAGAATATGAAATATCATGACAGCAGTTCAATGTTATAATCACTGAGCTGTAATGCTGTTGTTTTATCTGTCTGTACATATAATTTCTCCAAAAGTTCTCCATGAATTTCAATGGAATTTTTTGGATGGATGGTCAATAAGTTACAGAAGTGATTAAATTTTGGGGTGGCATCGGCAGAAGTATATGATCTCTGAGTGCCTTTTTATCTTGAAAAAGTGCCCACAGGGATACTGGAAACCATTTCTCTTCCTGAAAGGGAAGGAAAAGAAGTGTTACTTGATAACAATTATCAAGTGAAATTGGTTGAGTGAATCTGGTTGTTAGAACGTTTGTAGGCAATCGGCTTTGGATTTCTTTGAGCTCATTTGCTTCTTAATTAGCTGCTTTCAAATTGTACTAAACTCTTCCACAAGTGAAACCAGCCTTAATTAGAGAGGCTTATGCAGATATGTAGGGATCGCAGTTTTTTTGATATCTCTAACATTTTCAGAAACTCAAGATCAATATAGATGAAGTTTCATGTTTGAACTCTTTGATCCATTTGAACTCTTTGTTTCTTTTTTTTTTTTTTTCTATGAACTTATCCAAGAAACAAGTTTAAAATGATGGATAGAGAGAGAGAGAGAGAGAGAGAGAGAGAGAGAGAGAAGGGAAAAGAGACGGATTCTTATATCTAAAATATAGATTTTCATGCCATTTATCCTGAAAAAATATCTAGATACTATTTCATCCAGTCTTCTCCCATGGCCAAATTTAAAGATCTTTTTTAGTTACAGGAAAAATATTTCTACAAAAGTCAAAATTTTTCAAATTATTAGCTCTTGTTAGAGTGGAGTTTGATCCTGAAGCACCAGTCCTGCTTCCATTTTAAAGATTTGATTGAACATCCAGTTAAAGAAAAATGATCACCTTTTCATGATCGTTGATGCAGATGAACTTATAATCTTTTCAAGAATTTTTGAGAAATATTCCTCTTTTCCTGCTTTACCATTCTCCTCTTTGCTTACTTGAACTGTTACATTTTGCCCTGTCCAAGGCCTGTCTATGGTAGTGGCTATCTATGGCAAGTTGAGACAAGTATATCTGAGCTTACAAAAGTTTACTGTTTGGTGTTATTAATTTTCATTGAATTGTTTTTTGTTTGTTGTTTTTTTTTTTTTTGCCCCAGTTGAATCTGAACAGGAATAGAAAAGTTTCTTCTTGAACTTTTCTTTGGCCTTGAAGTTAGCTAGCAGTGTCTTTAATAAGTTTGTTTTTTGTAGCTACTGACAACCAGAAGGATTTATCACCAATATTGTTCTTTATTTTCGCTTCCTTGAGGCTCCTCTTTGTTGATTTCTTTCTAATGATAGAAGTTGTAGCACCACTTCGATGTTCTGATATGAAGTATTTTCATCATTCCAAACTTCAACAAGCTTTATCTTATTTGTTTTGACATTTTTGGCTAAAATATTTATCCGCCTTCGAATCTAATTTTAGAGAATTCTGAAAAAAAATTTTTTTTTTTTTTCTCTCTTCAGACAAGACTAGCTTATTTTTTTGTTTTGGAATTTGACCTGATGTCAAACAACCTCTGTGTTCTGTTGTTAGTATGCATGTACATGTGTACGCTCTTAAAATCAAAATCTATTACTAACACCTTTGAAGATGAGAGTAATAATGAAGATTTTAGTAACTATTCAGGAAGTGTTGTTTTATGTATTTTGATATTTTAAGATCATTAACTCTACCCACCAATTTGGAAGAGGTATGTATTCACTTGGGAGATTCTATGTAGCCAGACATAAGTTCTCAATAAATTTCAATTACATTTTGTGGAAGGTTGAGTCATGAGCTAAGTAAGAATTGGTTAAACTGGAGGTCAGATTCAAGATTTGGGGATGGATCCAGGAATTTATATTCTATGAGATATATTTTTTCATATTAAGACAATAGTCCAAAAATCAAAATTTAGTTACCTCCTTTGCTCTTTATCACTATATGAAATGATTTTCATTCAGTGTATATTGGCTGTGGTATGCACTCTCTGAGTGCTTTCTAGTTTATATTGAAAAATTACAATCTATTTTTCTTGTATATCTACACACTCATAAGATTTGCTTATATACGAGGTGATGCCCAAAAGTTCCAGAAATCTGAACATTGAAAGCAACCTGTATGCAGCTCAGCCTTTTATCGCTAGGTGATGCCAGCAACACCCTTTGTACATCTGCGTACCGATGGCTGTGTATGTGTGAATAGATGTATTACTGAGTTACTTATTTTCGTAACATCTTGTATAGATGATCTGGCTATTTTTGCAAATCACACAGAGCAAAAAACCTGCGTCAAGTTCTGCTTTAAGATCAACAAGAAAGCTGCAGAAACTCCCTGGTTGCTTCAAGAAGCCTTTGGTGACAATGCCAAGTCCCAGAGCAGTACATTTCTTCTGGTATAAGCATTTCAAGATAAGTCTAATATCTTAAGACAATGGCCTTTCTGGATGACCATTGACGAGCACAACACCGGAAAATATTGAATGCAACAGGCTATTGTAGATGAACTATCTATGATGTTTGTAATATTGTAGGACTGTCATATGAGAGAATCAAACGCCTTTTGTCAGACTGGTTGGACATGAGACGCAGTTCCTGGATTTCATGTGATTCCCCATTCACCCTATTTACCTGACCATCCAGCCTGTGACTTTTTTGTGTTTACTAAGCTAAATTTCCGACTGAAGGCACATTGTTTTGACTCAGTTGGAGATATCCAGAAAGTGCATAGAATCATAGAAAAATTGCTGTAACAGCTGTATACATGCCCAGGGGAACTACTTCAAAGGGACCTAGGAGTTAGGGTAGGTTATTCCTTGCCATGTTCAGATTACTGGAACTTTTGCATAGCACCTCATAATGTGTATAGTAATATTGTTCATGTGTAATACTGTTATTGAAGTGCAAAAGAAAATGATAGATTATTTATAACCAATCGTGAAGTGTGATCAGAGACAAAGAATCTTTTTTGAAAGTTTTATAACAGAAGAAGCTTTAAACATGAAAAAAATGCCTTATTAATCAAAAAGAAGACTTAAATTTATTAACAGTTACCATGTGACAGTTTGGTTTCGGTTCCTTGTAATTTTAGAAGTTCAGTGCTGAAATTGTTCTATTATGTTGTTAGTATTAGACAGCAGCACAATTATTTCCCTCTCTTACTCAGAGATAGATATGTATATGTGTGTGTCTGTGTGTCAGTATACTTAAGTAGAAGAGGGAACCTGACCTAAGTTTGGTAATGCTAAGAATTCTTCTTCCAAGGTCAGCTTTCTATTTGTTTACAAATTCACCAAGGAAAGAAAAAAAGCAAACACAATTTCTCTCATTCAAGAGCGGAAGGGGGGAGTGTATTGTCACTGTTATAAATTTAAAAAAATAGGTTTAATGAGGTGCTTGTCTTGTGAGAATGAAAGATTTTCCTTTCGTGTTGGTTAATTATTTGAATTGGGTAATTTCTAAAAAAGCCTCTGTTTTGTGTTAACTATATAATGTTTCATGGTTCCTTTTTCCTGAAGGAAGAGATTTTTTTCCCTCCGTTTGCTTGTTTTTATTCAAAACTCACTTTATAAATTATATTATCTGTCCCTCCATTACCTAATCACAAACAAGGCCATGGTTAATTGTGTGCGTTTGGTGTTTGTTTTGGGGTTGTTTTTTTTTGTTTTGTTTTGCTTTTTTAAAAATCTTCTTATACCACCTATTGGCTGGTCTATATCCAACGACAGACATTAAAAGACTGATGATGATGATGATGATCCCACCTATCTTTTCTCTTCTCTGTTGATACTAACACAAAGCCCTTAACTCCCATGATTCTGCTGGAATAGTGTTCATTGAGCAGAGGAAAATGAAGGTTTGGGTTTTTTTTTTTTTCTAAAAATGACCAAATACAACTTACACCTGTGGAAGGACGAAGAATGTATTAGCCAAAATGTTGAAAGTAAAAGACATAGAAGATAGTTGAAAAAAACAAATATTTGAATGAAATTGGTTCCCTTTTGTTAACTAGTCCCAAATGAAACGAAGAGTTTTTTCTTAAAATGCACCCACATTTTTCCTAGTAAGTCGAACCATTACTTTCAGTCTTACTTTGGAAATATATAAAATTTAGCGTATGAATATGTTCATTTTTAAGATAGCTGGTTAAAGGGGTGCATTTGATTACTGATGAAGTTCTACCCTAAGATAAATCCACTGGTAGAATTTGGGCAGATTGTAATTTTTTTTTAACCTCTGCCAAAGAAGTTGGAGGAGGTATATGTATTCACTCTTGTTTGTCTGCACAAAATTTTACTTCTCAATGAATTTCAATAAAATTTTTTGGAAGGTTGGGTCATGGACTAAGGGAGATTTGATCAAATTTGGGGGCCTATCCATAAATTTGTTTTCAATTGAGAGCTATTTATTGATATATTACAAAACAAAACACATCTGCTTCTCCTTCATTGTAGCCATACATGAATTGATTTTCATTCAGCTTTTAATTGGTGTAAAGTGTAGGTTGAGGTTTGTGCTCTGAGTGCTTCCTAAATTCTGTATTTAGCTAATAGCAGATTTAATTAGTAGATTGATAAATGGATTTTAATGCAGCATGTTTCTCCCCTTTCTTCCGAGTTCAAAACAACATTTATTCTAACTGCAATCAGCAGTGACCACTAGCCTGGAAGACTGGACAACAAATTTCATTGATAACTGGTCAGTGATCATAATTCCTTTCCCATTGCTGTCCCTTCTCGTCCAAGGTTTAGATTTAGTAGCCCACTTGTTTGGCATCAGTTAATTAATTATACTGCCAATTTGTATTCAATGTGGACAGTTCGTTTTTTTATTAATTAAATATTGATGTGTAAGGCTTCTTTCTTGCGTCAACCTGTCTTTAGTATCAAATGAACTAACTTGATGGTATCGCAAATTTTATTATTACTTATTTCAACATATAAATGATCCTCGAGTTTTTTGTGTCAACCATTTTATGATATGCCAGTGTAGAAAATTTGGCTACATATCAGGCAATGAGACAGTGCTCAGGGAGAAGTGGATTCATGCCTTTCCCAAAGACATTATTGCTAAGTGGACATGTCAGTAAGCTCTCCACATGTTGTACGTACACCAAGAAATCAATTTTCTATAACATTACTTTTAAAATCTCTTCAAATTATCTAATCTCTTTAAAATGCCTATACCACCTGTCCATGGCTTTAGATGTGTGTACATATGCAGTGATTTGATTGTTTTCATTCATGCACCTGTTGCTGCTTTTGAGTTTGTTTTTTTTTTTATGAATTGCAATATGTTCTAGATCAGGGGTCTCCAAGAGGGTGGTACCACCCACAAGCAGACGATTTCAAGTAGGTGGTAGTTTGTTTTGAAGAAAATTAATATTTAATGTTTGGTAGATGGTAGCATGTTTTATTCTCTTGAAAATTTGTCAAAATAGGCCATGAGTGAAAAATGTCACCCATCAGTTGAATCATGATGATGAATGGGAGGCTTTTGGGTATTGCTGACGCAACTAATGTCACTTCATCTAGAACATATTGCAGCTCATAGAGAAAACTTAGAAGCAACAGGTGTGTGAATGTAAACAATCAAATCACTTGATGTGTATTCATATCTAAAGCCATAGACAGGTGGTATAGATACTTTCCTTTTCAGTATCTTTGTATCTGTCCAGTGCATGAATGACTTGGCACTCTCATTAGGTGCTTACAATAGTTCCTTATTTCTTGTATCTACTAACTTGTTGATTAGCTTAGTTTTATTCTTTTCCTTCTCCAAGGTTTGTTGCATAATTAAAGTGGCCGTTGACTAGGGAATGTATCACACATCAAAGGACCAACATGTATATCACAGCTGATTAGGGTCAAGTAGGTGTTATTCCAATGTCAGGAAGAAAAATCCTTTTGAAAACGGCATGTTTTTTTTTCTTATTTCATGGGACAACAGCTTAGTTGGATGACTCATAGGGACTTGGAATTACTAGTTTAATCCTGTGAGAACGTTTCCTGAAAACAATGCAGTATGCACAATAAAGAATCCTCCACAGCACCACACGGAGAAATCACAAACAGCACAGTATATTAGAGAAAAAAAAACAAAAGTCAGGGATATCATAGAATCCATTAGAAAACTGAAATGGCAAAGGGCTGATCATGTTGCAAGAATGTCAGACAACTAACGGACATCATGACTCCCAACATGGATCCCAAGAGATCATATGCAAAACTGTCTGGTAAAGTATGAGATGGCATGATGGAATAGACAAGTGCAGAAAGTATTCGCTCTGTGATGCCCATGATAGAGACGTCTTATTCCTGGGGGGAAGTCTCTCTAACAACAGACTCTATAGGGCCATTAATGATGAACATTTAGCTACAGCACTCCCTCACTTTTTTGGTAAAGGGAATGGCATTTCCTCACAATCTAAAGCAGCGATTCTCATTAATGTATAATGGCACAGTAAGAAATATATTTGAATTTCACTCTAAATCAAGTTTCGTTAAATCTAAATGGCTTTTTCAAGTTCTGGGCAGCATCCATCTTACCTCTTGATAGTCAATCAACCACTTGTTAGCCGTTTGCTAAAACCATTATATAAGGTCTATCTAGAAAGCAATGAGACAGTAAAAATATTCATCAACAATTACATGTCCACTTCATCTCTTTCAAAATAGGTCCCTTGGGAAGCCATACACTGATGGAGACAGTCTACACTGCCTTCAGCAGGTTAGTCAGTTCAGAAAATAGTCAAGGACTCAGATCTGGGGAGTAAGGAGGCTCAAGGATGGATAGTCAACCAAATTTACTTCTGTGGTGAGGACCTTGAACAACTCCTGAAAAAGGGTCCTCTCCTGACCTGCCTGACCTGAGGTCTTCCTTGTGACTATTTTTTGTTTCAAAAAATCAAAACTTCTTTGTTGTCATTTGGGAACTGTTGAGAATATCCAACAGGTCATAAAAAACCAACTGAAGGCAGTGTCAGTTAAAGACGTCCAACACTGCTACCTCAATGAAATGGGGCTCTGTTGGTGTGTGACTTCCCAAGGGAACTATTTTGAAGTAGATGAAGTTGATTTGTATTAATATTAAACATATTTTTTACAATCTGTCTCATTACTTTCTAGACAGACCTTGTATCATGCTTTTATTGATTGTAACAAGACAATGTCAACAATATTATTGAAAATCAGCAGAAACTCCTAGCCAAGTGTAAGCATTGTTTTATTTTTTTTACTTTGAAACCACAATGTGATTGAGAAATACCTTTTTTTTTCCTGGCTTTATCTTGCAAATTCCCTCACTTAAGTCTTAACTTAAAAGTTCAAAACTGCTTTTATTTTTTGAAAGGGGTACCTTTGTTCAATACCCCTGGCTACAATGTGTTGATTTGGCTGTTTAAAGGTCAGACAGATGAACATAACTGAACTTCTAGTATTATATAAATGATGAAAATCAGATCATTATTTTTCAAGTGAGCATGAAGACGAAGCTCTCACTTATATTGTATTTATTTATTTTTCTAATATATTTATTTTTTTAAAGTCAACTTGCTAGGAACATGCCTTGGAGTCCCATCAGTACTCACAGAAATTTTCATGGGTATATGTTGTATGGTTCCTGCATAATGCTGTCACATACTGACAGACATTTGGTGAATTATAGGAGATAGAAAATTTGTGCTGGGATTTCAATATGGCTGATAATTGTTCTTTCCTAGAGTCAAGTTTTTTTTCTATCTATTCCTCTTTTGAATGGACATTTTTCAGAATTTCAAATAGAATTTGTATCTTCTTCTATTAAATGGGGAACGATTCCTTCGATATTACTTCTAACACCTGCTTCCTTCACTCGTTCAATTGAAAGTGATATCTCAGAATTTTGTTATATTTATCTTAAAGCAGTTGGACAATATTTACTCTTCTATTACTCACACTTGACTTCCTAATAAGTACGACCCCCCTCCCAGATGTTGAATTTTCTTAACAGGCCTCTCGTCCATATTTATACTCCAAGCTGTGCATGTGTGCATGGACAAAACTTTTGCAACCAGCGCACGAGAGAAATTAATGTGTGCAAAAGATTGATCATCTATAATAATGTATTGATTAATAATTATACTCCTAAGTATAATACCGCAAATTATACTTATTTAAAATAATTTTTTAGATAACTGTTTCTGTCAGCTGATGTTTTATAGACTAAAAACAAGTTTAGGTTCTTCCCGACTGACGGGGTTCCATTGTGACAGACAGGTTGTATCATGTGAGCTTAAGTTGGAAGTGTTTGTATGCTATGCTTTACCATCAAAAACCAAGTGTATTGTCACCTCTTTTCTGAAGAGTTGCCAATTTAGATGCGATTTTCCGATTCTGGAAGTTTCTCTCAAATTCAAAAAGTTTTAGAAAAACTTAAATCAGCAACACTGACCTCTTAAATCATGAAAAATATTTCCAAAAGACATTGAAATACCGTCAAAGCTAAACTCACGAATTTAAAAAAAAAATATAGATTGAGAACACTGCTTTTATTCCCCAACAATTTTTAAGATAAAATAAAGTCTATAAAATTTTTTTTTTCAATTCATTGCCATCACGTGACAGAATTCCTTGTTTTAAAATTCAATCCATTTCTCTCCATGTGTTTCATAAGTAAAAAATATTTTGTAAGATTGAAAAAAAAATGTATAACACAGGTACAACTAAATGTTATACATAATTATGGTATTTAATTCATACACTTTCTTGCTCTTTATCATCTCTTATACACACACATGACCAAGCAAATTTTTATATTTACTTGAATTTTTTAAAAATTAGGCTTGTAACTTGTATATTTACATGGATTTTTTTTTATATCCATGTTTTCCAGCTGTATGTACAGATGATTGCAAGGGGAATTCTTAAAGTCAAGTCTAGCATAAAATCTCAGGTAGACGTGTTATTTTGTAGAATGCTTTTATACTTATAATATGTCAAAACCTACCAATACAGTTTTATTAGCCACGAGAAATAGGCTGTGCTAGAATGATCTTGAAACAATTTCAAGTTTACATTTGCACACGTATTCAGTGCGCAGATACTTCTTGTCAAAATGAGCATGACATAAGATTTTTGCGAACACTGACTATTGAAGATTAGAGGAAACATTAGTCATGACCACCTTTTTAGCCAATAGGCTCTTTACTCGTGAATTTCCATTTAAACTATCTTCCAGACTGTACTTAAAATCCAGTTGTTCATGCAGTCGTGATGCTGCTGCTTTATTATCCTAGGTCAATATACCACAGAACTAAAATAAAAACTTGACGTTTGTAACATTCACCTTGTTTTCTCCTTAGCATATTTTGTAAACAACAAATATATTTCGACGAGTCAGGCCATTATCAACGTCGAGTCGACAAATACCTCCAGGTTTTTATGAATCGGTTAGAAATTATTATGAAAAACACAATGACACTTCGTGCCAGTCTTGGAACATTAGTAACAAAAGTTTTTGTGATCGAGCGCCATGATGTGATCTTCAGCACAATTCCATCACCTCTGGTAAAATCATTGGATCCCAGTTAACCTTCCAGGACTATGTACCTCATCTTGAATTTTTTTTTTTTTTTTTTTTTGTGGTTGGGGTGCACAAAGGGGGGAGAGGCGTATGTAATTACATATTTAGACTTTTGGTCACACAATATCTCTAAAAGTTCTCAATGAATTTAAATGACATTTTGTGGAAAGATGACCCATTGAAGATTTGGTTAAATTTTGGAGCAGATCCAGAAATATTTTTTCAATTGAGAAATATTTATTTCATGTTGACAATAGTTCAAAATTAAGAAAATCTAAATTTACACCTGTACAAGCCATGCATTGCATCTGTATATGAAGTTATTTTCATTCAGTTTTTATTTGGTGTAGTGCTTTAGCAGAGATTCACTCTGAGTGCTTTCTAGTTTAACTTTTGTCTCACACCTTTCTTATCATATAATGTGTCGATGTGTGTCTGAAAGATGCCGAGAAATCTAACAATGATTTTTGGAAGGAAAAACTTTTGTGATCAACTTACTAATATTTTGTTACCACCCCTTTGACTGCTTGGGATGTGTAAGATGGCAACCACCCCACAATTGTAGCATTTTCAATGGCAATTAGGTTTTTAAGGGGGTGGTGTTACTTGTCCCATGCCCAACCCTCTTCCTCAAAGTGTGCTTGGATGGCTTTTACTCATTTACTCATAGCTAAGGGGACTGGTGGATTCATGCCTTTCCATGTCAGTAACTGCTATGTCATTCTTACTTCCTTAGTAAGATGAATTATTATTGCTTCTGATCTTGACTTCTCTCTCCGCTTGAATCTTCAAAGCCTTTCAGTCGAGGTAACGAGTTCTGAAATGCTAAATATTACTATATCTGTCCCATAATCTGTTACATTCACATATAGTATTCATAAACTAAATGTAACTATTATGGGACAGAGGTAGTAGTATTTTCTATTCTGTGTTAGAGTGAATGGGTAATTTGATTGCTGAATTTTACATCCAAACCTTTCTTGCTTCCAACCTCTTTATCACTTTTTTGGAAAGAGGCTGTCAGAAGCTTTAAGGTTAATTGGAATTACCATTTGGCTTTCTTGTCCTCTGTTTATAAAAAGCAATAGATACTTCTCCTTTTTACTTTTTCATGCATTGCATTGTGGGACTTGTAGTTGAACCACTGATTTAAACAAATGTTTTTACAAACTGGAGAAGGAAACGTGATGAAAATTCTGTCCTTTGTTGAATGAACAGTGAAAATTTTTTACCAAAATTCAATAGTTTTGTAATTCGAAAAAATATGGGTGCGTTTGCATATCAAGATTTTTGTGAATTTCCTAATGACAAATATCTGAATCGGCAGACACTTTATTTCAAAATCTCAGCCAAGATTTTGTGTTTTGTTGAATATTTTTGATTCAACTATTTTTTTTTTCTTCCTCAAAATGCATTGTGCGAAAATTTAAAAAGCAAACCATCTATCAGGAAATGGACTTGAGCAAGTTTTTTGGGTTTTTTTTTTTTTTTCCTCGGTAAGATCATGATGGAACTAGCTTAGACAAGTTTGTTTGTTTTTTTTGTTGTTTTTTTTTTTTTGTTTTGTTCTTTTCAATTAGGCCAACGTGGTTGCCTCTGGGGTACAATCAGTCAGATTGACATTCAGTACAAGCATTGACTCTCATTTATATTATAACCAATAGAGCAACAAATGGCATATTTGATTTATCAATTATTCATGGCTTAAAAGTTTCTCTTGTTGAGAATATTTAGGTCAACAGGTTGGTGGGGGGGAGCTTGACCTGTTAGATCGTCCCTCCCCATATTCTAAAGCTGAGACACATTTTAATGGAATTACGACGTATTTAACTTGTTTGCTACCAGAGGTCAGTCCAGTTCTAGATTACAAGATAACTCATTTTATGATAGTATGTTAATTGCAGGACAGGCACTCATTGTCTGAAACAGTAGGACTATCCAAATTTGAATGGAAAAATGATTACTCTAAAGAGTAAAATGGTCAATATAAGAGAAATCCCTCTTGTGAAGTCAGATTTTTCAGGAATATCTGACAGTTGAATATTTTCTGTTGTGATTAAAATTAGAGAAACAATTAGCCAAAGAGATTCTCATAACCAACAAGCTCAGGTCTTCAAGTTCAGCTTAAGGTGCCTGGAACCCTAGTACCCTCCTGGTTATTTGGCTTCTCAGGCATCACTGACTTTCTTGCCACTGTGTATCTATGCAGTACAAAGCCAATTTCAGCCTACCACTCTCCTCTGCCATGAATTATTCAAAACTGGATTCATGTTTGTTTTTTCATGGCTGCCAGTCGAGAGCAGAAGAAATTACAACAATCCGTTTTCTCTCTCGGGAATTAACTTTTGTAATGAGGCAGCAGCATTTCATTAGTTTTTCTGTGTCTATCAGCAGAATGAGGGAATGTCAGCTTTCTCTTGCTTGATTTATACAGAACTTTTATGCAGACTTGATTTTTATGGTTAATTCCTAATTGTGTTTTGGACCAGAACATTTCACAGTTGAGATCCTTTTGATCATGGGTGACTCAAAGGATAAAATTACGCTATATACTCAAATATAAGACTAATGGTTTACAAGGACATTTGGTGATCCAGTACTCCCTGCAATTCACCGAAGCTCTATAACAGTCCGTGTGAAGTTTCAGTTGTCCCCACTCCCTTCATAATACCAGCATATTGTACACAGTGAAAAATATTTGCATAGTTTTTTGTTATTGTAAATGATTAAGTTTTTTGGACGATCCATCCTATGGTCTTCTTTGTATGTAAAGCACCAGCTTATACAGTTTTATTAGCCGAGGTTATTTCATTTTTTTATTAGGGGTTATAAGCTTATATTTTCCATCCCTTATTATAACTTACATACTTTAAGAATTGTTAAATTGAGATTAGCTGAGCATATTCATGCTCTAAAAAAAAAATGCTCAATTTATGTCTTGGTAGTTTGGTGGCACCACGTTTTGACCATAAAATTAATTTTGAAAAAGAGTCCGTGTTGACTTCAACTGAAGAAGAAATTGCTATAGTGCGATAGCAAATATTCATAAGATTTGACAAACTCTTCAAGTGTAGTGAAACTAAATAACAACAATGAAGATAACTGTTATGTTGAATAAAAATAAAATGTTGAATATGAGCTATAACCAAGAATACCCAATCACTAATTTAATATCTATATATTGAGATATTGTCTATAATTTCACGAAGTGTCATTATCATTCAAAGTGGTTTTTTAGACTCTCAGACTTATTCTCTATATTGTTGTTCATGTGACATTTCAGACAACTCTTTCTACTGTCTTCCTTAAAAGTACTAACTGTACATGAAGAGGACTCTTTTTATGATGTCAAGTAATGGTAGCCAACCAATTTTCAGATGTGTCTATACATCTCAATATAAGACGCTTTTTCATTTGCTGATCAGTCCCAGTTACACTAAAAAATATAGAAAGAGATATCATGTCATAATTTAAAGTAAGTGTCCAGCATTTTTGTATTTATAAAAAAAAAATGTCCATTTATGATTTTTATTGAAAATAATACTCTTGGAATATTCCCATATTGCAATATTTTACAAGTGTGAGAATCAAATTACTCGAAGAAGGACCTTCTGCTACTACTACCATGAATGGTGGACGCATTGTTGAACTTATGGTTCTTTTATTTATTTTTTTTTCCTTTATACTGCAACATTTGTAATGTCAGATACAGATGCTTTTAACTCGTTTCTTTGGTAGGCAAGAACTTCCATACCTCGTCCCTGTTAAGAAAGACACAGCATAGATCAACCTGTCTGTCTAATTGTATATCAGACTAGAATGGAATTGAACTCAGTATGGTTTCCTCTACTTAACTGGAATATCAACAAGATAATCAGCATGAATTCCCCATAACCATATCTACACTGGCGAGATTTAGGATATCTATCTGCTGGAGCCGACGATTTGTATCCATTTAAAATCATCTTATGTTGAAAATAAAAATGATTGTTTTTTTTGTTTTCCAGATGTACCCTGTGGTATCCATTAATCACTGCTAACGAACCAATTACAGCTCGTACAAGACAGGTGGAAGGAGCAGCAACTACGATAACCCCACCTGAAGATAGCAACCCAAAAGTAAGTGTATTGTCTATAACTTTAGGAAAAGTCATTTATGCCTAAACTTTTGCTCGGACAATCAAATCTATTCTTACCATTTTTTATGTTGTCAACACAACCTTTTGGTTGATCGATTCATCTGAGTGCACAGTTGGCAAGATGTACTTTACGCTGCTGAAAAATGGATTGTTCCGGTTGGTATATTATCAACAATTTTCTTTTCAAACAAGGTTTGCTGAGTTTCTTTTGGTAGAGAAGGTTTGTTTTATTGTTTGTTTTTTGTTTTTTCGGGGCGGACGGTTGATATACACTTGATGAGGGAGGGCTGAAGAATAGATCAGCCAAAATGTTGAAAACATCAAAATGAGGTATGAGATTCGATTGTCCAAACAAAAGTGTGAAAAAGTAAGATCCAACAATTCTGCTCTGGTGCTTACAGATCATTTATGACTGATAAGAAAAATTTAACTTCAGAGTCCAAGCCAAATTGGTCAAAATGATTAGGGGTTTACACTAATAAGTTTTGGTTGTTTGAAATCCCCTAACAATAGGAAGTCTTGGGAGCATTTGTTGACTTTAGACCTGGAAAAGTTTTCCAGTTATCATCAGTAAGTGATAACTACTTGAAGTCTGAACAAATTAGTAATGGAAACTTGTGCAGTGCTTTCAGCAGATGAAGCTCTCCGACTTATATGGATACAAACTAAAGAATTTTGGTAACTTTTCTTTGAAGAAATGTGACTCAAATTTTTTGTTGCCAAAAATATTGCAATTATACTGATTTAATACACTTTTGAAAATGTTATACTTTTACTGATTTATGCGTGGTTGATTTCTAATGGTTTTCTGTGTTGAAATATTGTATAATACCTTCTAATAGTGCAGTTGATTCAATCAAAGATTTATCCACACAGTTCAAAACTGCACTGTTCAGGGTCTTATAATTCAGTGGTATTCTTATTTTTTTTAATTTTCAGTTTATATTAAGTTACATCAATTTGTTCAGCAATACCTTAACCATACTAAATCAAAACCCACACTACTTGAGTTTTTGCTGTACAATCATATCCCATTCAAATTTTTCTAGTGTATGGGGATTATGCCATGAATATTCACCCCAAAACTCTTTTCAATGCAAAATATGATGCTGGACACACATTCTCGTGTCCTTACGTTTTGAAAGATCAACAAAAATATTGGTCTGTATTGTGTATTTAGCAGGGGCTTTTTCTCCCATTTTTGCTCTTATACAGTCAAGAACTAAATGACAGCTGTTGGTGCTTTTCTTGTTCATTTGTGTTACACATTGAAAAACTAGTTTGTGGGTGGGGGTTTTTGTTTTTTTTTTTCTTCTTTTTTTGTTTGTTGAAATTAATTTTTGATGAAATGCTGCCAAGATGTAATGGCTGAAAAAAGTAAAAATTACTTCAGTTAATCAGGAATTTTGTTTTGTGATGGAGAGACAACAGGTGACTATCGGTCAGGTAGTGATTCATTAGGCCAAAGTGATGATTCTTCTCCAGAGGATGAAGGTGACTTAATTCTCAATGCTCAGCAATGGAGCAAAATGAACCCTGGACCCACCAATTACAATCCTGCCCCTCTACGCTTTCCTTTTGACAGGGCTGGTGTTAGAAATTAGTCATATTGCATAGAATTACAGGGCTTTTTTGCATTGAAAATGCAAATAGGAATTTCTACCCTTTTGAAAACACCACCCAATCCATCCAACTAGCTCCCCGAATAGTTATCTTTGAAAATTATACTGATATACTAAACCCGATTTGACCATACTTTATGGATTGTACCTTGCGTTTCTCTAGCCTCAATTTAATGGAGTATTATACCTCCTGCACACTATAAAAGGCTGAGACGATGCTTTTATTTTAATGGGGCTGGTGTTATAAATCAGAAAGTCATTTTTCACAGAATTACAAGGTTTTTTTTCCATTGAAAATGCAAATAGGAATTTCTACCCTTTTGAAAACACCACCCAATCCATCCAACTAGCTCCCCCAATTGTTATCTTTGAAAATTATACTGAAATACTGAACCCTATTTGACCATACTTGATGGATTGTACCTTGCATTTCTCAACACCTCAATTTAATGAAGTATTATATCTCCTGCACACTATAAAAGGCTGAGACGATGCTTTTATTTTCTCAAATAATGACTCCTGATGAAATATACACCAGAAGACTAAGCTCAACAAAATATGCCAAGTTTATTGTAGTTTAGAGGAAACATTTCATACTTTGTTTGTACCTAAAAGGGATAGAACAATTGATGAAAGCCTTATTGAGAAAGTGTTATTAGATGGATTCAATACATTCCATTAAAATTCTCACAATTTGGAATAACATATTTTATGCTTTGTGAATCTAGTACTGGTTATGTATGATTCTTTATTATATATGTTGGGGAAGGAACCTTAGATTTACTTATCTGGAGAATATATCCTCATATGTTGTGATTTCCCTAATGAGTCCATTGCTGCTAAAGGGATATTATTTTAACATTGATAATTACTTTACAAGTCCTGATTAGCTGACCACTTTATTGTACAAAGAATACCTTTAGAAGCCCTAAGCACTGAAAAGACTGGTGCCTCTATATATTTGTTATTCAAAATAAAAAACAATATTAAACCGTGAAATAACATTTTATCTTCAAAATAAAGCAAAACCTACAGGAAGATTTATTTACAGTAAGCACTATGGCATCAGTATAAGATTGTACAAAAAATGTGACAATAGATTAAGAATACAAAATACTTCTCTAAATCCAATAAAATGACAGCCATTCGGTATTATTACATGTGAATATAATACCAATAAACTTAGAATAACTCATTATAGAAGATTAACATAAAATATAGTAAACAAAACTTATACTAGCAAACAGAGCACATACTTTCATTTTCTTTTTTTTTGGAAGAAATCATGAGAAGAAAATGAATATACAAAAATACACTATTTGCACCATTATCCCTGGTAAACCTGACACTGGAAAAAAAACTCTGGTGCCCCCACCCCTGTTTGATGTCCTAAGTACATGCTTATTTTGCTCAATGGTTAATCCCATGCTGTATGGCCCTATCAGATTGAACAGATAGTCCTCCCTAACTGCTGAATTGGTCCATGAAAAGAGGTGACATAGCAGCTTTTTGTTAAGAAAAACAATGGGTCTTAGCTAGAAAGATAAATAAGCCTGAAAGTCAGACCATAGATGTGATTGTTCTTTTCTTGTGTGATAATCTACTTAAGGTAGTGTTGCCAACTTTTTTTTCAAATTTGTTTTTAAAATTGAATCAAAAACATCTTAAAACACCCAGAAACATCTAAATTCTCTCTCTCATGCATATATATATATATATATATATATATATATATATATATGAAATGAATTGCATATTAAGAAATTAAATGACTTTATTCTTCAACATTTATTCTATTCAAATATTACTCCTCTTATTCATCATCATCATCGTCAGTCTTTTAACATCCGTCATTGGACATAGACCTTCTCCAGGATTCGCCACAATTCCCTATCATGGGTGTCGTGACTATAAATTAAATTTTTTTAAAAATATTACTTATTGAAAATCATCTGAATAACATTTTCTATAGTGCAACAAAAAAACGTTTTGATTTAGATGAAAAACATCTAAATTGGCAACACTAAGCAAGGGATGTAACTCACATTTATAAGTCAGTTAGTGACGGTAATTGATACTAGAGATGCTAGAGCATCTAAAAACTATATTGTATTCCTTTACGCTATTCATAATTTGCACGAAGAGGTGAACACCCGGTAAGTACCCTAAAAAAAAAAAAAAAACAGTAGTCTTCTATGAATACAACCTCTTAATGGGAGGAGTAGTTACTACAGATCGGCAGTTGAGTTGGCAAAATTCCCAGTTTCCAGGAAATGCAGAAACAAATACTATAGAAAAATATATTTTCTACCTGCTTGGCATGGCTTGATGGAATTTTTACCTTTCTCAACATGGCTGTTGAGAAGCCAGAATTTTCACTGCTGCTGTGTAGAATGACGATAATCAGGAACCCTATAAAAGAGTTCCACTCTCAGCCACCAGCCACAGAACCTGAAAGATTTCCATCTGCTGCCATACTCAAGGTCATTGAACTTCCTTCTTCTGAGAGGAGAAGAGGAGCCCCAACAAGGTATTCTGTCTGCTCAGGTGTGTGATCAGCAGGGGTGGGGATAGGGATAAAACTAGGAAAGACACCTAATACCTGTGCGAGCAATACAAAAAAAGCATTTGCATCACTGTTTCAAGAACTATCACCCACAGTAATATGTACCACTTTTACTTATCAATTCTCTCTGTATAGATCCCATGAATGAAATAATTTTTTCAATCATTTTTCATTAGTTCAGTTAAAAGCTGCTAAAAAGAAGGTTTGGTTTGCCAAATTTTTTCTCACTAGACAAGATTTCTTGGGATAATCCCAAGGTGCTATTTTCTGTATAATCTTTTGACTTGATATGTAAAAATTTGTTTCAAATTTGAAAATTTAAAAAATCCTCAACAGGGTAAATTATAAAATTAAAGCCCACTCTGGCTATATCATAATCAATATTGGCCATCAGACAACCCAAGGTATGCAGGTCTATACCTCGTGGAGCTGAACGCCCCTACCTTGCGAATTTCCAGGTCAACCCTGGCCAAGATATAGCACCTTTTTAGCTTCCCTCTGACATCTCGGGGTTACTAGTCAGGAGCGATTCACCACTAGACTATAGATTTGTTTGGCAACATCTGTTCCTCTCTCCAGCAAGACCAGGTCACCTCTGATTTTCCTTTGCCATCAGACTCTGAGTGAGCCAAGATGCTGTTGGTGGTAGTTCACACAGACCCTCCAGCACTGAAATCTCCTTTGTAGTGGATAGTGGAGGTAGTTCACCTGATTCAACAGCCCGCATTGATCTCATTTTCAACAGACTGCTTTAATAAACAGGCCAGACAACCTCTCCCCAATTAATTTTGTAACCCTTTCTGTATTTATTCTCATAGCAAGCAAGATCCAATATACCTTGTAAAAAAGTTAACCAACTATATTCCTTCTAAGAGGATAAAATACATTATGGATACCTTGTGAAACACATTGATGTACCCTATTGTACATTAGTATATCTTCATGAATATGGAGGGATACTACTAAACATAGATAGTGATTTTACTTATCTAACCATTGACCGTGACAAAACCTATTGTGAAAATCCCCTTAAGACTTTAAGTAAGAACTATGGAAGATAAGAGTTAGTACAATCATTCAAACTAAATGACCCAAAAACATTGACCTTAATTTGCAAGTGAAAAGAATCAATGAGTACAAAAGTTGATGTGAGAGCTTTCCAATCTGTTGCTTTCATTGTGGAAATGCTCTCTTATCATCAGCCTTTTAGCGTCCATTGTTGGACACACACCTCCCTCAAGATTCGCCAGTCCTTTCGATCATGGGCATTATGGAGCCAGTACTTTCTGAATTTGACTAGTTGGTCATGCCATCTCACTTTTCAAAAAAGTGCTTTTTAGGTCTTCAATGGTCCTCTTGGGACCATCAATGCCCAAATCTTGTGCTGGTAGTTTTCAGATAATTTCAAATAGAAGATCTAATTTTCAAAGATAATTTATTAGATGATTAGTTCTAGTAAATGTACAGGCTATAATAATCATTCATTTTTATTTCATTTTTTAAAAATAATTTCCTTCATTTTTACCAACATTTTTATAAAGATTAATGCATATATTGTATTAATTCTGACAACTTGTTTTTATCACAACTCCTCTGAGGCCATCATTCTACAGCAGCTAGCAAACAACGCAGATTTGAAATGAAGAGTAAACTCTTGGTGTGATTCCAAATCCTGTTCCTCTTGCCAGAGGGAAGTGTGGTTTATGCCCCAGCTGCTTTGACCCCTAAGCCACAAGAGCTTTCGAGGGTGATGGCCAGAGATGAGTTGTGATAAAACCAGCTAAAAAATTGAGATAAAGTTAAATAGTCAAAATTGATATAATGGGTTACAATACTTCATCGAATAATTTAATAAAAATAGATAAGAATTATGTATTATATTTAAATTACTTTAATATTTTCAGTGACCCAAATCTTTGCAATTTGGTACTTTGGCACCAATGACTTCGAATAACTCTTAGTTTAAGAAGCTGCAGTTGTGGCAGTGTGCTGTAGTGAATGGCAAGATTCCTTTTTATTTTCAGCCAACAGAACTACTGGGCTTAGAAGATAATCCAGAGGTGGCTGTAGAGCCGCCCCAAGAGGTTCTTCAGGAGGACTCTGAGGTTGGTGAAGAATAAATTGTGGAAGAATTCTAGCTTCTGCTTTGCATCCTTCCAAGAAAGAAAACCAATTTCTTTTTGCTTTCTCATCAGCATGATGCTTTTGACACACCGCCACTCACCATGGCCATGATTTCTTTTTTTTTTTTTTTTTTTTTTTTTTAAATCTGTTGTTGCCATTTGTAAGGCTTCATGCTCACACTTGTTCAGTGTTGTTATTGTTGCTGTTGCTTGTTTTGTTCTTTTGTGTGTGTGTAAATTTCATCGTCATTTGGGAAGGGAACAATCTTGGTCAGTTACAACAAAATTCACAGGTATCAAATACAATTTTTTTTCTTAGATTTTTAGTGACCAATTTTTGTTGTTTTTTTTCTCAACGATAAACTGAGAAAATTAGTGTACTCCTGACTGTATTGTAAAATACAATACATTGATAGCTAAAATAGCTGTTGGGTTTACTTTTTTTTAGAAAACAGTCCACCAAAACGGTCGAAATAGGTTTCTTCAGTTTTCAAGTTGGCCTGGCTGGCTGTTGAACATGCAGGCCACAGCAATAGAGCTAAGGGGCTGAAAATTTTAACAATAACTCCTTACGTCTAGAAAACTTTTTTTGGCGGGGGTCAAATTTCCTCTCCAAAACCAGTTTTTAATGGGGGGGGGTCAATTAAAAATGTAAGTTTTTGCTAAATTGGTCACTAGTTTGTGCCCGCTTGTTTTTTTTGAAAATTCAAACTTTTTAGTGATAAAACAAAAGGCAAGAGAAGTACCTTATTTACTGATCACCCTTTATTCCAATTTAATTTTTTAATTGATCGCCTCCAACATATGCTACCATAAGATGCTTGGTCATGTGACTTTTTATTGAGTGACTAACCAGACATTTTTCACTTTTGTATTATTGCACTTTCTTTTTATTGGATTTGATATCTGCTCAGTATTTTTGTTGTAACAGACCCCTCACAACAAGCATCATAATTTGTGACACTAAACTATGAGATCACAAATTTGTTTTGTTCAGTATCTTATGAAAAAGTATATTAAGGGCTTCAAAATGGTGAAGTCAAAAGTGTTCCTGTTGACCTCTGATCAGTACCTCCATCATCATCACCATCACCATCAACCACACCTTCAATATCTCTTTATTCTTCACCTTCATGTATTGGATGCAGTCATTAAATTAATCTATCCAATTCTCTTTAACAGTGCAAATAACACTTTCAGAAAATCACCAGCAGGATAACCGTGTCAACTTATCAGGAAAACATTCACGGTCCAGATGCCAATTCAACTCTGTTTCTCACACTTTCACTCACAGCACAATATACAAGGGGGTCAATCCAATCCCGAAATGATTTATACACCTGATGAGACTTTTGTGTCTTTCACCCCAGGGGAAGGTTTTCCAAGTTGGCCATTCTCTAAAAGAAAAATGAACACCATTTTACGTTTCATCATTTCGATTCATTCAACCGTATTAACTTTTTCAAGATCCCTAACACATGAATATCTTCAAGGTTTCTATGACTGCTTGAATATAATATGCCCTATATATCTCTTTTGGAAGTCCACTAGGACATTTTGATATAGACATTAGGCACTTCATTAGGTTAGTCTTGACAGGGTCAAACTAACCTATTGATGTTCTTTATGCCATTAACCACTTGATACTGCTCTTAATTCTATAAAGAAAACAAAATTTGTTTAACTTACTATGTCGGGTAGAATAAAAAATAAATTCAAAAAATTTGCCCAACGTGAGAAAGGAGGTAACTTTGATCAGTTGTTATTCGGCTTGTTTTTAACATCTCAGTTTTCTTAAATGAAATGAAATTACCTTAATAAAAACGAATTGGAGACATAAGTAATGGCATTTCTAACCACCTACTCTCCCACTTGATTAACTCATAAATTGTCATTGTGATAATCACTATCAATACAATATTATGCATCATTATATTCAGTCCTTATCAACATTATCATTATTGCTTTTTATGAAGAGCAGAATGTTTTTTATTTTTGTAATTGCTAATAATTTGCTTCACTGTGTCCTTGTTAATGTTGCTTTTTTTTTTTTTTTTTTTTTTTTTTTTTACAAAACAATTTTGCACGCCTTGTCTAACATCTTCATTAACCCATTAAGTGTAGAGGTATGATAGATATCCATCTAAAGATATCCCTCCCTACCGTTTATCATATCCCTCATGTTCCTTTGCTCTGTAAGTTTTTTCAATTGAGTCTAGAGAATCAAGATGTTATTAACAAACTAGACCTGTCAAAATAAAGCCCCAAAAGAGTCAAAAAAGCTTTTTCTTCTTTTTCTTCTTTTTCTTCTTCTTCTTTTTCTTCTTTTTCTTCTTTTTCTTCTTTTTCTTCTTCTTTTTCTTCTTCTTCTTTTTCTTCTTCTTTTTCTTCTTTCCCTTCTTTTCCTTTTTCCTCTTTCCCTTCTTTTCCTTTTTCTTCTTTTTCTTCTTCTTCTTTTCTTTTTTTCTTTTTTTCTTTTCTTTTTTTTCTTTTTTTTTTTCTTTTTCCTTCAAAACAAAAATTTTTTTTTAAAGAAAGTTTTTAGGAGGAATTTAGTGACCAAGTCAGTAGATGAAACAGTATAGCCAAGAGTACCGGAACACACACACATGCAGATATTAAAAAAGAAAGAACCCTTCACCAACTTTGATGGCTACGGTTCAATTGTGTTAAATTCTGCTAAGTGTATCTTAGTGCTACTTGGAAGTAAACAGTTGTGGTCACAAATTCTATGAGATAGTCTTCCTATCATAATTATTATTCAAGTGAAGTGTTGATTAGTAAAGCTGTGTATACCAAGTGGCTTTGGAGTATGAATCAGAGTAATGATATTTCAAGATGAGTGGGACTGAAAAGAAATTCCCCATGCTCAGATTGAAGTACCTAGTACATTAGTATTGTCATTTTCCAACCCATTGCTTAATTTCACCTCTCCCCTGCCTATTTGGCCCCGAACGTGGCCATAAAACTGCAGTGATGGAAATTTCCATCGGCAGTCAATGGGTTAATTTTTCTCTTTGAAGACATTTGTTTTAATGTGATATTTTACAATTTCTCACTGTTTTCCTCTAATTTTTAGCAGTCTGTGGGCACAAAAATCTTATTTGCACTAACTTATTTCCAGTGACAAAAATAAGTGAGTACTGAATGCTTGTGCAAATGTAAATTTGAAATGGCTTCAAGATAATTTTGGTCTTAGCCTAACTTCCGCGGCTAATAAAACTGTATCCACGTGGTATTTAAAAACACACTGAACTAGTACACAGAAACAGCTGAGAGATTTTTTTCAATGAGTATAATTACTAAATTCATAAAATATAATATAAAACTTCCTAAAACTAATTTGAAAACATTAATGGCGCATTCTGCAAAGAGAAACAAAATAAAATCTGAACGTCATGCATCAAAGTTCCAATGAAATATGATATATAATGAAACAAAACTGAAATTTTTGATATATATATCTTCAGTCAAGATCCAAATATTAAGACAATTGTTTGAAGATATACAATACATCAAATTTTCAGTTTTTGGGAAAGGCATGTATCCATCTCTTTCTCCTATCTAACACCCCTTCCCCATGTTTTACAACATCATCAGACATTGAAGGCTGATGAAAAGGCATGCAAAGGATGTTATCATATTACCTTAATTATTTACATGAACTCTGAACTTTATACAACAAACATTTTATGGCTGATACCCTTGAACTCTTGTGCCATAAAATCAGAAAAATGTCCATTCTCCCCAAATAAAGATAGCAGGTGAAAAATCTTAATTCTATTAGAAGAAACTTACAGAAGGGCAATGCTTTCAGGTGAAATTGTACTTATTCTCTCACGAATGTTAGAATAGAATCTAACCTTTGAGAAAGAAGTCCATTCAAATTTTATCACTTTAATAACGTAGCAAGGTCCATTGAAGGGTTCAAGTGTAGGGGTAGATAGATATTTAGAGTGGTTTAGAGGTTGGTCATTTTCTAGGAGGATTAATAGGGATTGCAACATTTTCAATCAATTTTTTTTTTTTTTTCATTGTTCAATCTTTTTTTCTTTCTTTCTTCTTCATTCGCTTTTTTCTTCTTCATTCGCTTTTTTCTTCTTCATTCGCTTTTTTCTTCTTCATTCGCTTTTTCTTCTTCATTCGCTTTTTCTTCTTCATTCGCTTTTTCTTCTTCATTCGCTTTTTTCTTCTTCATTCGCTTTTTTCTTCTTTTTCTTTTTCATTGTCTTCTTTTTTCTTTTTCATTCTCTTCTTTTTTCTTTTTCATTCTCTTCTTTTTTCTTTTTCATTCTCTTCTCTGTTCTCTTTCATTCTCTTCTCTGTTCTCTTTCATTCTCTTCTCTGTTCTCTTTCATTCTCTTCTCTGTTCTCTTTCATTCTCTTCTCTGTTCTCTTTCATTCTCTTCTCTGTTCTCTTTCATTCTCTTCTCTGTTCTCTTTCATTCTCTTCTCTGTTCTCTTTCATTCTCTTCTCTGTTCTCTTTCATTCTCTTCTCTGTTCTCTTTCATTCTCTTCTCTGTTCTCTTTCACTCTCTTCTCTGTTCTCTTTCATTCTCTTCTCTGTTTTCTTTCATTCTCTTTTTTTCTTTTCCATTCTCTTTTTTTCTTTTTCATTCTCTTCTTTTTTCTTTTTCATTCTCTTCTCTGTTCTCTTTCATTCTCTTCTCTGTTCTCTTTCATTCTCTTCTCTGTTCTCTTTCATTCTCTTCTCTGTTCTCTTTCATTCTCTTCTCTGTTCTCTTTCATTCTCTTCTCTGTTCTCTTTCATTCTCTTCTCTGTTCTCTTTCATTCTCTTCTCTGTTCTCTTTCATTCTCTTCTCTGTTCTCTTTCATTCTCTTCTCTGTTCTCTTTCATTCTCTTCTCTGTTCTCTTTCATTCTCTTCTCTTTTCAATTGAATCCAATACAAAATAAATGAAAAGAAAAATCTCAAAATTGAGCAAGTGCAGTGTGATTACAGTCCCTATAAAATCCTAGAAGCAAAAGGAAATTTATGTAAAAAGCTGTTATACAGAGGTTTGTGGTGATTAATTAAACAACAACCATAAGTTCAAGGATGTGTCCACCATCCATTGTTGTTGTAGCAGGAAGAAGAGTGAGTAGTCTTTCTTTGAGTCAATGGATTCTCATATTTGTAAAATATTACAATATGGAAATATCCTGAGAGTATTATTTTCAATAAAAATCATAAATGGACATTATTTTGCATTTACCCTTACGTTTAATTCTGACATGGTTGTTGGTTTCTCAATGATATCACATCTTTCCCTTCCTTCCTATTTCAGTTGTTTAACATAACAGAGACTGACCAACTGAAAAGTGTATTATTGAGATGTGTAGACACGTGAAAATTTTTTAAATCTTCATTGGTGTCTCCACCTTTAATACTCTGTTTTCCATTGAAATTCCTATGAAATTTGCAAATTAAATTATATAAATGATTGCGTACAGTCTCATTTTCATTTTCTGTCACCCATACTTGAGTTTTCCAGTCCTTTCTGTTTTAATGGCTGAAAAAATAGTATCTTATCCTTAATGAGTAACATTAGTTATTTGTAATGAATGATGTCTTTGTCCAGCTCCTAGTTGCCTAAATTGTTGCTTTGTTCGTGGGTATTCAAAATGTAGCTACTATATAAACTAGACTTGGTGTAAGACTTTTTAGTCTGAGGTGCCAGATGAGAACGTGCAAGGTAGCATAATGGGTAACAGAAAATATAATCAGTAAACAGGTCAAATTCCAGCCAAGGCTCTTCATGTTCACCTGGCACTAATATCTTAGGAATCATTTCTCCCTGTGCCCTCTCATCACCAGATATTTTGATAAGAATCTCCAGCATACCTCTACTGTTGACAAAGAAGAGTGAGTATTTGAGCAAACCACTCTCCTGTATCTTCCTTTCCTTCCCAGGCAGTGAGTAACAGTGAAAAGCTGTTATACCCATTGTCAACACTTACAAAGTCAGCTTCATTATGGAAAAAAAAATTGATATGCATGATGTAAGCTCAAAACTAACATTCAATGTTGTAATCTTCCATTGTAAATATTTTTTCAGATTAACTAGTATTTTTGATGATGATATAAGTTGGTTTGCATGCAATCCAATTACATGGATTTAATATTCACATGGGTAAACATGATACAGATGTGACATGAACACAACAAGCCACTTCTGTTTTTATACTTCATGACCCCTTATCATCAAATATGATTTTGGGTAACCTACATAAGACTTATGTTTAAAAAAATTGAATGGTGTATGTACAATACATCCTGAGAATACCCTATATAAGATGATAAACTACATGTATTATGACACGGCCCTAAAAATAATGAACCAAGCTAAATATTAAAATCAGCTCAAGGGTATGTCAACACTGCTGGGGGTGCATGGTAATATAACTGTTCTGTTTTAAAATCCACAAAACAGATGGTAGATGACTGATTGTCCCAACAAGAAAAATTCACATATAGTACCATAATATCTGATTCAGTATTAAACATGAAACCTTTTGAAAAACTTACTTGAATTGCATTAACTGGTATTTTGAAACAATTGACCGAAATGACATTTATTTTGAAAAATTCTTTTACATCTTCAGTGTTTGAAACTGGAAAGCTTTCTCGAATATATATATATATTTCTGCTTGGTTGTGGGGGCTATAGTCATTGCCATCATGAATAATTATATTCCATTATTATGATCCAATTTCTGCATGTTAGTTTGCCAGCTACTGTAACACATCAAAAATGGTACGGTGTAGATGGATTTCTTGTAAGCGTAACACTGTTGAAATGCTTTAGCTTTGAGAATAAAACAATTCCCACTCCAATTACAACTCAATGATAATAGTATGAAGTCTGTGTTTGCATTCATCCCAATAACTTATATTATAATGATCCAGTTTCTCAAGGGAAATAATTCTAGGTATACTAATGCTTATTAGTGGTTTTCCTTATTTATCTATTTGCAAATAATTATAATGTAAATTCTATAAATAGGAAATGATTTGACATAGATCTTAATGGTCACTTCAAGACGCCATTTTAAACAAGTCATAGCATGTGGTTGAGATGGTTGCAAATTGACTAACGTCTAATCTTATTAAATTTGTGTCTTAACACTTCTTTTTAACAAAGAAAATACCCTTCCGAATCCAACATTTTAAATCAGAGGAAATCATTTTTACTAATTCTTGGATGTTGACAAAAATATTGTTTGAAAAAAAAATTTGCTTAAGGGATTATGATGCTGTTGCAACAGATTTTTTTTCCCTTTTTTTTCTTTTTTTCCCCCTTTTTTCTTTTTTCCCCCTTTTTTTCTTTTTTCCCCCTTTTTCTCTTTTTTCCCCCTTTTTCTCTTTTTTCTCCCTTTTCTCTTTTTTCTCCCTTTTCTCTTTTTTCTTCCCTTTCCCTTTTTTCTTTCTTTTCCCTTTTTTCTTTCTTTTCCCTTTTTTCTTTCTTTTCCCTTTTTTCTTTCTTTTCCCTTTTTTTTCTTTCTTTTCCCTTTTTTTTCTTTCTTTTTCCTTTTTTTTTCCTTTTTTCCTTTTTTTTTCCTTTTTTCCTTTTTTTTTCCTTTTTTCCTTTTTTCTTTTATAAATTTGCCTTGATCTTCAATTGTTCAGAATTATTTCTGAGATATTTCATTTCATTTTCGACTTGCACTGCAAGGTTTTGTAGTGAAGGTGGGTTGACCCTGTGATGGACAGGCTATGGGATTTGGGCATTTCTGCCACATCCTCAATCCAATACCTGTGACGTCTTTTTGCCTTCCAGTTTTCATCCATTTCACTCTCCCTTGTTCTGCTTGCACAGCCCCCCCATATCAAAGCTTTACCAGCTGAGTGATTATTAATTGATCACATCAGTTAAACATGTTTGTCTTTGTTTTTGTTTTTTATTGCTTCAAAAATGTCATCATTTGTTCTTTGGCAAAACAATAAGTAATAAAGAAATCATCAGTTTTGGGGGGGTTTTAAAAAAAAATTTGTCATGAATGTAATCAATAACTGACTATTTCTTCATTTCTTATTTCACCTGGAGAAAACCAAAGATCATATTAGCCTAAATATTGAGCTAAAAACAAAGATGTATCTGAAAAATATCTCAAATGACTTCTTATTTTGTAACTCTTAGTTCTTGAATGTTGACTGCTCTGTGCAGAATGAGTTAAAATCCTCCACGGTACGCACACAAAAAATTACACATCTTGATGAAATGCAGCCTACGTACTGAATTCACATTGAAAATGAGTATTTGGTTGTACAAAATTAACCTGTGAAGGTGAAAAAAAAATTTGCATGCTGAATATTTCAGATAATTATTTCTTGTGTGTGCGGATGCAAGTTTTAATTTGAATTCTATGCGAGTTACATTATGTATGCACATGAAGGGGTGGATACAGGATTTTGAGTAGGGTGGGGTCCAAATTGAAACATTTATTTTTACAAATAAAATTGTGAAAAAGAAAGCAAATTTCAAACATCAGACACAAAGTCATCCAGCATTTTTCACTTACATTTGAGTCATAGCTTTTTAGCACAAGAAGAATAAGACTGGAAACATCTTACTTTACATTTGATTTAAAACAGGATAATTTTTGTTTTCATGATAAATTTGTTAGAGATTTTTATTTATTAGATTTCTTTATCAAGATATTAAAAAAGACTTGATGGTGCTTCGCCCGAGCAGGAGTGGGGATGTTTAGACCCTCACACTCCTGGATCCGCACCTAACATGTTCATAATTTAGAGAGGAAATATCTTCTTAGAAAATTTTCTTCTCTTTTCATCCCGGGGCTTAACTTCAGGGGGTGCAGAGTTCTATTACCCTGTTGCAAACCAATTTGAAATTTCTGTTTCTTTCAGTTGGAACCAAAAACTGTCCCAAATGTGGAATCTGAGAATGCTGCAGCTGCTGAAGCTATAAAAAGGACCAATCCAGTCGAGGTTAATTTGCCCGAAAAGTAAGATTCTTTTTTTTTTTCTCTCTCTCTCTCCTTCTTTCTCTCCACCTCCTGTATATAAATAAATATTGAGGAGTCGGAGAACAGTGCCTCTTAAACTACGGTCATTCACTCTTGAGTCTTCATCGCAAAATCTTGTACACCTGCAACTGAAATTCCGTATGATTTTCGTTAGTCAATTCTGTCTTATTCTTCGTTGCCAATGATAAGAAACTGTCAACACAGGTTTCTTCATTTTTTTAAATAGGTCTGGCTGGCAATGTATGTACGAGCATACAAACCACACCATTTAAGCTGGAGGGCTGAAAATTTAATCATTTACTCCTTGTGTCCAGATAGGAAATTTTTTCTTCAATAAGTTTGTTGCGATCGATTTGCAATGTAATTTTAAGCTAAATTGGTCCCTTAGTTTGTATCCATCAGCATTTACACTTGTTTTTTGAAAATTTGGTCTTTTTAAACTATCACCACCCAACAGAAGTGGAGAGAAGTAACTTATTTGTTGATCGCTCCCTTTTTCCAATTTTTATTGATCACCCCCAACAGACAGGCTATCAAAAGATATTGTGCTTCTGGTGGTTTCTATTGAGTGAGTAACTTGACCAGTTTATGGATAATTTACTTTGTATCATGAGATTATCTGGTCACATCTGGATAAATAGTAATACCTTGAATAGTGAGGTTTCGATTAGTGCTGGTTTTGATGTAGTATGGTTATGGTATTGCTATATGAATCAATGTAACTAAGTATAAACTGGAAATAAAAACATGTTAGATTATGGTGCTTAGAACAATAAAGAAAATTTTGAAATGAATTAACCATGTTAATACAGGTATACCTGTTATGGCAAAATCCTACTCTTTTGAAATCAGAAAACTCTGGGAGAAAAAATATCAAATTCCCAGCTCCATTGCCATTGAAAAACCATAAATGTGAGTTACGTCCCTTGCTCAGTATTGTTCAGGAAATGCAAGTTATGTCCCCTGTTCAGTGTTACCAGTTTTGATATTTTTTGTTGCATCTAAGTGTCAGAAATTGTTGTTTAGATGATTACTTAATAAAAAAAAGTAATATTTGTCTTCTATTTATTGTAATAAATCAAACAATAATAATAAATGTTGAAAATGAAAATCTCATTTAATTTATTCGTATGTAATATATTTCCTCAATTTTTTATGTGTATCTGGAGAATCTAGATATTTCAAGATGTTTTTTGACTCAGTTTTAGTCGTAAAGTTGACAATGCTGACTCTGCTAGATCTTTGCACAAGAAAACAATGAGCACGTCATTGGTCTGACTTACAGGTTCGTTTAAGTGTAGGATATTTATTAATATCTTGGTGAACTGGGTCATTCACTCCCAAAATAATTTTATTCACCCTTGAGTGAATCATTTACAGATTTAGAAGCACTACATATTATTTCATGACTGCAAGAAGCTCTACTCATTAACGCATGTGTTTGTATTCATTCCAGTGAAGCATAGGGCTTTATCGTCCCTGCTGCAATTCAAGTAGCAAGTAGTTTTTGCAAGGTAGAGTTGCTAGCCCCGTGCCCGGCCCTCCTCCTTTACCCTAGCTTTGGACCAGCTATGACAACTGCCAGACTGCTTGTTTTTTTTCTGTCAGAGTAACCTTTTCTTAGAATCTTGCAATGAAGACATGCAAGTAAAAGATGTCTGACAAAAAATATTAACTATTGTAATCAAAACACACCATTCTGACTGGTAAATAACTTGAAACTTCTTTGTGTGAGTTCATATTATTGTAAATCTCTGTTAGTAAACTTCAGATATGGAAAGCTGTTGATACAATTTACTTCAGACCTTATATCTGAAATTGAATGATTAATGCATCCTTTAGTAAGGTAGTTTGGGACAATGTGTTTTGGGGAAGAATATAAGGCTTCTATATTTCCTTGCTGTTCTGTACACCATAAGAACTATTGTAATCAATTTTAACTATTTACCAATCTATACATCCCACTGACTGGTAATAACTTGTAACTTTTTTTAGCTGTTTTATCAGATTTTGTATTTGTTTTTCTAATTTAGATCTTCAATTTGTGCAGTATTTTTTTGTCAATTATTCCTATTAAAAGAATTTTTCTGCTTAACTCAAAAAGCGTCAGATTGTTAGTCTGGTTTATTCAAAGCCCTGTTGCACTATTCATAAATATTTATATATCTAAACATCTTTTCTAAAAGTAAGAGATGTCTAAAGAAAAGTATCTCCTAGCTACATATTTATTTTCTCAGAAATTATTTTGAATTGCCTGATATTCTGAGTTTTTTTATTTTTCAACACCTTTTATATTCATATTTTTACGAGGACAGTAAACCCTCTATTTAGCAGATTGATAGAGGCAAATGGATGTCCGTTAATGTTGAAAGTCAATGAAATGAAACGTTTCTAGTGAAAAGGCCTTCTTTACCTCAAATTAAAATTGAAATATCTTAATACAAGGAAAAGCTTTGATACAATATAAAATATGAATTTATTGAATTATGATACAAAATTAGTTGGTGAAATTTGCTGAAAAAAAGTGTCCAGCTTTAATTATTTGCCCTATGATTGTACATCAACTCCAGTAGATCTCTGTTGAATGTACCATACTGCTTCCAAATTTTTATCCTCAGCAATTTTCATGTTCTCTTTTCCACATTATACAACCACCTCTGGAAGAAACCTGTGGCAATTTGGCTCTGGATTTCTGAATATCAGGAACAGTTTTTTTATTTTATTTTTTTTCATGCTATAAATTTCATTAACTCGTGCTACTGAGATACCTTGTTCTAATTATTCAATTAGCTCTAATTTCTGTGCTCATTCAAGTTAACGCACTTTTTTCTTTTTATTTCTATATCAGTTGAGGCCATTTTGAGTTGTAAAGATTGCAAAATTATTTGATAAATAAAGCAAACATTCTGAAATCACAGAAACACTATCACTAATGTATGATAACAGGATAATTAAGACAAAATAAAAGCTGTTTAACTTGTGTCTGCTAAATAAAAAAAAAACATTATGTCGGGGGTCTGGTGAACCGATTGTTTACTGTATTTTCATGTCTAAATTTCTGAGATAGGGAATCATCATTATCATACACTGATTAGAACTGTTATCTTTATCTTGGTTGTTATAGTGGATGTTCCTACCATTGTATCCTCCAGGCATTTTCAGATGCCTGTCTTATTTGGTGACGTTCTAGGAATTTCCTTCCAAACCTTTCACTCAACTCACAGGGGTAGATTGTTCTCCTTCCACTGTTCACGCTAGGGGATATTTCATATAAGTTGATTCGTTCTTCTGCATGTTCCACTAAACCAGAGAATGTGGATTTCACTGTCTCTCCTAGAGATTGAACTCCTGACCACCAGATAAACTGCAAGATTGAGCCAATACTTATATCCACTTAGCCATTGTCCCAGGGGATATAAGCATTGGTTAAGTGTTCCACTCCCATGAGAGCTTGCTATATCATGATGCACTGGCTGCTACTTTGTTCAAAGTTCCTGCAAATATAATTCGGTACTCAAAGAAGGGATTGGCTCAAAGAATGTTCTGAAGCAATAAATAGACATAATTGTTTTGTATGATTTTTTTTTTTTCTCAGACTTTTACCAGAACCTTCAAAAGAAAATCCTGAAGTCCCTTTGAGAAATGGGAATGGTATTGATTCTTCTTCCCCTCAAAATGTGCCCCTCTCTGAAAGTGCTGTCAACCACCAGCAGCAGATCGAAGATGACAAAGGAAAACAGCCGACGATTGAACAACCTAAGGAGTCTGCTCACACGTAAGACATTTATTTTGGTGCATATATAATAGCTATTACCTGTTAAAAAAATTTGGGTATATTCGGGTATGTTTTTATATATATATATATATATATATATATATATATATATTCAGTTAATTGGAAACTATCAAACAAAACTGTCAATATAGGTTTCTTCAGTTTTTAAGTTAGGCTAAGGGCAGTTAGCAATGTCAGCTTATGCTGAATTAGCCCCTTGTTTAGGCGAGAGGAGTAACTTATTCATTGATCCCTCAATTTTTCCTAATTTTAATCGATCACCCCCAACACGGAATGCTGCAAAGGACATTGGTCATGTGATGGTTCCTACTGAATGACTAACCAGATCTGTTTATTGTATTCTTATTATAAATTATGAACAGAGAAACAGATAGAAAAAGTCGCACTATTCATTACATGGATAGATTGTTTAGTTATGCGAGTTCATATAATTGTAAACCTTTGTTAGAAAACTCCAGAAATGGAAAGTTTGCAAGAATGTCGGACAACTGATGGACATCACGACTCATGACATGGATCCTCCGAGATCACATGCGCAACCGAGGCCAGCAGAATATTAGATGGAGAGACGAGCTAGACAAGTTCAGGAAATACTGGCTCTGTGACACCCATGATAGAGAAGTGTGACAAATCCTGGGGAAGGTCTATGTCCAACAGCAGACATTAGAAGACTGATGATGATGATGATGAATGAAATTGAATGATCAATAGATCCTTGAGTTGTAAGGCAATTTAGGACAATGTGTTTTTGAGAAGAAAATTGCCGTTCTGCACACAATAAATGACCATGGCTCATCTTCAAGGTTAAGGGTGATAGTCTGTTACACAGAAAAACCCTGTATATGTATTCATTTAGTGTGTACTGCAATCCAAGAAGCACACGATTAGAAATAATGAATATGGTATATTGACTTTATTACGCCGTTTGTCTTTTGTTTTGTTTCTTACATCCGTTAAAAAAGTTTTCATATAGCTTCAAAAATGACATCCGAATGACTGAATAAATAATGTATAAACAAATAATCACATTTTTATTTCATGTGTCAAAAACCATTGTTTCTTCAGAGCTTTTTGGAGATGACATCCATTTTCTTCTAAAACCATAAGTAGGTGTAAACAAGGATATTAGTTTATGTATTGGCTGAGAAGATGGGAAAACACTCAAGATTTATCACTCTCTGATGTTAAATGGTTCTTATAGTGTCAGAAATTAATTGCTCCATTGAGTTTCAAGCTGCTTGTCATGTCTGGGTGACAGGATATTGGAGCAAGAATGTCCCTGGGTTTCTAATTGACAGAAGACAATAACAGTGATCCCCAGAAAAAGTTACTGTCTTGAGGCTACAGCTTTTCTTATTGTTACTGTACACGACCTGAAAATGAAGTTTGAAGTATAAAAGAGTACTTGTATTTACTCATGTCTGTCTGTCTCTCTGATATCTCTTAAAGTTCGTAATGAATATCAACAAACATAGAAGGGAGAGCTTTCAACTACAGAATGAATTATGGGACAGATCCCAGTTGTTTTCTATTGAGGTATTTTTTATTATTTTGCGGGAAAAGAAGTCAAATATGAACAGTCAATTATAAAAAATGCTAAATTTAAACTTCACGGGAAGTAATTCAATATTCGTACATTTAAAGGTCTCTCCCTTGTTTTCTTATATACTTTATTTTGATTCGATTTTTAGTCACTGTGCAGCATTGCTTTCTAGTTACCTTCTGTGATATACACTTCCATTTCTCAAACTCCTTTCAATAATTCAAATTGGAAGGATTTTATTTATGATTTAATTTTCATTTACTCAGGTCATCATTTTTCCCTGGCATATAGATGGACAGAAATTTATTATTATTTCAATCTGTTTGTGTGGTATTCCTGTTTGAGAGATGTTAGAACCTGAGAAGAGCTCTTGAAGGGGCCATGGCCATAAAAGGTTGAGAATGGTTGTTCTAGATGAACACCTGAAACATTGACTTAATGTTATAGAAAGAAAAAGAAAATGCACATTAACTAATTGGAATTTAACTTATCGACTACAAATGACGGAAATTTCTTTCGTTGCATTTCTATGGTTAATACTATGAAATTCTCATTTTATTGTGATTGATGACTACTCATTTCCCTGTGAATCGGAGCTTTTACCTTGCATTATCAAGGGCAGTCACTGGGTTGATTTCCACTGGGTACTCAATGAAAACTTGAATTACTGCCAACTTGAAACCACATTGAGAAACTTCATTAAAAAGGGACACAAATTTGAAAATAGGCTAAAAAAAAACTTTCAATAAGTGAAAGTTGAAGATGGGCGTGGAATGTCTATTTATATACTTGCTTAGTGTAGATTTCACAGGAACACGGACTGACGGCAATGATTATGGGGGTATAAAAGACCAACACAAGATGTTGACTCTTATTCTCTTGCTTAAAACCTGAATCCCCCTGTTTAGATGTAATATGTGCAGTTACTACAGAAGCTATGAAACTTGATCTTTTCTACTAAAAAAACTATTTTCATGGATTCTTTCATGATTCACAACAAATACTGTTGATGTGGTGGCAAAGTTGTCCTCCATTGGGTTCTTGATGATTAAAATCAGATGGTCTCCTTTTAAACCCGGGAAGTGTATTAAATCTTTTTTTACACCCGGGAAGTGTATTAAATCTTCTTTTACACCTGGGAAGTGTATTAAATCTTCTTTTACACCTGGGAAGTGTATTAAATCTTCTTTTACACCTGGGAAGTGTATTAAATCTTCTTTTACACCTGGGAAGTGTATTAAATCTTCTTTTACACCTGGGAAGTGTATTAAATCTTCTTTTACACCTGGGAAGTGTATTAAATCTTCTTTTACACCTGGGAAGTGTATTAAATTGTAGTTATCTGGGATCAAAGAATTAATATCATATATGTAGGTATGAACTTAATCAATGACAAAACTATGTAAATATTACACAGGGTCCAATGAACTGGTAATATGACTAGAGGCTGTCTCTATGTTGACTGTTACGAGTCTTGGATGTGTTGTGAATCATTTGTCTAATAGTCTGAAAAGTCGAGTATATCATGTTTTGGCCTTAGAAAAGTTTCAATTTCAAGAAGATTAGTAATTAAGTAAAAACGAATAAATGACATCATAATAATCTCTGATGCTGGCCACTCTTTGATCTCTTATCCAAATTTTAGGTCGAGTAATTCAAAAATTCAGATTGCTAATTATTTTCCTTCTCTTGCAGTGCTGATTCAGTATCTGAGAGCAGCTCTGAAAACCCGATCCCGGCTGAAAATGTTGAAGATGTACCTGCCTCTTCAAAAGAAAAAGTTGATTCAGTTCCCGAGTCGTTGAATGAAGAAGCTGAAAAGGCTGAAGCTACTGATAAAGCTGAGGCAGGTGCTGGTGGTGAAAAGACTGAGGATTTTCCTTCCTATACAGAATGGACCAAAAAGGTTTTGGCTGAAGAGAAAAATAAGCAGGATGATGGGGGTAAGTTGTTCTTGAACCATTCACTTGCTACCCTCAATTTTCATATTTGAAATAATCGTCTCAGGCATTTCATCAACTGAGAACAAATGAGCACACGAAGGTGTTAGCCAGGAATTTAATTTCCCCAAGCTTTTAGAGGATTGGGAACTTTTTTATATTTATAATTATTCATTTGAATTTTCATTTTTTTTTTTTTTTTTGAGACAGAAAAATACCAAAAATTGCTCAAAATGGCCAAAAACATGCTCAGCTTAATTGGGAAAATGGATTTAGGTTTCTATTGAAAATTAGCTGTTGAAGAGCCATCGATAACACAAGCTAACATCCTGTTCTCTTTTCTGATAAGAATAAACGGTTTTAATAGCAGAGAAAAATAACACACTGACGAGGACATTAACTATAATCATAATGTTATCAAACAGTCATTGGTATTAAAATCACTCCGTCCCAAACAGTTAATTTAAAATGAATTGAAAATTCATTAATTCTTTTATAATTCAAAGTTGTTTATAACAATGAATTTAATAACATAAATGTGAATTCATATCAATTATTGATCACTAATGCCTCTCTCTCTCTCTCTCTCTGCATGCAGATCAGGGCAAGGCCAGCACCAGTGTGCCGCAGAAACAGAAGATGCGTAATAATTATGCATCTGCTGATTGTGGGGCCAAAATAGTTCTTGCCAACCCCGAGGCTGAAAATACTAAATTCGTCCTGAATGGAAACCCTGATGAATACATGATCAACCCATGCCAGGCTAAAAAATGGTGGGTCTTCAGGAAAATTGTTTTTCTTTTACATCTGTATGTTTGTAAAATAGAATGAAATCTTATTGTTTTAACCTGTTTACTACCAGGTATATTTTGAAGTGACTTCTGAGTTGGATTTTTTCGTAAAAAAAATGATGAAATTGAAAATTCTTCATTGCATGTTTAAAATGGTTCTATTAAGTGCATCTACGTATCCCCATAAGACACTTTTTGGTTAGTCCGACAGTGCCTAATATCTTCTCAGTTGTATCATGTTTGATTGATGTGAAACTTTGTCCAGACCTTCGGGTGAACCATCCTCATCTTCCTCCTCCTTCCCCCACAACTAGTAATGTGACTGCTGCTATTTTTCATTTTTAATTATAATTTATGATTCATTATAATTTTGAGGTATCGCTCAGAAGTCCCTTTCTAAAAAATTTGTCACAAATTGTGCTGGACTAATGACTTGCTAAGAGAAGTTACCTGATTCATAGCAGTGAATAGGGTAATCTCTTTCTTTGCAAAGCACAAAAATCTCACTGGAATTGGAGAAATTTCTGTGTGTTAGCACCGCGATTACTTGACAACTGACTATTATACAAAGTTGATATTCACCAGATATATTAGTCAGCACATGAGACATTGTACGTGCAATTCTTGAGATAAATTATTTGTATAAATTATTTCCTTTGACATATGCTTATTACTAATTTTTTATAATAGTTACGCACAAGTATTTCATTAAAAATTATTTTGCATGACAATCATACCATGCTGGTCCACCCACCATAAAGCCAAGCTCTCTCCAAACCCCTTTAAAATGGGCCCTAGTATGATCTAAGTCAAAATTGAAATTTTGGAATTATCGCATTGTTGATAATTCCTTTTACTATGATACCAGAGAGAAAGAAAAGTTGAATTATCTTCTCCAATCAGTACAGTTCATACTTTCTCCACCACCTTTATACTTCAGTCTGACTGATCATTAATAGCATAGTTTCATAACTGAACCACTCCAAAATTACTACTACAATTACCTCTCCACATATTGAAATAAACTAACTTATGATAGTTTAAGAATTTTCAGAGGAGTCAGATCTTAATGAATCGAACCTGAACTAATTGACCTCGTTATGTTGAATAATTTCATAAAATATGTGTATGTTTCATATAGTTAGGTAATGTATTATATTTGGTGTATATACTTTCCAGTATCCTATACATGGACAATATTAACCCGTACCATTGGTTAACCTGGACAGTCTGCTAAAACAGCCACCTCCCATTCAGTCCATTTTCAACAAACGTTCACTAATGAACAAGTATAAGAAGCTAGAACTTTATTAAAAGGATCTGAAAACCACTAGAATTTTCAAGACAATCTTATTACGTAGAAAAAAAAAAAATTGTACTATTAAAAATAAAATGAAACAGTCTATGCATTTGCTTTGTTGAAATCATATGTGAAGATATATATTTTTTCTCTTCAGGTTTATTGTGGAACTTTGCGAGACGATCCAGATAAAAAATATTGAGACAGCCAGCCTCGAACTCTTCTCATCCCGTCCCAAGTCTTTCAGATTCTCAGTCAGTGACAGGTAACCTTCTCTACCATTGGTCTCCTCATTTTTATTATCTTACTAGTTTACTTCTGATGTCAAAAAATGACGGCAGTATTTAAATAATTTCCCAATATAGCATCGTACTTGAAAGATATCCAAAACATCACGTTGCTCTTTCTCTTCATCTTCATGTTCGATTAAATACAAGTAGCCTCTAATTATCTCCCTTGACAAACGTTACAGACAAAAATACCGACATACATGTGGGATACTATTTGTAATTTGTAGAGATGCTGAGTGGCCTAACAGCTACTGGTGTAGTGTTTGGTTTGGGCCAAGGCTGTGCGTGTTCACTTTGCACTAATGCTTCTGGGAAAGGCATGAATCCACAGACATTAATCCACTTTTCTTTCCCTATTGCTATGGATTAATAATAGGGCAGTTGGAGCCCCTTAGTCCTGTAAAACAGACAATCTAAGATAAGGTTACTCTGACAAAAAAAAGTCAACAGCTGGACAGTCTCCATAGTTGGTATCAAACTTGGATAAAAAGAAGAGGGTTGGATGTGAGGCTAGCAACTCCACTCCGTAAAAGAAGCTACTTGCTACTGAAACCATTGAAGTGTAGTTGCAGCCCTATGCTCCACAAGGAGTCTACAGAAATGAACATATAATCTGTAATATTTATGAAAGAAACCCTATTGTATACCACCAAATATCTATCTGTATATGATTGCATAACTCTGGGACCACGCAATATATCCCCATGAAATTTTCTGTATATACGGTTGGGACCCCAGAGTATGTTTTTATCAAGTTATTTTTTTGAATATTTAAAAAAGGAAAATAATAGTGTGGAGTCTACCTTCACACTCACCTCAATAATAATGATCTGATTTCCATCTCTCTATCTCTATAATACTAGAACTAGACTAATTCTATTCATCTGTATGTAACCTCTAAGTAGCTACACTGGTGCAGTACACCCAGAGGTATTGAATAGAAGTACCTTTCTCTGCTCTGCTAGTGTATATTCCGACTTTATTTTACTGATGAAAAATGCAAGGAAAACACTAGCGATGTAGTTTTTATACGAAAAACTTGTTTGTGTGTTCGCAGATATCCTTCCAAAGAGTGGCAGGAACTTGGAACATTTGATTCTACGGAAGAACGTACAGTCCATAAATACCAAATTGCAGAAGACAATTACTCAAAGTTCATCAAAGTGGACATTCTCGACCATTATGGGGAAGAGCATTTTTGTCCTCTTACTCTCTTCAGGTAAGTTCTTTTTCAAAAGTTCTTGGCTACAGATCATCTTTAAAAAGACAATAAGGTTTCTCTCTGGGGAGTTGATACAGAAAACACTCAGCTTCAACAGCACCCGTCCTAACTCAGACTGAAGGCAATATAGATATCTCTGATTTTTTCATGAATAAAATTGATGTATTTTCTCGTTTAGAAAGAAAATAGTGTTTTACCCTATTTTGTTGCATTCTTATAATGTTTTACCCTATTCTGTTGCATTCTTATAGTGTTTTACCCTATTCTATTGCATTCTTATTTTGAAATTATTGAAGAAATTGGAAAATATGACTGATTTAAGAAAATCATCAGAGAAATGAATTTCATTAAAGATATGTTTTTTTGGTTGCAATAAATACATCTATACTAAATTATCTTTGATTTATCCATACTCAAAAATTAACATATTTTATGGGTACTATCCTAATTTTTTCTATAAACCCCCAATGCAAAATTATTGATGAGACAGGAGATAATCAACTGATAATGGTCGACCAGTATTCTTTAGAGTTCAGTTATTTCGCCCCGAGCGGGATTTATTTGTACCCTCCTCCGTTCCCACCTCTCTCGTGTGTGTATCTCCTTGGCTAAGACCTGAAATTATACAGTATACCATGACCCCAATCTTTCTCCGAGGAAGTCTATGGTAGAATCTGAGAAAAGGTGTAATTAATATGGAAGACTAATATTTACATTTTTATTAACTATGCTATCTAGACTAGTGTATGTACAATATAGAGGTTTAGGTAAATATGTTGATGTCATGGTATCTTGGGTTGAGCAATACCTCCATTCAATTTTACCCCAATATGCCCAGATCAAGTTACATCCATACTTCCTGAAAGCAACCCAAAACCTGACTTAAGTCACTGTATACAGAACAGGACGCTTGATTGCTTCTTTTAATATAGACTTGAAAACACTAACATTGACCAAGCCCCAGATGGACATTTGATTGCACTGCCTGGGGTTGGATACAGCTTACTGGTTCTTGAATTACAAATATTGGTTGATATTCATTACAGAGGAATGAAGTTGTTGCCCACTAATCCAGAATAGTAGGCCAAGTTTGTTTTGTGAGTCTCAGCTTTCATCTTGCAATGAATTATCCTGCAATGGATAACTTACAATTGACAGGAGCTTTTTTCTAGCAATGGATAACGATTTCTCTTTGTCACCTTCCACAGTTTATAATTCTTCATTCTTGTTTCTTTCAGGGTTTTTGGTTTCACAATTGAGGAAGATATAGATGGAGAGCCTACAACCAGTCAATCAGCCGACTTTGAAGGTAAATATACAACCTGATTATTACTTTTGCTCACATGTCAGACCTGCTACTCTTTCATCCTTACTCATTAGATTTTAAGGCATGTACTTAAAGACTCCTGTTTTGTACTGTTGCAAATTGCACCTTCTCTTTGGATTGAAAAAGGCTCACTGCAATGAATATCAAACTAAATTTGAAATGTGTGTGACTCAAAAATTTATTACTTTTTGTGTTGTAATTTGGGTGTTGGTAGCCTAATGGTTAACAGTACTGTTCAAATTAATGCCCTTGGGAAGGCATGGTTGATAGTACTGTTAAAATTAATGCCCTTGGGAAAGGCATGGGACCATTTATCCTTGCAGATATTTGGTAAATAGCAGGGCAGACTGGGCTTTTATAGTCTCCCTCCAGCTATAAGTAAATAAGTTGATGGACTCTCTCTAGCCTTGGTTAACAAACAGTCTAGGCGAAGGACAACTTTGATTCCAAACCATACTAGTTCCACTTTTTCCAATATTTTAGGTGATGGATTACTTCTTACAGCTGGTACCATCTATGCTAGTACAACCTGTAGTATGTTACTTAATGAGGAGACGGGCACCACCAAGACACTCCCATTGCCCTGAGAAATATCATGAGCACCCTGCCGATCTACTAGATCATGGATTCAACTGGAATTTTTCGACATTTCCCTTTTTTGAACTTGGCAAATTATTTCCAACTTGAGTTTTCACCTACTCCATCATTACCCTAAGCTTCAGTGATCCATTGTCTAATCTTTTACAGCACCATATCAACCTTGAGGCACATGCAAGGGGCCATGTGTAGATCATTCTCTGTTCTTTGGGGTAGAGGAGCCCAAATTTGACCCATACATCAGGCATCTATTAGGCCTAATTCAGCCCTCATCTCCAGCTTTACTTTTTCCCCCAGATCAAACATAAAAAGTAAAGTGTCAAATATGTACTTTATGTCCTGCCATGATCTCCTACAAAATGATATAAGATTATCTCTTTTCTAGAGATAATCCTTGGAGTATACACACATAAACAATAAAGAGTTGAGTAAGATTTAAAGATTAAGATTTTCCAGTAATTTTTGGTTTGAAGTTCATAAATCTATGGTGGTATTTAAACAGTAAAGAAAGGCTCCAGAAGTCATTTTTTTTTTCATTGAAAAGTAATAATTAAACATGTTCATCAGAAATTGATGCAATTAATGAAATTGAATGCCTGTCTTGTTCTTTACCAGATAATGCCCCATGAATTCTTTGATGGGAACCATCTAATCGAGCCAAACTCCTGTTAATTTTTTACTAATGTGCTGTTAAATGTCAATAACATTAAATTAAAAAATTTGTCAATTGTGAGAAATTTGTTTAACTATATTTTTTCATTAAAAAAAAATCTTCTGTGACCTTAGTGTGCTATTCAAACACCTCCCTAGTTCAATGTATACCAAACCAAAGATTACCAATTTTTCTAACACTGTACAAAAGATTGTGCTAAAAACCTTCGCAACAACCTTATGATATTACATAGGCTGGATATATATATATATGTGTGTGTGTGTGTGTGTGTACTTATATTATTTTGTCTAATCTTCTATTTGATTTGTGTAATATTTTGACACCTGTATACAGTACATGGACTTGTCCAATAAATTCTAAAGAAGTTGACTCATTTAATTTACTTAATTCTATTTTTTACAGATGATAATGTAGAAAGTGAAAGTCCACCAAATTTATTTAATAGTGCAAAAGGTAAGTAAATATATCCATACCTCGCTTGAATGAACCCTGTAGCCCATGTGTATACCAGAACTAAATATCTATAAGACATTTTTGAAAAGTAGATGTCTTGTGTGAAAAACATTTATGGAAAGTAGATGTCTTATGTGAAAAAACATTTTTGAAAAGTAGATGTCTCATGTGAAGAAACATTTATGAATAGGTTTTTTGTAAAAAGAACATTTATGTAAAGTAAATGTTTTATGTAAAACATTCATTTTATCTAAATAAGATCTTTGAATTATACCAGCACAAGATATAGGCATTGTTGGTCCATAATGACCGTAGAGACCCAAAAAAGCAGTTTTTTTTTCTGAAAGAAATAAACCTTTATGGACAGTGCTTAGTGGTGTATTCATACAAATTTTCAAGGTTTTAGTTCACGACTGGTTATTGACATTAAATAAGCCATTAAGTGTTGAAATACCGTTCAACCAACCAATATATTCCATGTATAATGTGACTCAATTTTTCTGGTTCTTTTTGTAATGTTTGCTTTAGTGTATCCCTGTTGTCTTCTTTGTAAACATTTGTGTTCCTGATTGTTCGTATCTTTATCTTTGTCCAGATACAGTGTTAAGGTTGGTGAAACACGTGCTGACCACGACCAATGAACAGGCAGGGAAAGACGGGACGACGCCAGTTGTAGAAGCTCCAAAAGAGGAACAGGAAAATACCACAGCCAAAGAAACGGACACGGCTATCAACCCTCCAAATGTAACCATTCCTTGCAAAGGTAGGTTCTTCCTTTCCATTGCCTGAATTCATACAGTCATAACAACATCACTGGTGAGGCTGCTTGATAACCCCAGTTCAGCCTTAGAAAATTTTGTAGATCATATGGTCTGTTGTCGACTACCAAAAAGTCTTTGATTTGGTGGAAATTCCTGGAAATCATCATAGCTATCAAGTGTCTAAGAGTGGATCCTGTGTTTGTCAGTCTTACAACTTATCTACAAATACAGCAGCTCCTTCATCCTGCTACGTAAATACACAAAGCCCTTGCATTTTGAAATAGGAATAAGACGAGACAACACCAGCTCACCCAAACTATTTAATCAAAACCACAAAGCCTTCATTCTCTCCAATTATTACATATTTAATGAAATACCAAGTTCTGGCATCCAAGGGTAAAACATGAGACTTGATGTTATATCTTAGTGCTGACTGCTTTTGACTGCTGACTGCTTTACCTGATGTAAATAGGCAAAGTTTTGGATTTGCTTATTGCTGCCCACTGACTTTACTGCTACTCCACTACTCTGGTTAGTTTAAGATATTCAAGGAAAAACTAAATTATTTAACCAGCAGTCCTCCAATTTTTTTATTTTATTTATATAATTTGTTTGAGTAAATTTCAGTGCTCAATCTGTATGTTGTGCATTGAAAATAAAGCTGAAAGGGATTGTCAGTGGTCAGGAATTAAGGTAAGCATTACTGAACAGAACTATTTTTTCCCCTTCATTCCTTGAAGTTTAGTTTTCAAGAGTTATCAAACACTTTATTTAATGGAAGACAACAGAATAATCAGAAATGTATTCATGTGCTCTTTCTTTTTACTCTTGCCTAGTAAGATATATATATATATATATATATATATATATATGTATATATATATATATATGTATATATATGCAGTATCACCCATAAATAAGTACACTTCTACCACTTTTTTTTATAAGAACTAGACTGCAGGATTTCATTATTTCTGGTAGAACACTACACAATCAAAACAGATATTATCGGCTATCATTTATGACCAAACTGTACCGTATTGAAATTCTTTTGCAAAAAACATTTTTCACAGGAGTGTACTCAATTTTAGACGGTAACATATTTTGGCAATATTTCCAATGCTGTAGAGTTCGGTCACAAACAATACCAGATAATGTCCGTTCTTATTGTGTAATGTCCCACCAGATATAATAAAATCCTATGTTTGGTTTAAATGAAAATCATCTTTCTATAAAAATAAATTGTATGGGGTGTACTCATTTATGGGTGATACCATCTATATGCTCCTCTTCTTATTCACATTAAATAGTACTCATATGTTTATACTACTTCATCAGAATAGTACAGTGTTAAGTTTAATTCAGTGTGAGACATCCCTACCAGTTTACCTAGCAAGTATTGAAATAATTTTGTAATTACATTGTACTTCTAAAATATTGAAGACCCTGCGTTGATTGAATTTTTTTGTTTAAATCCAACCAGATTGAACTCATGATTTTGGGGAAGAAGGTAGTAATTTTACCTGGGGAAATAATTCTGTACGCAAAGGGAGATAATAACAATAATTCGATAAAATATCAATTTTCGACTGCTATTTACTTTCAACTTAATTTTCTTGTAGATGTTTTCCATCAGAATTCAACTCGAGCTGTCGATCTAGAGGAGTGAGAAAACCATGTGGATCAGAAGTAACGGATAAGCTTCTCCAAGGGCATATACTTCGTTTCTGATCCATGTGGTTTACTCATTGCCATAGCTTGAGTTGAGTTTTGATTGGGAAAAAGTGCTAAAAAAAAATTAAGATAAGCTCACTCTATAATCAGCATTTAATAGTTATCTCTCTTGACAAATGTTATAGACTAAAAATAGAAATATACATGTGGCGTAGTGTATCCGTATATATTTGACCTTCTTTCCTCCGATTGTCTCTGAATTGTTGTTTTATCTTTTCTCAAAAGACTTGATAACTTTTTTTTGTTCTTTTAGGAGAGGATTGTCAAAATGTTACCAAGAAAAACACAACCACCAATGGCACCACAAGTTTACCCTGCATACCAGACGCAAAGTAAGTTTATAGATCTTCACACTTCTGATACTTGACATGAGCCATTACTATTTGGCATTACTAAAATTTCTTGTATTTTACAAAACTGGAAAAAAATTACCTTATTTACCCAGATATTCATATTTTTTTTCTATACTGAAAATGTAATGACCAACATACACAATTAGAAAACATTGTTTCTAAGAATTTGACTGTAAATTGTTTATTAACCTTATTTTTAACTAGAAAGATTTTGATAATTTTTCCGAGTTGATTTTTTTTTTTTTTTGTTACTCTTAATTTTCTTTACATATTTTTAGGATTTTTTTTACATATTTCCTAAATCATTATGGATAATATGATCAGCACTATTTTCCTTGTCTTAATTGATTTGTTCATAATGTTTCAGCCATATACCTTCTGGCCTCATAAGGTGTTTGTTCTCGAATGTGGAGCAACTTCTTGGAGTGCATGCTCGATTGGACTAGAAATGTCATATCCATTTTTTTTTTTTTGTATATCCAGTTTTTGTTTTGGGTATCAACTTCCTAGTTGTTTCCCTTGCATTGGATAACCTGTTTGCTTCTTTTCCAAGAAGTTCCTTATGATGGGAGGTTTCCAGGCGGTATTGATATCGATGCTCTAAGAAGTGATTACAAATTCTAGAACATAACATCCAATGAAAAAGCAAGAGGGTACACAGACAAAACGTGAACAAATTAATACATGGACGAGGAAACAACCATATCTTGCATAATATTTTTAGGCTGGTCCAAAAATTTTGAAAATGGGTCAGTTTATCTATCTTACTTAGGATACAAATTGAATTGCATATAAAATTATAAATGGCGGGTAAGGGTAGGCAATGATTGATAACAAGGAAATTAAGTTGTAGGCAAATTGAATTCTGTGATGAAGACTTCTGGGGGAACGGCACTGTATTACTTCAAGATATAATAGCAATGATGATGATGCTAATAATTGCAATGATGATGATGATGATAATAATTGCAATGATGATGATGATGATAATAATTGCAATGATGATGATGATAATAATTGCAATGATGATGATGATAATAATTGCAATGATGATGATGATAATAATTGCACTGATGATGATGATGATAATAATTGCACTGATGATGATGATGATAATAATTGCACTGATGATGATGATGATAATAATTGCACTGATGATAATAATTGCACTGATGATGATAATTGCAATCATGATAGCAACACTTGACTGTTTATTCTTGTATTGATGTTATTTTCCTATTCCAGAGACCAACGTCCTGTTGCGACCCCAACTCCAGTCACAACTCTTCCTATCCAACCAGAAGAGCCTCAAGGTAGCATCGATTTGACCACCAGTAAGTAAACAAATGTCCAGCCTCTTTTTCCCTTCTCTACACATACCCATTCCTTATTAACAGGACTTGCTCTCCTATCTTTTGTGAAGTATTTTGCAAAAATGCCTGAATTGCCTCTTAGCTACAAATGACGGAAATTTCCATCATTTCAGTTCTATAGCTAGCTCAATAAAATTTGTTTTATTTCGATTGCAACTCTGTTCAATCTGCGAGTTATGGCTTTTATCTTGCCAAGGATAACTTGCTATGTGAGACTGTTACACTTGTCACCTTTTGAAGTTGATTGGTTAAAAATGTTCAACAACTTCTGTTTCTCTATGATGTTGATAGCAGATTTTTAAAATCTTTGAAATCATGAGATCACTTGTCTGTCATAGCAAAGAGGCTCGTATAGATGTATACTCAACTGCACGTAGTCTTTGGACTACTAGAAAAATTGTCAGTGCTGACAGCAATTTTAAAGTTTTGGGGACAAATGTACTCTATCTTTTTGTTATTTATCTTGTTCCCTCAATGTTTCCAACAATCCATTCTGTGGCCTTCTTCAGGTGTGCTATCTATACAGAAAGATAAGACCTTTTTTTCTGAAGTGCAAAGAAAAAAATCATAGCAAACAGAAAATCTATGTTAACAGCAATGCTTGTAATATAAATAGATTCTATTTTCATATATTTTTATTCTTGTAAATTTAATCTACCAAAAAGTAACTTAGTAATTTAAGTAACTTTCTTTTTTTTTTTCTTAGATGCAACGATTGAGTATCCTGCTGATGAAAACCTGGTGACCAAGCTGGAAGATTACGAACAAGTTCCTGTTTCGTCCGAAGAAGAACCAATTGTCCAACTCATTGGTTGCGATGAGCAGCTACCGCTCTTCACTGCACACACATCTGCTTGCATGTACTGTTCCTTACGTAAAAAGAAAACGTCTGCACAGGAGGCATCCCTCAAGCATTCCACCGTAGTGCCAAGATGCTTGATCAGACCCTCCCACACAGCAAAATGTAAATTCTTAAGGATTATATCAGATATATTCTTTAAGAAACAGCAGGGTGTATCGGACTCTACCACCAGGCAAGAAGTCCCTGTTAGCAGTATTGTTACAATAATCGAAGCCTCATCTACCACAGAATCTTCTTCATCTTCGTCTTGGTCGGGCATCAAAGAGTCGCAGCAGGCTACTGTGACCCAGGTACAACAATCCATTGAAACAGATTCTACTTTACACACCCTCTCTGAATCCGCTTCCGCTTCTACGCCGCATGATGTACCTAGCCTTCAACCAAGCTCAGATGTCCACCACATCGCGTCAAGTGAAACCATTGGTCAAAAGGACCCGAGTGAAACTTCCGAATTGTCTAAGGAAGCATCCGAGACTGCATCGGTGACATCTGAGACCAGCCTGGAACAAAAAGCTAATCTGACAACGCAGTTTACTGACGAATTAATGTCAACATTAATAACGTCTTCGCAGCTTGCTTCATCAGTCAGCAGCAGTGAAGACATTGACTTCCGCACACCTGCAGAAACCATCTACATTGAACCAAGTTCAACGTCCATAAAAGAGCTTGAGCTCCAACACGTTGTTTCATCCGAGAGATCTCCCTCGGATCCCCTCTCTCATAATCTGACTCCCACCTCGTCCGTGCTACCCGACAAACAGGTTGTGGCCTCTTCACTCAAATCAGAGGTCAAAGACGAACACGCTCTCCCTGAAAGTAATATCATAACGACAGCCAGTCTCCCATCAGCTGACGGTGAGCAGATGGAACCGGCTGCTGCCAACATTGAGCCGACACGAGTATCCGAGGCTCCATCGAAGGTGATCCCCCCAGAGTCTATGAGTGTCACAATGCCTGTCTTGAAAACAGACCAAAAAACAGCACAGCCAGACAACAACGAGATGGATGCTGAACCTGATTCTAAAGGACGCCCTCTGTACACGCTAGTTAGAGTCGGTTTACCCCCGGCTGCTAAGAGGGAATCTGCAATCATGAGGCTTAATAATCGAATTAAAGCTCTCGAACTTAATGTTTCCCTCAGTAGCAGGTAACAACAGCTTTTGAGTTGTGTTTTTTTTTTGTTTTCATAATTTTTGATTTGTTTCAATCTATACATTTTTTTTATAGTTCTTTACCAAGGCTGACTTAATTTGGCACAAGTAGTCAAGGCATCTCAGGAGGATGCAACTGAAAAACAAGACGAATCAAATTCGGGAAGTAAATCCAAAAGGGACCTGAAAGTTTCTTCACAGAAGCTAATTGGACCAGTTGGTCCAAATTGTCCTGCAAGGGTAACCTGGTCTCGTCTTGTTTAATACACACATCACATTGCAACATACACTTAACACCACATTGTGGGTTCTACAGAGAAGAGCTACAATGTTGGTCTTTTTTTGAATTCTTAAAAAGTCGGTTGTGTTTGTTTATACCATTCAAATTTTTCTCACTGTACTTGGATTAAATAATATTTTCAAATAATTGTAAAATGGCATAAAAATCTATTTCTCTTTTTTTTTTTTTTTTTTAAACTCTAATTTTGATTGCTTTTATTTCTACCATTGAGATATAAAGTCTATAATGAATTTTATTTATATCTCTAAGATTCCATCGACCGTGAACCTTTGGGTACTGCTAAAATGTTTCCAATCAGACCCGGCTTTGGATTGGGCTACATGGTACAGTGCCAAATGCCCCAGGCTGTGAGAAGGACCAGCCATAGGTTCTACATTCTGCTACAAGTCTCCATTACCCTAATCGATTAATTATTTCAATTAATTATTTTAAGCATCAAAATTTTTTTTTTTTTTTTTTGATTGTCTTCTTTGACCTGACGAATTATTTGCTTGTAGAACTATGTACAATTTCTTAGCATACATTCATTTGTTCGTCATTTTCAGATTTCTGGATGAACTGAGTCAGAGATATCGCAAGCAGTCGGAAGAAATGATGAACTTTCTCAACCGGACTGTAGCTCGTCTACGCAATGCAACCAAAAAGACTGAGGAAACCGTAACTATTGCTTTTTTTTCTCTTTTTTTTTGCTTTTCAATATTAACTTGTTTTTTTTTTTGTGTGTGTGTGTGTGTGTGTGTGTGTGTGACCAGCCTTCAGATGACAAGAAAAAATTTGATTTATGCCTCCAATCTACAAAGTAATCAACTTGTGGACAGAATCCATTTACTTATTTCCTGCAGGTATTTAAAGCAATGGTCCCCAACAATCAGGACGGGGACCGGTACTGGCCTGCAAAGCATGTGCTACAAGGCCATGAGGAAATTATATGATTTGGCGATATCTCTTTGTAAAATAAAAATAAATCAATTTTCTCAGATCTTGGAATTAAATTTGTTTGGTAAACCCTTCAAAAAACAAAATTGAGTATATTAACCACTTATAAGTTACTTTAAGGTAACCTCATGTATATTCTGGTTGTCAGAGTTGATACATATGTGCATTGCATGGCAGTGAATGTGTTGAAAAAAAAAAAAGGCTCTGCATCTCACTTACGAAGTTGTTGCCTATTCTTTCCAAGAAATATTAAATACTCAGATACATTGATATTCTTTCCAAAGAAACATCTTGGAAGAAAGCAAGTGAGATGTATGTTTTTATATTCAAAATGAAGCCTGCATATTTTAACATGTTTGAAAGCCCTTTTTACCCCTGACAAGAAAGTCAATTTTCTATTTGAACCTCATCGATCAGATATGTTATTCACTTACTTGACTTTTAACATCCTAAACCGCTTGTCACTGCTCCTGGTTGACAGTGGAGCTCTTCTGTGGAGGAAACAAAGTTTGTTAAACAGAATCTGTCTCATGGAATAAAAAATAAATCTTAGAAAATTTACCTTTAGTTGAAAGGAGAAGGGGGGGCTTTGACTACAGTACTCCTGTTGTTTCTTATATGAAACTAAGAGTTGAGTCACCAGATGGAGTAAAATTATTTTTTTTAATTTCCTATCTCTGCTTGTATAGGTCCAGCGGCATGAAGTTCACCTGAACATTCTTGAGGCTCGTCTTGACAATTTGACCCAAGCTGTCTCTAAACTCTCAGACAACATGGATGAACTCACAAGGAATGTAAGTTTATAAAAAATTTCTAGATATTCTTCTTGTTGTTGTGTATATTTAGTTGTTTTTTTTGGGGTTTTTTTTTTTTTTTTTTTTTTTTCTTAATATCTATAACCCAGTGCTGGCTCATTGGGGCCCCACAGATGATTCCAACAGGGGTGTGTCAAGGGTAATATACCCTCTGTCTTTGAATGGGCTTACAGTGTAGTAAAATGGTGCTCAGCACTAAATATTGGGTTTTCGGGTTCAACAGAAAACTCTGTCTTTGTGTGCGGTTTCTTGGACAAGTCAGTGATTATATAGGTAAAAATGTTTGCATCCAACACCAACCTGCCTTATGTGGTTCATTGAAGCATGGATATATCTTGACTGCATACTTGGCAGGGAACAGATTGATTCAAGCCTTTCTCCGAGGGCCAAAAGTGCAAAGTGAAGAAGAAAAAATTTTTTTGGTGGTTGCGCATATTTAGATGGGTGACTCTTTTCAAATGAAAATTGCATTCAGTACCTGAAATTCTGATGCAAGTCTATTTTGTTAAGCCTTGTAGCTCGATAATCACATGTCTGCATTTTTTTTTTCTTTGCAGCTGACTGATCGTCAAATGGTATGGGCCTCTATTGAAATGGCCATTCTGACTTTAATCTTTGTGGTTTGCCTGAAAAAACGCCAACCATCTTTGCCTCCAAGTTTAGTGGCCAAAGTTCTCGAAGATCTTCTCCAACAGAATTCGTCCCACAGTAGAAGGCGCAATTCAGATTCTGAAATTTTGCAGTTGACTCCAAATCATCGAGAAGTTGTACGACAGCGAAGTGCAGATGATCTTGGTGAGACTATTGGCTTTAACAACAATATTAATTTCTCTAGTTTCAAGATTTATTATCATAGAACTTTTTTTTTATATGTTGATATATACACTGACATTGAATAATGCAAAATATGTTATATTTAATTGTTTGATCCCCTACTCAGGGATGTAGCCAATAATATAAACGTGTTTTTAGATAAAAATAAGATCAACCAAAAAAACTTATTCCTTTTAATAAAGGAATCTTCCCAATATGAAGGTGTAGGCATTTGTACCTGTAATGACATACAGAAAAACAATGTATTTTTCTTTCTCTTTTTTCATTTTTTCATACAGGTATCTCTCGCTTTTTGGAATTCAAATATATCCACAAATCCTTTCACGGGGATTTGATGGTATTTGATAAACCTGAATTTTGTTGTTTTATTTATAAAATTTAGTTGAAAAGAAAACTAAAGCCAATTGCTAATAATGCCGCCATTTTGTTTTTCAGCTTGTCCCAAGTCAGTTGACATTGTGGAACCAGAAATACCTTTCCTCCTCGGACAGGTGAGAAAAACTTTTGGTATTCTTCAAGGATATTTTTTTGTTATGAGCATCCTCAGTTGACAAATGGCTATCTTTGTAGATTTTTTCCCTTAAAACATGGATATTTTTCAAATAAACAAAACTTGAATTTATAACTAAATGAAGCTTAAAGTATTATCAGTTACCATAATTCCTAGCTGGTTGGATGCATTTTTATTTTTCCTGAAAAAGTTTCGATAATTTTTTGTAAGGGAAAAAAATGACCCCATAGATTTGGACTTGTTAGTACAGTAAACTATTTAATCCTCAAGTTTTTATCTGAGAAACACGTGGCTAATCATAGCTTAACATATGTATTCTCTTATCAGATGAGAATTATGATAATTATTAATTTTGACTAATATTTCTTCCATCTTAAAGATACAGAGTGGCATTACAATTACAGTTCACTTGTTTCTGGCTTAAAACTTTATTTCTTTGTTTGTAAACCTCCTCTTGCTTTTTACTTTTTTATTTTAGTCATGACGTTTTTTTTTTTCTTTCAGTCATGACTTTTTTTCGTTCAGTCATGACTTTTTTTTCTTTCTTTCAGTCATGACTTTTTTTTCTTTCTTTCAGTCATGACTTTTTTTTCTTTCTTTCAGTCATGACTTTTTTTTCTTTCTTTCAGTCATGACTTTTTTTTTCTTTCTTTCAGTCATGACTTTTTTTTTCTTTCTTTCAGTCATGACTTTTTTTTTCTTTCTTTCAGTCATGACTTTTTTTTTCTTTCTTTCAGTCATGACTTTTTTTTTCTTTCTTTCAGTCATGACTTTTTTTTTCTTTCTTTCAGTCATGACTTTTTTTTTCTTTCTTTCAGTCATGACTTTTTTTTTCTTTCTTTCAGTCATGACTTTTTTTTTCAGTCATGACTTTTTTTTCTTTCAGTCATGACTTTTTTTTTCTTTCTTTCAGTCATGACTTTTTTTTTCTTTCTTTCAGTCATGACTTTTTTTTTCTTTCTTTCAGTCATGACTTTTTTTTTCTTTCTTTCAGTCATGACTTTTTTTTTCTTTCTTTCAGTCATGACTTTTTTTTTCTTTCTTTCAGTCATGACTTTTTTTTTCTTTCTTTCAGTCATGACTTTTTTTTTCTTTCTTTCAGTCATGACTTTTTTTTTCTTTCTTTCAGTCATGACTTTTTTTTTCTTTCTTTCAGTCATGACTTTTTTTTTCTTTCTTTCAGTCATGACTTTTTTTTTCTTTCTTTCAGTCATGACTTTTTTTTTCTTTCTTTCAGTCATGACTTTTTTTTTCTTTCTTTCAGTCATGACTTTTTTTTTTCTTTCTTTCAGTCATGACTTTTTTTTTTCTTTCTTTCAGTCATGACTTTTTTTTTCTTTCTTTCAGTCATGACTTTTTTTTTCTTTCTTTCAGTCATGACTTTTTTTTTCTTTCTTTCAGTCATGACTTTTTTTTTCTTTCTTTCAGTCATGACTTTTTTTTTCTTTCTTTCAGTCATGACTTTTTTTTTCTTTCTTTCAGTCATGACTTTTTTTTTCTTTCTTTCAGTCATGCCTTTTTTTTTCTTTCTTTCAGTCATGACTTTTTTTTTCTTTCTTTCAGTCATGCCTTTTTTTTTCTTTCTTTCAGTCATGACTTTTTTTTTCTTTCTTTCAGTCATGACTTTTTTTTTCTTTCTTTCAGTCATGACTTTTTTTTTCTTTCTTTCAGTCATGACTTTTTTTTTTCTTTCTTTCAGTCATGACTTTTTTTTTCTTTCTTTCAGTCATGACTTTTTTTTTCTTTCTTTCAGTCATGACTTTTTTTTTCTTTCTTTCAGTCATGACTTTTTTTTTCTTTCTTTCAGTCATGACTTTTTTTTTCTTTCTTTCAGTCATGACTTTTTTTTTCTTTCTTTCAGTCATGACTTTTTTTTTCTTTCTTTCAGTCATGACTTTTTTTTTCTTTCTTTCAGTCATGACTTTTTTTTTTTTTTTGTTCCAGTCATGCATTTTTCATGATTTTTTTTTTTCTCCCATTCAGACAAAAGAAGGGCATAAAAAGAAGAAACGGAAGAAAAACAAATCAGTGGATTTAAAGATGGGCAGTCAAGTGAAAACCATTACAAATGGTAAATCGGTGGGGGCAATGCGAACTGTCTCTACAACCCAGCTGAATAGTGCGGGTCTCTTATTCATGGGCCTTCCAGAGGACCCTTCCACACCCGCAAACGGTGGGGACCCTTGCACCACCTCCACCAAGGAACCAGAAAGGACTAAAAGAAAATCTAGTGGAGCAATAGGCGGTAATGCCAATAATTTTAGTATAATGAGTAGTAAGAGTGATCCGGATTTGTACAGCCCTTACCAGCCTGTTGTGCTGCCCCCTTCGCCCCATCTACCTCTGTTGCTGTCCCCACATGATCACTACCCCCATTTTAATCAATCTGTGATGACAACCAATTCTTCAATCACTTCTTCTTACCCCCCAGTGACTGCAACGACAACAACGGTGTTTGTGTCTACACATATTAAATCTGGACCAAATCACTCTGGACAGGCAAAAAGTGGACTTGCAACTGCCACGGCCCCCTCGCAGGCCAAGAGTGGTTTGCATATCAAAGGGTGCTATCCACAGGCCCCTATCTCTGCTGCTATGTCAGTGGGGAGTCGGAATGTACCTGGGAATCCACATCGTGGCCCCCTCCGGCACTCTGCTAGTCTACCTGAAGCTATGATATCTGTGAATAGTACTGAAGGAGGGGCCACATCAACTAAACCAGTCACGATTTCTGCCGCCAATTGCCCCCAATCTGCAATCAGAAACCGTATAAAAACTGTGAATGTAACGCAAAAGAATTATTCCGATCGGAAGAGTGCGGGAGGACGATGTACGACCACGAATCAGGTTCCATGTTCTGGCTTCAGGAAATACTGAAGTGTGACTTTCTTTTACTCAAAAACTCCCATGGGGTTCTTATTATGACCATCTCTTATTATTATTGTCTTCTGTATAAATGATAAAAAAGCTTACGATGAAAAAATGTTCTCTTTGCTCCGGTGGTCTTTTTTTTTCTCTCCTTCTCACGGTCAAAGCTTAAAAGGCAGAGGGAATGGAGGTCAGTAGGGGGGCACAGGCAGGGTTACTTATTAATCTTATTACAATCACGATTTGTCTTTCCTTAGGTTTTTTTTTTTTTTTTCGGTTTTTTGGTTGGTTTTTTTTTTCCTCATTGAATGAACTATTGTAAATCATCAATTTTGACTACTATTTCCTTTCATCTTAATTTCTTA